>JARKHS020036743.1:0-81308 GCA_030143305.2 Amblyomma americanum
CTACTCCGTGATAACTGCGCTGCAAATGACGCCATCTTTATTGTCGTGAATAGCGCCACCACTATTTATATAACGACTGCTTCGTCTCGGCTTCCCTGGGATTTGCGACCACGCGTGGCAACTACTGAGCGCCTCTTCTTTTCACTGTTATAGTTATCAAGACAACGACCACACGATTGACAGTTCTGATTGTGGCAGCGTGGCTGCTCCATGATAACTGCACTGCAAATGACGCCATCTTTATCGTCGTGAATAGCGCCTTCACCATTTATATAACGACTGCATCGCCTCGGCTTAACTGGGACTTGCGACCACGCGTGGCAACTACTGAGCGCCTCTTCTTTTCACTGTTATAGCCATCAAGACAACTACCACACGATTGACAGTTCTAATTGTGACAAGCTGGCTGCTCCGTGATAACTGTACTGGAAATGACGTCATCTTTTTTGTCGTGAATAGCGCCACCACCAGCTACATAACGACTGCATCGCCTCGGCTTCCCTGGGATTTGCGACCACGCGTGGCAACTACTGAGCGCCTCTTCTTTTCACTGTTATAGCCATCAGGACAACGACAACACGATTGACAGTTCTTATTGTGGCAAGCTGGCTGCTCCGTGATAACTGCACTGGAAAATGGCGTTATCTTTATCGTCGTCAATAGCGCCACCGCCAGCTATATAACGACTGCATCGTCTCTGCTTCCCTGGGATTTGCGACCAAGCGTGGCAACTACTGAGCGCCTCTTCTTTTCACTGTTATAGCCATCAAGACAACGACAACACGATTGACAGTTCTGATTGTGGCAACCTGGCTGCTCCGTGATAACTGCACTGGAAAATGGCGTCATCTTTTTCGTCGTGAATAACGCCACCACAAGCTATAAAACGACTGCATCGCCTCGGATTTCCTGGGATTTGCGACCACGCGTGGCAACTACTGAGTGCCTCTTCTTTTCACTGTTATAATTATCAAGACAACGACCACACGATTGACAGTTCTGATTGTGGCAGCCTGGCTGCTCCGTGATAACTGCACTGGAAATGACGTCATCTTTCTCGTCGTGAATAGCACCACCAACATTTATATAACGACTGCATCGCCTCGGCTTTCCTGGGATTTGCGACCACGCGTGGCAACTACTGAGCGCCTCTTCTTTTCACTGTTATAGCCATCAAGACAACGACAACACGATTGACCGTTCTGATTGTGGCAATCTGGCTGCTCCGTGATAACTGCGCTGGAAAATGACGTCATCTTTATTGTTGTGAATAGCGCCACCACCAGCTATATAACGACTGCATCGCCTCGAATTCCCTGGGTTTTGCGACCACGCGTGGCATCTACTGAGCGCCTCTTCTCTTCACTGTTGTAGCCATCAAGACAACGACCACACGATTGAGCGTTCTGATTGTGGCAAGCTGGCTGCTCCGTGATTAATTGCACTAGAAATGACGTCATATTTATCGTCGTGAATAGCGCCACCACCAGCTATGTAACGACTGCATCGCCTCGGCTTTACTGGGATTTGCGACCACGCGTCTCAACTATTGAACGCCTCTTCTTTTCACTGTTATAGCCATCAAGACAACGTCCACACGACTGAGCGTTCTGATTTTGGCAAGCTGGCTGCTCCGTTACAACTGCACTGGAAATGACGTCATATTTATCGTCGTGAATAGCTGTCACCACCATTTATATAACGACTGCATCGCCTCGGCTTCCCTGGGACTTGCGACCACGCGTGGCATCTACTGAGCGCCTCATCTTTTCACTTTTGTAGCCATCAAGATTACGACCACACGATGGAGCGTTCTGATTGTGGCAAGCTGGCTGCTCCGTGATAACTGCACTGGAAAATGACGTCATCTTTATCGTCGTGAATAGCGCCACCACCAGCTATATAACGACTGAATCGCCTCGGATTCCCTGGGATTTGCGACCACGCGTGGCAACAAGTGAGCGCCTCTACTTTTCACTGTTATAGCCGTCAAGACAACGACAACACGAATGAGAGTTCTGATTGTGGCAAGCTGGCTGCTCCGTGATAACTGCGCTGTAAAATGACGTTCTCTTTATCGTTGTGAAGAGCGCCACCACCAGCTATATAACGACTGCATCGTCTCGGCTTCCCTGGGATTTGCGACCACGCGTGGCAACTACTGAGTGCCTCTTCTTTTCACTGTTATAGTTATCAAGACAACGACCACACGATTGACAGTTCTGATTGTAGCAAGCTAGGTGCTCCGTGATAACTGCACTGCAAATGACGCCATCTTTACCGTCGTCAATAGCGCCACCACCATTTATATAACGACTGCATCGCCTCGGCTTCCCTGGAACTTGCGACCACGCGTGGCAACTACTGAGCGCCTCTTCTTTTCACTGTTATAGCCATCAAGACAACGCCCACACGATTGACCCTTTAATTGTGACAAGCTGGCTGCTCCGTGAATACTGCACTAGAAATGACGTCATCTTTCTCGTCGTGAATAGCGCCACCGACATTTATATAACGACTTTATCGCCTCGGCTTCCCTGGGACTTGCGACCACGCGTGGCAACTACTGAGGGCCTCTTCTTTTCACTGTTATAGCCATCAAGACAACGATAACACGATTGACAGTTCTGATTGTGGGAAGCTGGCTGCTCCGTAATAACTGCACTGGAAAATGACATCATCTTTAGCGTCGTGAATAGCGCCACCACCAGCTATATAACGACCGCATCGCCTCGGATTCCCTGGGATTTGCGACCAAGCGTGGCAACTACTGAGGGCCTCTTCTTTTCACTGTTATAGCCATCAAGACAACGATAACACGATTGACAGTTCTGATTATGGGAAGCTGGCTGCTCCGTAATAACTGCACTGGAAAATGACGTCATCTTTAGCGTCGTGAATAGCGCCACCACCAGCTATATAACGACCGCATCGCCTCGGATTCCCTGGGATTTCCGACCACGCGTGGCAAAATGTGAGCGCCTCTACTTTTCACTGTTATAGCCATCAGGAAAACGACAACACGATTGACCGTTCTGATTGTGGAGAGCTGGCTGCTCCGTGATAACTATGCTGAAAAAAAGACGTCATCTTTATCGTTGTGAATAGCGCCACCACCAGCTATATAACCACTGCATCGCCTCGAATTCCCTGGGTTTTACAACCACGCGTGGCAACTACTGAGCGCCTCTTCTCTTCACTGTTATAGTTATCAAGACAACGACCACACGATTGACAGTTCTGATTGTGGCAAGCTAGGTGCTCCGTGATAACTGCACTGCAAATGACGCCATCTTTACCGTCGTCAACAGCGCCACCACCATTTATATAACGACTGCATCGCCTCGGCTTCCCTGGAACTTGCGACCACGCGTGGCAACTACTGAGCGCCTCTTCTTTTCACTGTTATAGCCATCAAGACAACGCCCACACGATTGACCCTTTAATTGTGACAAGCTGGCTGCTCCGTGAATACTGCACTAGAAATGACGTCATCTTTCTCGTCGTGAATAGCGCCACCGACATTTATATAACGACTTTATCGCCTCGGCTTCCCTGGGACTTGCGACCACGCGTGGCAACTACTGAGGGCCTCTTCTTTTCACTGTTATAGCCATCAAGACAACGATAACACGATTGACAGTTCTGATTGTGGGAAGCTGGCTGCTCCGTAATAACTGCACTGGAAAATGACGTCATCTTTAGCGTCGTGAATAGCGCCACCACCAGCTATATAACGACCGCATCGCCTCGGATTCCCTGGCATTTGCGACCACGCGTGGCAAAATGTGAGCGCCTCTACTTTTCACTGTTATAGCCATCAGGAAAACGACAACACGATTGACCGTTCTGATTGTGGCAAGCTGGCTGCTCCGTGATAACTGCGCTGAAAAAAAGACGTCATCTTTATCGTTGTGAATAGCGCCACCACCAGCTATATAACCACTGCATCGCCTCGAATTCCCTGGGTTTTACAACCACGCGTGGCAACTACTGAGCGCCTCTTCTCATCACTGTTGTAGCCATCAAGACAACGACCACACGATTGAGCGTTCTGATTGTGGCAGCGTGGCTGCTCCGTGATAACTGCACTGGAAATGACGTCATCTTTCTCGTCGTGAATAGCGCCACCAACATTTATATAACGACTGCATCGCCTCTGCTTCCCTGGGACTTGCGACCACGCGTGGCAACTACTGAGCGCCTCTTCTTTTCACTGTTATAGCCATCAAGACAACGACAACACGATTGACAGTTCTGATTGTGACAAGCTAGGTGCTCCGTGATAACTGCACTGCAAATGACGCCATCTTTATCGTCGTGAATAGCGCCACCACCATTTATATAACGACTGCATCGCCTCGGCTTAACTGGGACTTGCGACCACGCGTGGCAACTACTGAGCGCCTCTTCTTTTCACTGTTATAGCCATCAAGACAACTACCACACAATTGACAGTTCTAATTGTGACAAGCTGGCTGCTCCGTGATAACTGTACTGGAAATGACGTCATCTTTATTGTCGTGAATAGCGCCACCACCAGCTACATAACCACTGCATCGCCTCGGCTTCCCTGGGATTTGCGACCACGCGTGGCAACAAGTGAGCGCCTCTACTTTTCACTGTTATAGCCGTCAAGACAACGACAACACGAATGAGAGTTCTGATTGTGGCAAGCTGGCTGCTCCGTGATAACTGCGCTGGAAAATGACGTTCTCTTTATCGTTGTGAAGAGCGCCACCACCAGCTATATAACGACTGCATCGTCTCTGCTTCCCTGGGATTTGCGACCAAGCGTGGCAACTACTGAGCGCCTCTTCTTTTCACTGTTATAGCCATCAAGACAACGACAACACGATTGACAGTTCTGATTGTGGCAACCTGGCTGCTCCGTGATAACTGCACTGGAAAATGGCGTCATGTTTTTCGTCGTGAATAACGCCACCACAAGCTATAAAACGACTGCATCGCCTCGGATTTCCTGGGATTTGCGACCACGCTTGGCAACTACTGAGTGCCTCTTCTTTTCACTGTTATAATTATCAAGACAACGACCACACGATTGACAGTTCTGATTGTGGCAGCCTGGCTGCTCCGTGATAACTGCACTGAAAATGACGTCATCTTTTTCGTCGTGAATAGCGCCACCAACATTTATATAACGACTGCATCGCCTCGGCTTTCCTGGGATTTGCGACCACGCGTGGCAACTACTGAGCGCCTCTTCTTTTCACTGTTATAGCCATCAAGACAACGACAACACGATTGACCGTTCTGATTGTGGCAATCTGGCTGCTCCGTGATAACTGCGCTGGAAAATGACGTCATCTTTATTGTTGTGAATAGCGCCACCACCAGCTATATAACGACTGCATCGCCTCGAATTCCCTGGGTTTTGCGAACACGCGTGGCATCTACTGAGCGCCTCTTCTCTTCACTGTTGTAGCCATCAAGACAACGACCACACGATTGAGCGTTCTGATTGTGGCAAGCTGGCTGCTCCGTGATTAATTGCACTAGAAATGACGTCATATTTATCGTCGTGAATAGCGCCACCACCAGCTATGTAACGACTGCATCGCCTCGGCTTTACTGGGATTTGCGACCACGCGTCTCAACTATTGAACGCCTCTTCTTTTCACTGTTATAGCCATCAAGACAACGTCCACACGACTGAGCGTTCTGATTGTGGCAAGCTGGCTGCTCCGTTATAACTGCACTGGAAATGACGTCATATTTATCGTCGTGAATAGCGCCACCACCATTTATATAACGACTGCATCGCCTCGGCTTCCCTGGGACTTGCGACCACGCGTGGCATCTACTGAGCGCCTCATCTTTTCACTTTTGTAGCCATCAAGATTACGACCACACGATGGAGCGTTCTGATTGTGGCAAGCTGGCTGCTCCGTGATAACTGCACTGGAAAATGATGTCATCTTTAGAGTCGTGAATAGCGCCACCACCAGCTATATAACGACTGAATCGCCTCGGATTCCCTGGGATTTGCGACCACGCGTGGCAACAAGTGAGCGCCTCTACTTTTCACTGTTATAGCCATCAGGACAACGACAACACGATTGACAGTTCTGATTTTGGCAACTTGGCTGCTCCGTGATAACTTGACAAGAAAATGACGTCATCTTTATCGTCATGAATGGCGCCACCACCAGCTATATAACGGCTGCATCGCCTCGGCTTCACTTTGATTTGCGACCACGCGTGGCAACTATTGAGCGCCTCTTCTTTTCACTGTTATAGCCATCAAGACAACGACAACACGATTGACAGTTCTGATTGTGGCAAGCTGGCTGCTCCGTGATAACTGCGCTGGAAAATGACGTCATCTTTGTCGTTGTGAATAGCGCCACCACCAGCTATATAACGACTGCATCGCCTCGAATTCCCTGGGATTTGAGACCACGCGTGGCAACTACTGAGCGCCTCTTCTTTTCACTGTTGTAGCCATCAAGACAACGACCACACGATTGAGCGTTCTGTTTGTGGCAAGCTGGCTGGTCCGTGATAACTGCACTGGAAATGACATCATACTTATCATCGTGAATAGCGTCACCACCATTTATATAACGACTGCATCGCCTCGGCTTCCCTGTGACTTGCGACCACGCGTGGCAACTACTGAGCGCCTCTTCTTTTCACTGTTACAGCCATCAAGACAACGACCACACGATTGACAGTTCTGATTGTGGCAACCTGGCTACTCCGTGATAACTGCGCTGCAAATGACGTCATCTTTCTCGTCGTGAATAGCGCCACCAACATTTATATAACGACTGCATCGCCTCTGCTTCCCTGGGACTTGCGACCACGCGTGGCAACTACTGAGCGCCTCTTCTTTTCACTGTTATAGCCATCAAGACAACGACAACACGATTGACAGTTCTGATTGTGACAAGCTAGGTGCTCCGTGATAACTGCACTGCATATGACGCCATCTTTATCGTCGTGAATAGCGCCACCACCATTTATATAACGACTGCATCGCCTCGGCTTAACTGGGACTTGCGACCACGCGTGGCAACTACTGAGCGCCTCTTCTTTTCACTGTTATAGCCATCAAGACAACTACCACACGATTGACAGTTCTAATTGTGACAAGCTGGCTGCTCCGTGATAACTGTACTGGAAATGACGTCATCTTTATTGTCGTGAATAGCGCCACCACCAGCTACATAACGACTGCATCGCCTCGGCTTCCCTGGGATTTGCGACCACGCGTGGCAACTACTGAGCGCCTCTTCTTTTCACTGTTATAGCCATCAGGACAACGACAACACGATTGACAGTTCTTATTGTGGCAAGCTGGCTGCTCCGTGATAACTGCACTGGAAAATGGCGTTATCTTTATCGTCGTCAATAGCGCCACCACCAGCTATATAACGACTGCATCGTCTCTGCTTCCCTGGGATTTGCGACCAAGCGTGGCAACTACTGAGCGCCTCTTCTTTTCACTGTTATAGCCATCAAGACAACGACAACACGATTGACAGTTCTTTTTTTTTTATTCGAGAAGTGTGCCATGAGGCATAAGTTGAAAAGGAAAGGGGGGAAGGAATGCACGGGATTGAAAGTTAAAAGAAGGAGTGAAGAACCGTTGCGCTGAGGTAGTCGCAGAGGTTGTTAATGAAACGGTTGTCCATTGTCCACTTCACGAAGTCACTTTCGCGGTTCCACCGCAGGCCCACCTCCCTGAGGAGCCGTTTTCTGATAGCAGCCGTCGCTGGGCACGTCCACAACAAGTGCCGCACATCACATATGTCCGGTGCAGCGCCACAGTGAGGGCACCTGTCAGGTAGTGGCAGATCTTTGGCACGCCACCGATGACGGACAGATGGTGTCAGAGCCGCCCCTGCCCGAATCCGGCGCACGGATACCTCCTCCTGCCGAGTAAGACTACGGGGGAGAGGGTGCGAACACGGAGGAATTAGAGCGCGTGTTCGCTGGCGCAGAACTTCGGAATCGGAAACGTGGGACAGGAACGGATCTGGGGGAAGAGGGGAAGGTGGCGGATCGTCTAATGTATGAAGATGAGTCATAGCATCCGCTTGAATGTTATGTGGATCCTGGGCATGGCCGCGAATCCAGTGTATGCGCACAGGACATGGATACTTTGCGCAGAGCACATGAATAGATTGTGAAATCTGGAACGTTCGTCGAACAGCCTTCAGCTGTTTAAGGGCGGCGCGGGAGTCGGTGTAAATGTGAACTGTATTGAATGTTGGAACGAGCGGAAGGGAAGCAATGGCATTGTAAATGGCTTGAAGTTCCAATGCCAGGGGAGTGCACGTATCCGCAGTATACGTCGCGCGAGAGTTGAGATGCGGATGAGATGGACTATACACAGCAGTAACTCCCCTCTCTGCAGAATGAGATGCATCCGTGTATAATATGCACCCTTCAGGCAGATACGCTGCTGATACCGACGGGGAAACAGTGGGGCGATTGTCAGTGAGCTGGCAATAGGACCACGGTGGAAGTGTCTTTAAACGATGAAGTTTGAGAGACTGTTTTCGAGTTCTATTGGCCACCCGTTGGTCGATGATTTCACTGAGTGTATTAAGTTGGGCGAACTCCTGTAGCACAGGTATGGGTGTTAAACGAGGCAGATATGTTATGACGCGCATAGCCTCACGATTGATAGCTTCAAGGGAGTCCCACTGTCTGCGGGTGAGACGTTGAAATTGAGCCTGATATACTATCCGTGGCTGAAGGATAGAGCGCACAAGCTGGCGGGCCGTATGAGCACGTGCGCCACCAGAGCGCATAGCTATGCGACGAATCAGACCTAGAGTAGCGTGAGCCGATTTACGGGTGGCTGTCAGCCACGGGGTGCCAGTCCCAGATGTATGGAGGAGAAGACCAAGAATACGAACAGTTTCTACCTGAGGAATCAGAGAATTATGTACCGTAAAATTTAAAGGGGGAGCTTTCCGTAAGGCGGCTTTATTTCTAATTCGAATGAAACATGATTTAGTAGGAGAGAGTGTTAGACCCAAAGGTGGGAGGCGAGATGTCAATACATCCAGCGCGTGTTGAAGGATCGACTGATGAATAGACGCATCTGGATGACAGCACCACAAGGTGATATCATCGGCATATGCAAGCACGCGGATAGAAGGGATGGTCTCTAGGGCTCGAACCAGAGGAATTAAAGCCACATTAAATAATGTGGGGGCGAGAACGGAGCCCTGCGGCACTCCTCTATTGGAAGTGAAATTACCAAAGGGCTTTCCGTGGACACGCACGCTGAAGGTTCGATTTGCTAAAAAGGCGTGAATGGAGAGGAGGAACCGGTGAGGGAGACCAAGAGTTTGAAGGGAGGCAAGAATGGCAGAGTGAAGGATGTTATCATATGCCTTTGTTATGTCTGTAGCGATTACGGTTCGTACAAGGTGACTCTGTGGAGAGTGGTCAAGCACGTCAGCAGCCAAAGTAGCAAGGCCGTCCTCCGTTCCAATATGTGGGCGGAAACCAATTTGGGAATCTGGGTAACAATCATGGGATTCCAGCCACCATGATAAGCGTGCGGCTAGAATGTTTTCATAAAGCTTGCAGATGGTAGGGGTAAGGGAAATTGGACGAAGGGCCGAGAGAGATACTGGAGGCTGACCTGACTTGGGGATTGGAACCACAATAGAATGCTTCCAGTCTCCCGGCATGATGCCAGAAAGCCACACTTCGTTAAAAGTATCAAGTAGGGTTTCCAAAGCCCTCCCTTCCAAGTTACGGAATAAGGAGTTAGGTATGCCGTCGTGCCCGGGAGTAGTAGTAGTTTTTAAACGGTCAATGGAGGCCAGCAGCTCTGCCATAGTGAGGTCAGAAGTAATCCCATCGGGGGGCTCTGTTACCGATAAGTCAGGTGGAGACGGAGCGGTGCAGTCATGGTTTGGAAAAAATTGACGGGCCGCTTGTTGTGCAAATGTGTCCTCATCCACATTTAGCGCGAGGCGAATGCTCTCTGTGTAATCTGCAACCTGAGAAGGGCGCTCCATGGCGTGAAACACTCTCCAAAGATGTCGATTGCCCTGCGTAGAGGACAGGCGGGCACACCATGCAGCCCAGCGTTGCCTGCCTAGCCGCTTTGCATAGCGCCGCGCCCGTGCGGTAGCGCGGTGAAGAGTAGGAAGAGCCGAAGGGTCATCGGGGTGACGAGTAGCGTAAAGATCCGCCTGGCGACGAAGAGCCCACAGATTCAAGAGATGTATGTCCGGGTTTGGGTCATCTTCATTTACAGTAGTGGTAATAGTGTGAGTAGCGAGAACATCAGATAGAGTAGACAATGCTGAAGAGGGGTTGAATGTAGATAAATGATTGTCTGCGCGTACAGAATCCCATGATGTTATTCGTACAGTGCGGCGTATTTTCCGTAGACGCGTAGGCGTGAGGGAGATAAAAATAGGGCTGTGATCGCTACCCCAAGTATCAGAATCAACAGCCCAACGAGGGTTACCGGGGCCTAACCACCAAGTCAAATCAGGTGAATACGGGCCACCTCGTGGGCGGGTAGAAGTATTCGGGTGGTTTAAAAGTTGAAAGGAATGATCTGAAAAGCTCCCTTGGATGTGTGAACCCCTTGAGGAATCCGATGGGTAACCCCACGCAGTGTGTGCGCCGTTGAAGTCACCGCCAACTAGAATAGGGATACCCGAGTTGGTAGAACGTAGAAAACGAACCCATCCCAGATTGGGAGATGCGGAGCCAGGACGACTATAAAAAGAAACTAGAATAAGGGGTGTGCGTGCAGGTTTTACGAGAAGGGCGACAACCTCTTGACGTGTGTTGCACCACCGTGAAAGGTCGAGCGGTGTGTGCGGAACTGAACTGTGAATATAAATTGCAGATTTACCTGGGCTGAGGGAGGAGGCGGTGCAACGGCGATCAGGGATAGATGGTGAATGGTATGCGCAGAAACCTGAAAGGCGTGGGAGTGCATTATGCTCTTGCAGTAGGAACGCCCATGCCCTCAGCTTTCCGTCGCGAAGGCGGATGTTCACTTCAGAGGCCTTATTAGCGAAACCTCGACAGTTCCACTGCACCACCACCGATGATGATGCGCTATCCATGACGAGGCCGAAGAGCTTCCACGATGAGGGATGTCACCTGCTTCATCAGCGCTAATATCTTGTCCACTGTCGGGGTAGTCACGGCTAACAGGTGGTCGGCACCTGACTGTGGGCCAGTGCTTACCCGAGGTGATTCCTCTGATGATTGCTCCCGAGTTATGAGAATTCTTCGAGAGGATTGAGAACGACGCTGTTCCCGGCGCTGGGTGAGTTCGTCTAGTCGGCGGCGAGCCTCCGCGATTGCATTGTCTAAAGCTGTGTCTTCATCTGTAGTATCCACATGTGATGGATGCACTGGACGTTTGGGCGTACCATTTGATCCGGGAAGGTGAGCCGCTTGTGCATATGTACGCTGGCGAGGAGACGTATGGTGAGCAGCAGGCTCAGATAAAGGAAGTTCAGGGAAGTCGTTGTCATCACATGCGAGAGCTGCAAAGCGATTACTTGTAGGGACATCCATTTTTGCAGGCGACTTGTGAAACTTCTTCGCTTGCTTCTTCTTTGGACAAGCGGGGGAGCGAATGTCATGGTCCGGCGATTTCCACAGGGCACAATGAGCTGTTGGTTCATTCATGTTGGCCACAGCTGCTGGATTAGGGCAGGTATTTTGCATATGTCCTTCTTTGTGGCAGTGATAGCAAAAAATACGACGAGGTCGGAAGGGCTGTGGTTTGACGATCGCACCGTAGTAGGTAAGGTACTTCGGGAGAGTCAACGGGCCTTGCAGGATGAGCAGGTATGAGCCCCGGCGACCCATAGGCCGTGCTTGCAGTACAACATGAGTTGAGCAGCGAATATTTGCGCGCACCTCCTCGGGAGGGCTCGTGCTGTCGACATGATAAACCATGCAGCGGAGTGTGTCAGGACCAGATGCAAAATATATTTGCACCGGGACATGCTTGCTGTCATCCAGGGGGATCCGCGTAACTGCGCAAAGTTTCTGGGCGTCCATCAAGGATGACAAGTTTACCGTGATGGTGTTCGATGGGCGATGGACGACAAACCCGCAGTAGTTCGAAGAGCCAAGGGCATGGTCAATTGTGGCTTGAACATTCCGGGCAGGGATGGCAGTCATATCAAAGCGCAATGTAGGCTTGATGGTAACGCGGAACGAGTTCGCAGCAGGCGAAAGAGAGCCTTGACTCACGGGAGGCATCTGTGGAGGAGGCTCAGACGCTGGTGACGGCCCTTGGTGGGAATACTGAACTGGCGCGACGGGCACAGTTTCTTGAGGGAGTGCCACGGGCACGGAGGCGGTAGAGCAGTCCATGTCACAGGCCAAAGACGTAGCATCGGAAGACGGCGCAGGCTGGAGGCCTAGAGGCACTGACGATTGCGTGGACGTGGAGGCTGCGTCAGGTGGCAACACAGCGGGCATCCGCGTAGCCGTCGTCGACAACGCAGAATCCATGCAGACGCGTAGCGCGGCCTCGCTCGGCAGCGCCGAGCTAAGCCTAGCTTGCCCCTGAGGGTTCCGGTTGGGTTTTCTCACTTGAGAATGCGCCCGCCGTGCCGGGAATTTCTCCGTAGGGGCGTCGTCAGCATTCGGTCACACGGAGGGCACTGTCCTACCCACGCCACACACGAGAAGACAGCGAAAAGCGAAAACACAGACCTAGAAGCAGACACGTATCCACCCACTAGGTCTTCGTCTTCTTCTCTCACTTCAACATTCGATTGACAGTTCTGATTGTGGCAACCTGGCTGCTCCGTGATAACTGCACTGGAAAATGGCGTCATCTTTTTCGTCGTGAATAACGCCACCACAAGCTATAAAACGACTGCATCGCCTCGGATTTCCTGGGATTTGCGACCACGCTTGGCAACTACTGAGTGCCTCTTCTTTTCACTGTTATAATTATCAAGACAACGACCACACGATTGACAGTTCTGATTGTGGCAGCCTGGCTGCTCCGTGATAACTGCACTGGAAATGACGTCATCTTTCTCGTCGTGAATAGCGCCACCAACATTTATATAACGACTGCATCGCCTCGGCTTTCCTGGGATTTGCGACCACGCGTGGCAACTACTGAGCGCCTCTTCTTTTCACTGTTATAGCCATCAAGACAACGACAACACGATTGACCGTTCTGATTGTGGCAATCTGGCTGCTCCGTGATAACTGCGCTGGAAAATGACGTCATCTTTATTGTTGTGAATAGCGCCACCACCAGCTATATAACGACTGCATCGCCTCGAATTCCCTGGGTTTTGCGACCACGCGTGGCATCTACTGAGCGCCTCTTCTCTTCACTGTTGTAGCCATCAAGACAACGACCACACGATTGAGCGTTCTGATTGTGGCAAGCTGGCTGCTCCGTGATTAATTGCACTAGAAATGACGTCATATTTATCGTCGTGAATAGCGCCACCACCAGCTATGTAACGACTGCATCGCCTCGGCTTTACTGGGATTTGCGACCACGCGTCTCAACTATTGAACGCCTCTTCTTTTCACTGTTATAGCCATCAAGACAACGTCCACACGACTGAGCGTTCTGATTTTGGCAAGCTGGCTGCTCCGTTACAACTGCACTGGAAATGACGTCATATTTATCGTCGTGAATAGCGTCACCACCATTTATATAACGACTGCATCGCCTCGGCTTCCCTGGGACTTGCGACCACGCGTGGCATCTACTGAGCGCCTCATCTTTTCACTTTTGTAGCCATCAAGATTACGACCACACGATGGAGCGTTCTGATTGTGGCAAGCTGGCTGCTCCGTGATAACTGCACTGGAAAATGATGTCATCTTTAGAGTCGTGAATAGCGCCACCACCAGCTATATAACGACTGAATCGCCTCGGATTCCCTGGGATTTGCGACCACGCGTGGCAACAAGTGAGCGCCTCTACTTTTCACTGTTATAGCCATCAGGACAACGACAACACGATTGACAGTTCTGATTGTGGCACCTTGGCTGCTCCGTGATAACTTGACAAGAAAATGACGTCATCTTTATCGTCATGAATGGCGCCACCACCAGCTATATAACGGCTGCATCGCCTCGGCTTCACTTTGATTTGCGACCACGCGTGGCAACTATTGAGCGCCTCTTCTTTTCACTGTTATAGCCATCAAGACAACGACAACACGATTGACAGTTCTGATTGTGGCAAGCTGGCTGCTCCGTGATAACTGCGCTGGAAAATGACGTCATCTTTATCGTTGTGAATAGCGCCAACACCAGCTATATAACGACTGCATCGCCTCGAATTCCCTGGGATTTGAGACCACGCGTGGCAACTACTGAGCGCCTCTTCTTTTCACTGTTGTAGCCATCAAGACAACGACCACACGATTGAGCGTTCTGTTTGTGGCAAGCTGGCTGGTCCGTGATAACTGCACTGGAAATGACATCATACTTATCATCGTGAATAGCGTCACCACCATTTATATAACGACTGCATCGCCTCGGCTTCCCTGTGAATTGCGACCACGCGTGGCAACTACTGAGCGCCTCTTCTTTTCACTGTTACAGCCATCAAGACAACGACCACACGATTGATAGTTCTGATTGTGGCAACCTGGCTGCTCCGTGATAACTGCACTGGAAAACGACGTCATCTATATCGCCGTGAATAGCGCCACCACCAGCTATATAACGACTGCTTCGTCTCGGCTTCCTGGAATTTGCGACCACGCGTGGCAACTACCGAGCGCCTCTTTTTTTCACTGTTATAGCCATCAAGACAACAATCACACGATTGACAGTTCTGATTGTGTCAAGCTGGCTGCTCCGTGGTAACTGCACTGGAAAATGACGTCATCTTTATCGTCGTGATTAGCGCCTCCACCAGCTATATAACGACTGCATCGCCTCGGCTTCACTGCGATTTGCGGCCACTCGTGGCAACTATTGAACGCCTCTTCGTTTCACTGTTTTAGCCATCAAGACAACGACCACACGATTGACCGTTAAGATTGTGGCAAGCTGGCTGCTCCGTGATAACTGCACTGGAAATGACGTCATCTTTATCGTCGTGAATAGCGCCACCATCAGCTATATAACGACTGCATCGCCTCGCCTTCCCTGGGATTTGCGACCACGCGTGGCAACTACTGAGCGCTTCTTCTTTTCACTGTTATAGCCGTCAAGACAACGACAACACGAATGAGAGTTCTGATTGTGGCAAGCTGGCTGCTCCGTGATAACTGCGCTGGAAAATGACGTTCTCTTTATCGTTGTGAAGAGCGCCACCACCAGCTATATAACGACTGCATCGTCTCGGCTTCCCTGGGATTTGCGACCACGCGTGGCAACTACTGAGCGCCTCTTCTTTTCACTGTTATAGTTATCAAAACAACGACCACACGATTCACAGTTCTGATTGTGGCAGCGTGGCTGCTCCGTGATAACTGCACTGGAAATGACGTCATCTTTCTCGTCGTGAATAGCGCCACCAACATTAATATAACGACTGCATCGCCTCTGCTTCCCTGGGACTTGCGACCACGCGTGGCAACTACTGAGCGCCTCTTCTTTTCACTGTTATAGCCATCAAGACAACGACCACACGATTGACCGTTCTAATTGTGACAATCTGGCTGCTCCGTGATAACTGTACTGGAAATGACGTCATCTTTATTGTCGTGAATAGCGCCACCACCAGCTACATAACGAATGCATCGCCTCGGCTTCCCTGGGATTTGCGACCACGCGTGGCAACTACTGATCGCCTCTTCTTTTCACTGTTATAGCCATCAGGACAACGACAACACGATTGACAGTTCTTATTGTGGCAAGCTGACTGCTCCGTGATAACTGCACTGGAAAATGGCGTTATCTTTATCGTCGTGAATAGCGCCACCACCAGCTATAAAACGACTGCATCGCCTCGGATTCCCTGGGATTTGCGACCACGCGTGGCAACTACTAAGTGCCTCTTCTTTTCACTGTTATAATTATCAAGACAACGACCACACGATTGACAGTTCTGATTGTGGCAGCCTGGCTGCTCCGTAATAACTGCACTGGGAATGACGTCATCTTTCTCGTCGTGAATAGCGCCACCAACATTTATATAACGACTGCATCGCCTCGGCTTCCCTGGGATTTGCGACCAAGCGTGGCAGCTACTGAGCGCCTCTTCTTTTCACTGTTATAGCCATCAAGACAACGACAACACGATTGACCGTTCTGATTGTGGCAAGCTGGCTGCTCCGTGATAACTGCGCTGGAAAATGACGTCATCTTTATCGTTGTGAATAGCGCCACCACCAGCTATATAACGACTGCATCGCCTCGAATTCCCTGGGTTTTGCAACCACGCGTGGCAACTACTGAGCGCCTCTTCTCTTCACTGTTGTAGCCATCAAGACAACGACCACACGATTGAGCGTTCTGATTGTGGCAAGCTGGCTGCTCGTGATTAATTGCACTAGAAATGACGTCATAATTATCGCATTGAATAGCGCCACCACCAGCTATGTAACGACTGCATCGCCTCGGCTTTACTGGGATTTGCGACCACGCGTCTCAACTATTGAGCGCCTCTTCTTTTCACTGTTATAGCCATCAAGACAACAACACGATTGACAGTTCTGATTGTGGCAAGCTAGGTGCTCCGTGATAACTGCACTGCAAATGACGCCGTCTTTATCGTCGTGAATAGCGCCACCACCAGCTATATAACGACTGCATCGCCTCGAATTTCCTGGGTTTTGCGACCACGCGTGGCAACTACTGAGCGCCTCTTCTCTTCACTGTTGTAGCCATCATGACAACGACCACACGATTGAGCGTTCTGATTGTGGCAAGCTGGCTGCTCGTGATTAATTGCACTAGAAATGACGTCATATTTATCGTCCTGAATAGCGCCACCACCAGCTATGTAACGACTGCATCGCCTCGGCTTTACTGGGATTTGCGACCACGCGTCTCAACTATTGAGCGCCTCTTCTTTTCACTGTTATAGCCATCAAGACAACAACACGATTGACAGTTCTGATTGTGGCAAGCTAGGTGCTCCGTGATAACTGCACTGCAAATGACGCCGTCTTTATCGTCGTGAATAGCGCCACCACCAGCTATATAACGACTGCATCGCCTCTGCTTCCCTGGGACTTGCGACCACGCGTGGCAACTGCTGAGCGCCTCTTCTTTTCGCTGTTATAGCCATCAAAACAACGACAACACGATTGACAGTTCTGATTGTGGCAAGCTAGGTGCTCCGTGATAACTGCACGCCATCTTTATCAAAAATCAGGAAATTTTATTCGTGCTAACTAGGGAGGGGGGGGGGCGGGAGGCTCTGCATCATTCTGTGTCGAGTCCTTCACGGCAGGGACTTTGCTGTCTACGCTAACACCGTGCGATGGCTGCTACTTCAGGAGGCTCGCAGGAAAAGCTACACCTTTTCTACTGCAGCCTTCTACAACGCTGTACCCATGCTGTACCACAAAATAAGCCATAGCCACTTTAGCTTTGGCTTAAAAGCTTTACTCAAGGTGATTCTGAGCTCAAATTTTCATCCCGTGAACTCATTTCTAAGTAACCACATAATTTTGAATATCGAGTGAAAACTGTGCTTACGAGATACAATGCTGAATGCGGAATTTCCATGTTTATGAAAAAGATTATAAAACTTGCAATGAGAAAAACATTTCTTTACAACAGCCACTAAAAAGCCTGGCTTACCAGAAGAGTCCTTCTGTCGGGGTCCCCAAAGCTTTCTTCTAGCTCCTCAACTTATCCCACTGAACTCAATGGGCCCATCTCTTCTCCAAGACAATGCTGAAGAGCAGCTGCGTGATTCCCTTTGAGTTCTTTGATGGCAGCTCTGATCTCCATCAGGAGTAGTTATAACTTTAATCATAGAAATATATGGGTGGGTCTCGGTGTAGAAGCACTCTTCACATCTTTTGATATGGTCTATGGCTCTTGTGGCAGGGCTGGAGCCCCTAGTCAAGGGCCCTACTGAGTCTTGCCGCCAGGTATACTTTCGGGACCAGCTCTGCCTGGACCGCCGGATCCTCGCTGGAAAGCATCCTCTCCCACTGCTCCGCACTCGCGATTCTGTTTTTTGCAGCCGCATTTGTTCTCTTATCACACCACGTTATATGAATTAACGTTGCTTTGTCCTCGCACCACGGGCATTTGCTGCTATATAGCCCTGGGTGGATCTTGCTTAGCATTTTTAGATTCGGCAAAGTTCCCGTTTGTAGCTGTCTCCAATAGACCGCTTTGTGCTGGTGGAGATTTTTGTGAGGTGGGGGATATCTAAACCTGACCCCCTTGTAGTAATTAAGAGTTTCTGAGTATCATAAGGGCACTGGTTCAGCGTCAGGCTACTCGAGGCTGGTTTGGTTGGAGGCAGGCTCGTTGTGTAAGCTCTCGAGCTCTCCTATCCGCCTCGTCATTTCCCGCGATCCCTGTGTGTCCCGGTACCCACATTATTATGTGTTGCAATTGTTTTCCTTCGGAGGTAATTTGGCTGTCTTTAGGAGGTGGAGCACTCCCCCCCCCCATATTTTGCCATTATGTAGTTTCTGCATGCTGTTTGCGAGTCTGTTAGAATTATTAGGGACGTTTTTGAGCATGGTAGCCCTCTGCCGCCGCTAGGGCAATGGCAGCCTCTTCGGCCTCCTCAATCGTGCCATCTCTAATAGTTGACTGGCTATTTCTTCGAGGTCATGATTAATTGCCGTTGTAACCGCTTTATTTCTGATATGTTGTCTAGCTCTTCCGTATGCAGGCACGTCCGTGTACGTAATGCTTTCTTTGTTGGCTAGGTTCTGTTGCACATACTGTGCCCTAGCCTGCTCTCGCTCTTTGTGCAGGTTCGGATCCATATTTTTGGGAATTGGTGCTACCCTAATTGTTTGTTGCAGTTCATCGGGTATTCGTTTTTGATCTTTTTATCTCTGACAGTGCACCCTCGTAGCCGCATCTTTTGAGCAGCTCTGTTCCTGTTTTGGTCTTTTTTTAGCCTCCGGAGCTGAGCTACGAGTTGGGCCTCCCTTAGGTCCTCAAAGGTGTTATGCAGACCTAGAGCCATTAGCTTCTCCCTCGAGGTTGATTGCGGTAGGTGTAGGGCTGTTTTGTATGCTCTCCTAATTATCGTGTCCGCTAGCTTTATTTCTGCTTTGTTGCAGTTGTAGTACGGTATGCTGTATGTAATTCGGCTAACCACTAGGCTCTTTACAAGCTTAACAGGACTACCTTAATGAACAATATCGGAGAGCTTTCCATTGCAGACATGGTGCTTTGCCCAGTTGAGGGCGGATAACTACGGTATATATAGCAGGCTTCCATCAGTGATAGGGTCGACAAGTGTAGGCCATCCTGGTTGCCAGCAAAGCTTGTGGCAGGTGTGCAGGAATGGCTTTCGCGTCCATTTTTCGCGTCTGTCAGTCCAGGTAGGGTTCAGCCAGGATTGAGAGGATGGTGCCTCCAGTGACGCGCTTAATAGAAGGACCACCTTAAAGAACAACATCGGTGAGCTCTCTATTGCAGACGTGGTGTTAGGACCAGTTGAGGGCGGTGAAACTCCGGTAGAGATAGCAGGTTTCTCTTAGTAATGGGGTCGACACGTGTAGACCATCCTGTTGGCGAGCAGAGCTGGTGGCAGGTGTCCTGGAGAGTCCCGCGTCCATTTTTCACGTCTGTCGGTCCAGGTTGGGTTCAGTCAGGATTGCGTTGGACGGTGCCTCCAGTGACGCGCGTAACTGAAGGACCACCTAAAAAAAGAATATCGGTGACCTCTCTATTGCAGACGTGGTGGTGAGCCCAGTTGAGGCCGATGAAACTGCGGTAGATATAGCAGGCTTCCATTAGTGATAGACGCGCCACATGTAGACCATTCTGGTTTTCAGCAGAGCTGGCGGCTAGTGTCCAGGAGTTGCTTCCGTGTCCATCTTTCACATCTGTCAGTCCAGGTATGGTTCAGCCACGATTCTGGGGACGGTGCCTCCAGTGACGCGCTTAACAGAAGGACCACCAAAAAGAACAATATCAGAGGGCTCTCTATTGCAGACATGGTTCTGCGCCCAGTTGAGGACGGTTAAACTGCAGTAGATATAGCAGGCTTTTATTAGTGATAGAGTGGACACGAGTAGACCATTCTGGTTGCCAGCAGAGCTGGCAGCAGGTGTCCAGGAGTGGCTTCCGCGTCCACTTTTCGCGTCTGTCAATCAAGGTAGGGTTCAGTCAGGATTGCGTTTGATGGTGCCTTCAGTGACGCGCTTAACAGAAACACCTGAAAGAACAACGTGGGTGAGCTCCCCATTGTAGACGTGGTGCTGGGCACAGTTGAGGGCGGCGCAACTGCGGTAGATATATCCGGCTTCCATTAGTGATAGGGTTGCCACGTGTAGACCAATCTAGCTTCCAGCAGAACTTGCGGCATGTGTTCAGAAGTGGCTTCCGCGTCCATTTTTCGTCTGTCAGTCCAGGTAGGGTTCAGCTAGGATTAAGGCGACGGTGCCTCCAGTGACGCGCTTAACAGAAGGACCACCTGAAAGAACAACATCGGTGAGCTCTCCATTGCAGACGTGTTGCTGCGCCCAGTTGAAGGCGGGGAAACTGCGGCAGATATAGCAGGCTTCCATCAGTGATATGTCGACAAGTGTAGACCGTCCTGGTTGCCAGCGGAGCTTGCGGCAGGTGTCCAGGAGTGGCTTCCGCGTCCATTTTTCGCGTCTGTCAGTCCAGGTAGGGTTCAGCCAGGATTGCCTTGGACGGCGCCTCCAGTATCGCGCTTAACAGGACTACCTTAAAGAACAATATCGGAAAGCTCTCCATTGCAGACATGGTGCTTTGCCCAGTAGAGGGCTGTTAAACTGCGGTAGATATAGCAGGCTTCCATTAGTGATAGGGTCGCCACATGTACACCATTCTGGTTTCCAGCAGTGCGTGCGGCAGTTGTGCAGGAGCGGCTTCCGTGTCCATTTTCACGTCTGTCAGTCCAGGTAGGGATCAGCAAGGATTAAAGGGACGGTGCTTCCAGTGAAGCGCTTAACAGAAGTACCACCTGAAAGAACAACATCGGTGAGCTCTGCATTGCAGACGTGGTGCTGGGCCCAGTTGAGGGCGGTGAAACTGCGGTAGATAAAGCAGGCTTGCATCAGTGATAGGGTCGACAAGTGTAGACGATCCTGGTTGCCAGCAGAGCTTGTGGCAGGTGTGCAGGAGTGGCTTCCACGTCCATATTTCGCGTCTGTCAGTCCAGGAAGGGTTCAGCCAGGATTGAGAGGATGGTGCCTCCAGTGAAGCACTTAACAGAAGGACCACCTAAAAGAACAACATCGGTGAGCTCATCATTGCAGACGTGGTGCTGGGTCCAGTTGAGGGCGGCGAAACTGCAGTAGATATAGTCGGCTTTCATTAGTGATAGGGTGGGCACGTGTCGACCATCCTGGTTGCCAGCAGAGCTGGAAGCAGGTGTCCAGGAGTGGCTTCAACGTCCATTTTTCACGTCTGTCAGTCGAGGTATGGTTCAGCCATGATTCTGGGGACGGTGCCTCCAGTGACGCGCTTAACAGAAGGACCACCTAAAAAAACAATATCGGTGACCTCTCCATTGCAGACGTGGTGCTGGGCCCAGTTCAGGGCGATGAAACTGCGGTACATATAGCAGGCTTTCATTAGTGATAGGGTGGACACGTGTAGACCATCCTGGTTGCGAGCAGAGCTGGCGGCAGGTGTCCAGGAGTGGCTTCCGCGTCCATTTTTCGCGTCTGTCTGTCCAGGGAGGGTTCAGCCAGGATTGAGAGGATGGTGCCTCCAGTGACGCGCTTAACAGAAAGACCTCCTAAAAGAACAACATCGGTGAGCTCTCCATTGCAGCCGTGCTGTTAGGACCAGTTGAGGGTGGTGAAACTTATGTAGATATAGCAGGCTTATATTAGTGATGGGGTCTATACGTGTAGACAATCCTGGTGGCGAACAGAGCAGGCGGCAGGTGTCCAGGAGTGGCTTCCGCGTCCATTTTTTACGTCTGTAAGTCAAGGTATGGTTCAGGCACGATTCTGGGGACGGTGCCTCCAGTGACGCGCTTTACAGAAGGACTACCTGAAAGAACAATATCGGTGAGCTCTCCAATACAGACATGGTGCTGGGCCAGTTGAGGGCGGTGAAATTGCAGTAGATATAACAGGCTTTCATTAGTGATAGGATGGACTCGTGTAGACCATCCTGGTTTCAGCAGAGCTGGCGCCTAGTGTCCACGAGTGGCTTCCGTGTAAATTTACCCAACTGTCAGTCCAGGTATGGTTCAGCGACGATTCTGGGGACGGTGCCTCCAGTGACGCGCTTAACAGAAGGACCACCAAAAAGAACAATATCAGAGGGCTCTCCATTAAAGACATGGTGCTTTGCCCAGTTGAGGGCGGTTTGAACTGCGATAGATGTAGCAGGCTTCCATTAGTGATAGGGTCGCCACATGTAGACCGTCCTGGTTACCAGCAGAGCTTGCGACAGGTGTCCAAGAGTGGCCTCCGTGTCCATTTTTCACGTCTGTAAGTCCAGGTAGGGATAAGGAAGGTTTAAGGGGACGGTGCTTCCAATGACGCGCTTAACAGAAGGACCACCTAAAAGAACAACATCGGTGAGCTCTCCATTGCAGACGTGGTGTTGTGCCGAGTTTAGGGCGGTGAAACTGCGGTAGATATAGCAGGCTTCCATCAGTAATAGGGACGACAAGTGTGTACTATCCTGGTTGCCAGCAAAGCTTATGGCAGGCGTCCAGGAGTGGCTTCCGCATCCATTTCTCGCGTCTGTCAGTCCAGGTAGGGTTCAGCCAGGATTAAAGGGATGGTGCCTCCAGTGACGCGCTTAACAGAAGGACCACCTTAAAGACCAACATCGGTGAGCTCTCCATTGCAGACGTGGTGTTGTGCCGAGTTGAGGGCGGTGAAACGCCGGAAGATATAGCAGGTTTCTATTAGTGATGGGGTCGACACGTGTAGACCATCCTGTTGGCGAGCAGAGCTGGCGGCAGGTGTCCAGGAGTGGCTTCCGCGTCCATTTTTCACGTCTGTAAGTCCAGGTATGGTGCAGGCACTATTCTGGGGACGGTGCCTCCAGTTACGCTATTAACAGAAGGACCACCAGAAAGAACAACATCGGTGAGCTCTCGATTGCCGACGTGGTGCTGGGCCCAGTTGATGGCGATGAAAGGGCGGTAGATATAGCAGGCTTCCAGTAGTGATAGGGTGGACTCGTGTAGACCATCCTGGTTGCGAGCAGAGCTGGCGGCAGGTGTCCAGGAGTGGCTTCCGGGTCCATGTTTCACCTCTGTCAGTCCAGGTATGGTTCAGCAACGATTCTGGGGACGGTGCTTCCAGTGGCGCGCTTAAAGAAGGACTACCTTAAAGAAATCTATCGTTGAGCTCTCCATTGCAGACGTGGTGCTGGGCCCAGTTGAGCGCGGTGAAACTGCGGTAGATAAAGCAGGCTTCCATCAGTAATAGGGTCGACCAGTGTAGACGATTCTGGTTGCCAGAAGCTTGTGGCAGGTGTGCAGGAGTGGCTTCCGCGTTCATATTTCGCGTCTGTCAGTCCAGGTAGGGTTCAGCCAGGGTTGAGAGGATGGTGCCTCCAGTGACGCGCTTAACAGAAGGGCCACCTAAAAGAACAATAACGGTGAGCTCTCTATTGCAGACATGGTGCTGGGTCCAGTAGAGGGCGGTGAAACTGCAGTAGATATAGCAGGCTTTCATTAGTGATAGGGTTGACACGTGTAGACCATCCTGGTTGCGAGCAGAGCTGGCGGCAGGCGTCCTGGAGAGGCTTCCGCGTCCATTTTTCACGTCTGTCAGTCGAGGTATGGTTCAGCCACGATTTTGGGGATGGTGCCTCCAGTGACGCGCATAACAGAAGGACAAAATAAAAGAAGAATATCGGTGACCTCTCTATTGCAGACGCGGTGGTGGGCCCAGTTGAGGGCGATGAAACTGCGGTAGATATAGCAGGCTTTCATTAATGATAGGGTCGCCACATGTAGACCATCATGATTTCCAGCAGAGCTGGCGGCTAGTGTCCCGGAGTGGCTTCCGTGTCCATTTTTCATATCTGTCAGTCCAGGTATGGTTCAGCCACGATTCTGGGCACGGTGCCTATAGTGACGCGCTTAACAGAAGCACCACCAAAAAGAACAATATCAGAGGGCTCTCCATTAGATACATGGTGATTTGCCTAGTTGAGGCCGGTTAAACTGCGGTAGATGTAGCAGGCTTCTATTAGTGATAGGGTCGCCACATGTAAACCATCCTTTTTTCAGCAGAGCTAGCGGCAGGTGTCCAAGAGTGGCTTCAGTGTCCATTTTTCGCGTCTGTCAGTCCAGGTAGGGATAAGCAAGCATTAAGGGGACGGTGCTTCCAATGACGCGCTTAACAGAAGTACCACCTGAAAGAACAACATCGGTGAGCTCTGCATTGCAGACGTGGTGCTGGGCCCAGTTGAGGGCGGTGAAACCGGTAGATATAGCAGGCTTCCATCAGTAATGGGGTCGACAAGTGTAGACCTTCCTGGTTGCCAGCAGAGCTTATGGCAGGTGTCCTGGAGTGGCTTCCGCATCCATTTTTCTCGTCTGTATGTCCAGGTAGGGTTCAGCCAGGATTCTGGGAACGGTGCCTCCAGATACGCGCTTAACTGAAGGACCATCTAAAAGAACAATAACGGTGAGCTCTCCATTGCAGACATGGTGCTGGGCCCAGTTGAGGGCGGTGAAACTGCAGTAGATATAGCAGGCTTTCATTAGTGATAGGGTTGACACGTGTAGACCATCCTGGTTGCGAGCAGAGCTGCCGGCAGGTGTGCTGGAGAGGCTTCCGCGTCAATTTATCACTCTCTGTCAGTCGAGGTATGGTTCAGCCACGATTTTGGGGACGGTGCCTCCAGTGACGCGCATAACACAAGGACCACCTAAAAATAATATCGGTGAGCTCTCCATTCCAGACATGGTGCGGGTCCAGTTGAGGGCAGAGAAACTGCAGTAGATATAACAGGCATTCATTAGTGTTAGGATGGACACGTGTAGAACATCCTGGTTGCCAGCAGAGCTGGCGGCAGGTGTCCAGGTGTGGCTTCCGCGTCCATTTTTCACGTCTGTCAGTCCAGGTAGGGTTCAGTCAGGATTGCGTTGGACGGTGGCTCCAGTGACGCGCTTAACAGAAGGACCACCTAAAAGATGAATATCGTGACCTCTCTATAGCAGACGTGGTGTTGGGCCCAGTTGAGGGCGATGAAACTGCGGTAGATATATCGGGCTTTTATTAGTGATAGGATCGCCACATGTAGACCATCCTGGTTTCCAGCAGAGCTGGCGGCTAGTGTCCACGAGTGGCTTCCGTGTAAATTTTTCCCATCTGTCAGCCAAGGTATGGTTCAGCCACGATTCTGGGGACGGTGACTCCAGTGACGCGCTTAACAGAAGGACCACCAGAAAGTACAATATCAGAGGGTTCTCCATTAGTGACATGGTGCTTTGCCCAGTTGAGGGCGGTTTGAACTGCGGTAGATGTAGCAGGCTTCCATTAGTGATAGGGTCGCCACATGTAGACCATCCTGGTTCCCAGCAGAGCTTGCGACAGGTGTCCAACAGTGGCCTCTGTGTCCATTTTTCACGTCTGTCAGTCCAGGTAGGGATAAGCAAGGATTAAGGGGACGGTGCTTCCAATGACGCGCTTAACAGAAGGACCACCTAAAAGAACAACAGCGGTGAGTTCTTCATTGCAGACGTGGTGTTGTGCCGAGTTGAGGGCGGCGAAAGTGCGGTAGATATAGCAGGCTTCCATCAGTAATAGGGTCGACAAGTGTAGACCATCCTGGTTGCCAGCAGAGCTTATGGCAGGTGTCCAGGAGTGGCTTCCGCGTCCATTTTTCACCTCTGTCAGTCCAGGTATGGTTCAGCAACGATTCTGGAGACGGTGCCTCCAGTGGCGCGCTTAACAGAAGGACTACCTTAAAGAAAACTATCGTTGAGCTCTCCATTGCAGACGTGGTGCTGGGCCCAGTTGAGGGCGGTGAAACTGCGGTAGATAAAGCAGGCTTCCATCAGTAATAGGGTCGACAAGTGCAGACGATTCTGGTTGCCAGAAGCTTGTGGCAGGTGTGCAGGAGTGGCTTCCGCGTCCATATTTCGCGTCTGTCAGTCCAGGAAGGGTTCAGCCAGGATTGAGATGATGGTGCCTCCAGTGACGCGCTTAACAGAAGGGCCATCTAAAAGATGAATATCGGTGACCTCTCTATAGCAGACGTGGTGGTGGGCCCAGTTGAGGGCGATGAAACTGCAGTAGATATATCGGGCTTCTATTAGTGTTAGGGTTGCCACGTGTAGACCAATCTGGCTTCCAGCAGAACTTGCGGCAGGTGTCCAGAAGTGGCTTCCGCGTCCATTTTTCGTCTGTCAGTCCAGGTATGGTTCCGCTAGGATCAAGGCGACGGTGCCCCCAGTGACGCGCTTAACAGAAGGACCACCTGAAAGAACAACATCGGTGAGCTCTCCATTGCAGACGTGTTGCTGCGCCCAGTTGAAGGCGGGGAAATTGCGGCAGGTATAGCAGGCTTCCATCAGTGATATGTCGACAAGTGTAGACCGTCCTGGTTGCCAGCGGAGCTTGTGGCAGGTGTGCGGGAATGGCTTTCGTGTCCATTTTTCGCGTCTGTCAGTCGAGGTATGGTTCAGCCATGATTCTGGGGACGGTGCCTCCAGTGACGCGCTTAACAGAATGACCACCTGAAAGAACAACATCGGTGAGCTCTCCATTGCAGACGTGGTGCTGGGCCCAGTTGAGGGCGATGAAAGTGCGGTAGATATAGCAGGCTTTCATTAGTGATAGGGTGGACACGTGTAGACCATCCTGGTTGCGAGCAGACCTGGCGGCAGGTGTCCAGGAGTGGCTTCGGCGTCCATGTTTTGCGTCTGTCAGTCCAGGGAGGGTTCAGGCACGATTCTGGGGACGGTGCCTCCAGTGACGCGCTTTACAGGACTACCTGAAAGAACAATATCGGTGAGCTCTCCAATACAGACATGGTGCTGGGCCAGTTGAGGGCGGTGAAACTGCGGTAGATATAGCAGGCTTCCATTAGTGATAGGATCGCCACATGTAGACCATCCTGGTTTCCAGCAGTGCTGGCGGCTAGTGTCAACGAGTGGCTTCCGTGTAAATTTTTCCCATCTGTCAGTCCAGGTATGGTTCAGCCACGATTCTGGGGACGGTGACACCAGTGACGCGCTTAACAGAAGGACCACCAAAAAGAACAATATCAGAGGGCGCTCCATTAGATACATGGTTATTTGCCTAGTTGAGGCCGGTTAAACTGCGGTAGATGTAGCAGGCTTCTATTAGTGATAGGGTCGCCACATGTAAACCATCCTTTTTTCAGCAGAGCTAGCGGCAGGTGTCCAAGAGTGGCTTCAGTGTCCATTTTCAAGTCTGTCAGTCCAGGTAGGGATAAGCAAGGATTAAGGGGACGGTGCTTCCAATGACGCGCTTAACAGAAGTACCACCTGAAAGAACAACATCGGTGAGCTCTGCATTGCAGACGTGGTGCTGGGCCCAGTTGAGGGCGGTGGAACCGGTAGATATAGCAGGCTTCCATCAGTAAAGGGGTCGACAAGTGTAGGCCTTCCTGGTTGCCAGCAGAGCTTATGGCAGGTGTCCTGGAGTGGCTTCCGCATCCATTTTTCGGGTCTGTATGTCCAGGTAGGGTTCAGCCAGGATTCTGGGAACGGTGCCTCCAGATACGCGCTTAACTGAAGGACCATCTAAAAGAACAATAACGGTGAGCTCTCCATTGCAGACATGGTGCTGGGCCCAGTTGAGGGCGGTGAAACTGCAGTAGATATAGCAGGCTTTCATTAGTGATAGGGTTGACACGTGTAGACCATCCTGGTTGCGAGCAGAGCTGCCGGCAGGTGTGCTGGAGAGGCTTCCGCGTCAATTTATCACTCTCTGTCAGTCGAGGTATGGTTCAGCCACGATTTTGGGGACGGTGCCTCCAGTGACGCGCATAACACAAGGACCACCTAAAAATAATATCGGTGAGCTCTCCATTCCAGACATGGTGCGGGTCCAGTTGAGGGCAGAGAAACTGCAGTAGATATAACAGGCATTCATTAGTGTTAGGATGGACACGTGTAGAACATCCTGGTTGCCAGCAGAGCTGGCGGCAGGTGTCCAGGTGTGGCTTCCGCGTCCATTTTTCACGTCTGTCAGTCCAGGTAGGGTTCAGTCAGGATTGCGTTGGACGGTGGCTCCAGTGACGCGCTTAACAGAAGGACCACCTAAAAGATGAATATCGTGACCTCTCTATAGCAGACGTGGTGTTGGGCCCAGTTGAGGGCGATGAAACTGCGGTAGATATATCGGGCTTTTATTAGTGATAGGATCGCCACATGTAGACCATCCTGGTTTCCAGCAGAGCTGGCGGCTAGTGTCCACGAGTGGCTTCCGTGTAAATTTTTCCCATCTGTCAGTCAAGGTATGGTTCAGCCACGATTCTGGGGACGGTGACTCCAGTGACGCGCTTAACAGAAGGACCACCAGAAAGTACAATATCAGAGGGTTCTCCATTAGTGACATGGTGCTTTGCCCAGTTGAGGGCGGTTTGAACTGCGGTAGATGTAGCAGGCTTCCATTAGTGATAGGGTCGCCACATGTAGACCATCCTGGTTCCCAGCAGAGCTTGCGACAGGTGTCCAACAGTGGCCTCTGTGTCCATTTTTCACGTCTGTCAGTCCAGGTAGGGATAAGCAAGGATTAAGGGGACGGTGCTTCCAATGACGCGCTTAACAGAAGGACCACCTAAAAGAACAACAGCGGTGAGTTCTTCATTGCAGACGTGGTGTTGTGCCGAGTTGAGGGCGGCGAAAGTGCGGTAGATATAGCAGGCTTCCATCAGTAATAGGGTCGACAAGTGTAGACCATCCTGGTTGCCAGCAGAGCTTATGGCAGGTGTCCAGGAGTGGCTTCCGCGTCCATTTTTCACCTCTGTCAGTCCAGGTATGGTTCAGCAACGATTCTGGAGACGGTGCCTCCAGTGGCGCGCTTAACAGAAGGACTACCTTAAAGAAAACTATCGTTGAGCTCTCCATTGCAGACGTGGTGCTGGGCCCAGTTGAGGGCGGTGAAACTGCGGTAGATAAAGCAGGCTTCCATCAGTAATAGGGTCGACAAGTGCAGACGATTCTGGTTGCCAGAAGCTTGTGGCAGGTGTGCAGGAGTGGCTTCCGCGTCCATATTTCGCGTCTGTCAGTCCAGGAAGGGTTCAGCCAGGATTGAGATGATGGTGCCTCCAGTGACGCGCTTAACAGAAGGGCCATCTAAAAGATGAATATCGGTGACCTCTCTATAGCAGACGTGGTGGTGGGCCCAGTTGAGGGCGATGAAACTGCAGTAGATATATCGGGCTTCTATTAGTGTTAGGGTTGCCACGTGTAGACCAATCTGGCTTCCAGCAGAACTTGCGGCAGGTGTCCAGAAGTGGCTTCCGCGTCCATTTTTCGTCTGTCAGTCCAGGTATGGTTCCGCTAGGATCAAGGCGACGGTGCCCCCAGTGACGCGCTTAACAGAAGGACCACCTGAAAGAACAACATCGGTGAGCTCTCCATTGCAGACGTGTTGCTGCGCCCAGTTGAAGGCGGGGAAATTGCGGCAGGTATAGCAGGCTTCCATCAGTGATATGTCGACAAGTGTAGACCGTCCTGGTTGCCAGCGGAGCTTGTGGCAGGTGTGCGGGAATGGCTTTCGTGTCCATTTTTCGCGTCTGTCAGTCGAGGTATGGTTCAGCCATGATTCTGGGGACGGTGCCTCCAGTGACGCGCTTAACAGAATGACCACCTGAAAGAACAACATCGGTGAGCTCTCCATTGCAGACGTGGTGCTGGGCCCAGTTGAGGGCGATGAAAGTGCGGTAGATATAGCAGGCTTTCATTAGTGATAGGGTGGACACGTGTAGACCATCCTGGTTGCGAGCAGACCTGGCGGCAGGTGTCCAGGAGTGGCTTCGGCGTCCATGTTTTGCGTCTGTCAGTCCAGGGAGGGTTCAGGCACGATTCTGGGGACGGTGCCTCCAGTGACGCGCTTTACAGGACTACCTGAAAGAACAATATCGGTGAGCTCTCCAATACAGACATGGTGCTGGGCCAGTTGAGGGCGGTGAAACTGCGGTAGATATAGCAGGCTTCCATTAGTGATAGGATCGCCACATGTAGACCATCCTGGTTTCCAGCAGTGCTGGCGGCTAGTGTCAACGAGTGGCTTCCGTGTAAATTTTTCCCATCTGTCAGTCCAGGTATGGTTCAGCCACGATTCTGGGGACGGTGACACCAGTGACGCGCTTAACAGAAGGACCACCAAAAAGAACAATATCAGAGGGCGCTCCATTAGATACATGGTTATTTGCCTAGTTGAGGCCGGTTAAACTGCGGTAGATGTAGCAGGCTTCTATTAGTGATAGGGTCGCCACATGTAAACCATCCTTTTTTCAGCAGAGCTAGCGGCAGGTGTCCAAGAGTGGCTTCAGTGTCCATTTTCAAGTCTGTCAGTCCAGGTAGGGATAAGCAAGGATTAAGGGGACGGTGCTTCCAATGACGCGCTTAACAGAAGTACCACCTGAAAGAACAACATCGGTGAGCTCTGCATTGCAGACGTGGTGCTGGGCCCAGTTGAGGGCGGTGGAACCGGTAGATATAGCAGGCTTCCATCAGTAAAGGGGTCGACAAGTGTAGGCCTTCCTGGTTGCCAGCAGAGCTTATGGCAGGTGTCCTGGAGTGGCTTCCGCATCCATTTTTCGGGTCTGTATGTCCAGGTAGGGTTCAGCCAGGATTCTGGGAACGGTGCCTCCAGATACGCGGTTAACAGAAGGACCACCTAAAAGAACAATAACGGTGAGCTCTCCATTGCAGACATGGTGCTGGGCCCAGTTGAGGGCGGTGAAACTGCAGTAGATATAGCAGGCTTTCATTAGTGATAGGGTTGACACGTGTAGACCATCCTGGTTGCGAGCAGAGCTGCCGGCAGGTTGTGCTGGAGAGGCTTCCGCGTCCATTTTTCACGTCTGTCAGTCGAGGTATGGTTCAGCCACTATTTTGGGGACGGTGCCTCCAGTGACGCGCATAACACAAGGACCACCTAAAAATAATATCGGTGAGCTCTCCATTCCAGACATGGTGCGGGTCCAGTTGAGGGCAGAGAAACTGCAGTAGATATAACAGGCATTCATTAGTGTTAGGGTGGACACGTGTAGAACATCCTGGTTGCCAGCAGAGCTGGCGGCAGGTGTTCAGGTGTGGCTTCCGCGTCCATTTTTCACGTCTGTCAGTCCAGGTAGGGATAAGCAAGGATTAAGGGGACGGTGCTTCCAATGACGCGCTTAACAGAAGGACCACCTAAAAGAACAACAGCGGTGAGTTCTTCATTGCAGACGTGGTGTTGTGCCGAGTTGATGGCGGCGAAAGTACGGTAGATATAGCAGGCTTCCATCAGTAATAGGGTCGACAAGTGTAGACCATCCTGGTTGCCAGCACAGCTTATGGCAGGTGTCCAGGAGTGGCTTCGGCGTCCATTTTTCACCTCTGTCAGTCCAGGTATGGTTCAGCAACGATTCTGGGGACGGTGCCTCCAGTGGCGCGCTTAACAGAAGGACTACCTTAAAGAAAACTATCGTTGAGCTCACCATTGCAGACGTGGTGCTGGGCCCAGTTGAGGGCGGTGAAACTGCGGTAGATAAAGCAGGCTTCCATCAGTAATAGGGTCGACAAGTGCAGACGATTCTGGTTGCCATAAGCTTGTGGCAGGTGTGCAGGAGTGGCTTCCGCGTCCATATTTCGCGTCTGTCAGTCCAGGAAGGGTTCAGCCAGGATTGAGAGGATGGTGCCTCCAGTGACGCGCTTAACAGAAGGGCCACCTAAAAGATGAATATCGGTGACCTCTCTATAGCAGACGTGGTGGTGGGCCCAGTTGAGGGCGATGAAACTGGGGTAGATATATCGGGCTTCTATTAGTGATAGGGTTGCCACGTGTAGACCAATCTGGCTTCCAGCAGAACTTGCGGCAGGTGTCCAGAAGTGGCTTCCGCGTCCATTTTTCGTCTGTCAGTCCAGGTATGGTTCCGCTAGGATCAAGGCGACGGTGCCCCCAGTGACGCGCTTAACAGAAGGACCACCTGAAAGAACAACATCGGTGAGCTCTCCATTGCAGACGTGTTGCTGCGCCCAGTTGAAGGCGGGGAAATTGCGGCAGATATAGCAGGCTTCCATCAGTGATATGTCGACAAGTGTAGACCGTCCTGGTTGCCAGCGGAGCTTGTGGCAGGTGTGCGGGAATGGCTTTCGTGTCCATTTTTCGCGTCTGTCAGTCGAGGTATGGTTCAGCCATGATTCTGGGGACGGTGCCTCCAGTGACGCGCTTTACAGGACTACCTGAAAGAACAATATCGGTGAGCTCTCCAATACAGACATGGTGCTGGGCCAGTTGAGGGCGGTGAAACTGCGGTAGATATAGCAGGCTTCCATTAGTGATAGGATCGCCACATGTAGACCATCCTGGTTTCCAGCAGTGCTGGCGGCTAGTGTCAACGAGTGGCTTCCGTGTAAATTTTTCCCATCTGTCAGTCCAGGTATGGTTCAGCCACGATTCTGGGGACGGTGACACCAGTGACGCGCTTAACAGAAGGACCACCAAAAAGAACAATATCAGAGGGCGCTCCATTAGATACATGGTTATTTGCCTAGTTGAGGCCGGTTAAACTGCGGTAGATGTAGCAGGCTTCTATTAGTGATAGGGTCGCCACATGTAAACCATCCTTTTTTCAGCAGAGCTAGCGGCAGGTGTCCAAGAGTGGCTTCAGTGTCCATTTTCAAGTCTGTCAGTCCAGGTAGGGATAAGCAAGGATTAAGGGGACGGTGCTTCCAATGACGCGCTTAACAGAAGTACCACCTGAAAGAACAACATCGGTGAGCTCTGCATTGCAGACGTGGTGCTGGGCCCAGTTGAGGGCGGTGGAACCGGTAGATATAGCAGGCTTCCATCAGTAAAGGGGTCGACAAGTGTAGGCCTTCCTGGTTGCCAGCAGAGCTTATGGCAGGTGTCCTGGAGTGGCTTCCGCATCCATTTTTCGGGTCTGTATGTCCAGGTAGGGTTCAGCCAGGATTCTGGGAACGGTGCCTCCAGATACGCGGTTAACAGAAGGACCACCTAAAAGAACAATAACGGTGAGCTCTCCATTGCAGACATGGTGCTGGGCCCAGTTGAGGGCGGTGAAACTGCAGTAGATATAGCAGGCTTTCATTAGTGATAGGGTTGACACGTGTAGACCATCCTGGTTGCGAGCAGAGCTGCCGGCAGGTTGTGCTGGAGAGGCTTCCGCGTCCATTTTTCACGTCTGTCAGTCGAGGTATGGTTCAGCCACTATTTTGGGGACGGTGCCTCCAGTGACGCGCATAACACAAGGACCACCTAAAAATAATATCGGTGAGCTCTCCATTCCAGACATGGTGCGGGTCCAGTTGAGGGCAGAGAAACTGCAGTAGATATAACAGGCATTCATTAGTGTTAGGGTGGACACGTGTAGAACATCCTGGTTGCCAGCAGAGCTGGCGGCAGGTGTTCAGGTGTGGCTTCCGCGTCCATTTTTCACGTCTGTCAGTCCAGGTAGGGATAAGCAAGGATTAAGGGGACGGTGCTTCCAATGACGCGCTTAACAGAAGGACCACCTAAAAGAACAACAGCGGTGAGTTCTTCATTGCAGACGTGGTGTTGTGCCGAGTTGATGGCGGCGAAAGTACGGTAGATATAGCAGGCTTCCATCAGTAATAGGGTCGACAAGTGTAGACCATCCTGGTTGCCAGCACAGCTTATGGCAGGTGTCCAGGAGTGGCTTCGGCGTCCATTTTTCACCTCTGTCAGTCCAGGTATGGTTCAGCAACGATTCTGGGGACGGTGCCTCCAGTGGCGCGCTTAACAGAAGGACTACCTTAAAGAAAACTATCGTTGAGCTCACCATTGCAGACGTGGTGCTGGGCCCAGTTGAGGGCGGTGAAACTGCGGTAGATAAAGCAGGCTTCCATCAGTAATAGGGTCGACAAGTGCAGACGATTCTGGTTGCCATAAGCTTGTGGCAGGTGTGCAGGAGTGGCTTCCGCGTCCATATTTCGCGTCTGTCAGTCCAGGAAGGGTTCAGCCAGGATTGAGAGGATGGTGCCTCCAGTGACGCGCTTAACAGAAGGGCCACCTAAAAGATGAATATCGGTGACCTCTCTATAGCAGACGTGGTGGTGGGCCCAGTTGAGGGCGATGAAACTGGGGTAGATATATCGGGCTTCTATTAGTGATAGGGTTGCCACGTGTAGACCAATCTGGCTTCCAGCAGAACTTGCGGCAGGTGTCCAGAAGTGGCTTCCGCGTCCATTTTTCGTCTGTCAGTCCAGGTATGGTTCCGCTAGGATCAAGGCGACGGTGCCCCCAGTGACGCGCTTAACAGAAGGACCACCTGAAAGAACAACATCGGTGAGCTCTCCATTGCAGACGTGTTGCTGCGCCCAGTTGAAGGCGGGGAAATTGCGGCAGATATAGCAGGCTTCCATCAGTGATATGTCGACAAGTGTAGACCGTCCTGGTTGCCAGCGGAGCTTGTGGCAGGTGTGCGGGAATGGCTTTCGTGTCCATTTTTCGCGTCTGTCAGTCGAGGTATGGTTCAGCCATGATTCTGGGGACGGTGCCTCCAGTGACGCGCTTAACAGAATGACCACCTGAAAGAACAACATCGGTGAGCTCTCCATTGCAGACGTGGTGCTGGGCCCAGTTGAGGGCGATGAAAGTGCGGTAGATATAGCAGGCTTTCATTAGTGATAGGGTGGACACGTGTAGACCATCCTGGTTGCGAGCAGACCTGGCGGCAGGTGTCCAGGAGTGGCTTCGGCGTCCATGTTTTGCGTCTGTCAGTCCAGGGAGGGTTCAGGCACGATTCTGGGGACGGTGCCTCCAGTGACGCGCTTTACAGGACTACCTGAAAGAACAATATCGGTGAGCTCTCCAATACAGACATGGTGCTGGGCCAGTTGAGGGCGGTGAAACTGCGGTAGATATAGCAGGCTTCCATTAGTGATAGGATCGCCACATGTAGACCATCCTGGTTTCCAGCAGTGCTGGCGGCTAGTGTCAACGAGTGGCTTCCGTGTAAATTTTTCCCATCTGTCAGTCCAGGTATGGTTCAGCCACGATTCTGGGGACGGTGACACCAGTGACGCGCTTAACAGAAGGACCACCAAAAAGAACAATATCAGAGGGCGCTCCATTAGATACATGGTTATTTGCCTAGTTGAGGCCGGTTAAACTGCGGTAGATGTAGCAGGCTTCTATTAGTGATAGGGTCGCCACATGTAAACCATCCTTTTTTCAGCAGAGCTAGCGGCAGGTGTCCAAGAGTGGCTTCAGTGTCCATTTTCAAGTCTGTCAGTCCAGGTAGGGATAAGCAAGGATTAAGGGGACGGTGCTTCCAATGACGCGCTTAACAGAAGTACCACCTGAAAGAACAACATCGGTGAGCTCTGCATTGCAGACGTGGTGCTGGGCCCAGTTGAGGGCGGTGGAACCGGTAGATATAGCAGGCTTCCATCAGTAAAGGGGTCGACAAGTGTAGGCCTTCCTGGTTGCCAGCAGAGCTTATGGCAGGTGTCCTGGAGTGGCTTCCGCATCCATTTTTCGGGTCTGTATGTCCAGGTAGGGTTCAGCCAGGATTCTGGGAACGGTGCCTCCAGATACGCGGTTAACAGAAGGACCACCTAAAAGAACAATAACGGTGAGCTCTCCATTGCAGACATGGTGCTGGGCCCAGTTGAGGGCGGTGAAACTGCAGTAGATATAGCAGGCTTTCATTAGTGATAGGGTTGACACGTGTAGACCATCCTGGTTGCGAGCAGAGCTGCCGGCAGGTTGTGCTGGAGAGGCTTCCGCGTCCATTTTTCACGTCTGTCAGTCGAGGTATGGTTCAGCCACTATTTTGGGGACGGTGCCTCCAGTGACGCGCATAACACAAGGACCACCTAAAAATAATATCGGTGAGCTCTCCATTCCAGACATGGTGCGGGTCCAGTTGAGGGCAGAGAAACTGCAGTAGATATAACAGGCATTCATTAGTGTTAGGGTCGGACACGTGTAGAACATCCTGGTTGCCAGCAGAGCTGGCGGCAGGTGTTCAGGTGTGGCTTCCGCGTCCATTTTTCACGTCTGTCAGTCCAGGTAGGGATAAGCAAGGATTAAGGGGACGGTGCTTCCAATGACGCGCTTAACAGAAGGACCACCTAAAAGAACAACAGCGGTGAGTTCTTCATTGCAGACGTGGTGTTGTGCCGAGTTGATGGCGGCGAAAGTACGGTAGATATAGCAGGCTTCCATCAGTAATAGGGTCGACAAGTGTAGACCATCCTGGTTGCCAGCACAGCTTATGGCAGGTGTCCAGGAGTGGCTTCGGCGTCCATTTTTCACCTCTGTCAGTCCAGGTATGGTTCAGCAACGATTCTGGGGACGGTGCCTCCAGTGGCGCGCTTAACAGAAGGACTACCTTAAAGAAAACTATCGTTGAGCTCACCATTGCAGACGTGGTGCTGGGCCCAGTTGAGGGCGGTGAAACTGCGGTAGATAAAGCAGGCTTCCATCAGTAATAGGGTCGACAAGTGCAGACGATTCTGGTTGCCATAAGCTTGTGGCAGGTGTGCAGGAGTGGCTTCCGCGTCCATATTTCGCGTCTGTCAGTCCAGGAAGGGTTCAGCCAGGATTGAGAGGATGGTGCCTCCAGTGACGCGCTTAACAGAAGGGCCACCTAAAAGATGAATATCGGTGACCTCTCTATAGCAGACGTGGTGGTGGGCCCAGTTGAGGGCGATGAAACTGGGGTAGATATATCGGGCTTCTATTAGTGATAGGGTTGCCACGTGTAGACCAATCTGGCTTCCAGCAGAACTTGCGGCAGGTGTCCAGAAGTGGCTTCCGCGTCCATTTTTCGTCTGTCAGTCCAGGTATGGTTCCGCTAGGATCAAGGCGACGGTGCCCCCAGTGACGCGCTTAACAGAAGGACCACCTGAAAGAACAACATCGGTGAGCTCTCCATTGCAGACGTGTTGCTGCGCCCAGTTGAAGGCGGGGAAATTGCGGCAGATATAGCAGGCTTCCATCAGTGATATGTCGACAAGTGTAGACCGTCCTGGTTGCCAGCGGAGCTTGTGGCAGGTGTGCGGGAATGGCTTCCGCGTCCATTTTTCGCGCCTGTCAGTCGAGGTATGGTTCAGCCATGATTCTGGGGACGGTGCCTCCAGTGACGCGCTTAACAGAATGACCACCTGAAAGAACAACATCGGTGAGCTCTCCATTGCAGACGTGGTGCTGGGCCCAGTTGAGGGCGATGAAAGTGCGGTAGATATAGCAGGCTTTCATTAGTGATAGGGTGGACACGTGTAGACCATCCTGGTTGCGAGCAGAGCTGGCGGCAGGTGTCCAGGAGTGGCTTCCGCGTCCATTTTTCATGTCTGTAAGTCCAGGTATGGTTCAGGCACGATTCTGGGGACGGTGCCTCCAGTGACGCGCTTTACGAGGACTACCTGAAAGAACAATATCGGTGAGCTCTCCAATACAGACATGGTGCTGGGCCAGTTGAGGGCGGTGAAACTGCGGTAGATATAGCAGGCTTCCATTAGTGATAGGGTCGACGCGTGTAGACCATCCTGGTTTCCAGCAGAGCTGGCGGCAGGTGTCCAAGAGTGGCTTCCGTGTCCATTTTTTACGATCTGTCAGTCCAGGTAGGGTTCAGCCACGATTCTGGGGACGGTGCTTCCAGTGACGCGCTTAACAGAAGTACTACCTGAAAGAACAACATCGGTGAGCTCTGCATTAGCAGACGTGGTGCTGGGCCCAGTTGAGGGCGGTGAAACTGCGGTAGATTTAGCAGGCTTCTCATCAGTGATAGGGTCGCCACAGTGTAGACCATCCTGGTTGCCAGCTGCGCTTGTGGCAGGTGTCGCAGGAGTGGCTTCCGCGCCCATTTTTCGCGTCTGTCAGTCCTGGTAGGGTTCAGCCAGGATTGAGAGGATGGTGCCTCCAGTGACGCGCTTAACAGAAGGACCGCCGAAAAGAACAACAGCGGTGAGTTCTCCATTGCAGACGTGGTGTTGTGCCGAGTTGAGGGCGGCGAAACTGCGGTAGATATAGCAGGCTTCCATCAGTAATAGGGTCGACAAGTGTAGACTATCCTGGTTGCCAGCAGAGCTTATGGCAGGTGTCCAGGAGTGGCTTCCGCATCCATTTTTCGCGTCTGTCAGTCCAGGTAGGGTTCAGCCAGGATTAAAGGGATGGTGCCTCCAGTGACGCGCTTAACAGAAGGACCACCTTAAAGAACAACATCGGTGAGCTGCCTAGTGCAGATGTGGTGATAGGACCAGTTGAGGGCGGTGAAACTCCGGAAGATATAGCAGGTTTCTATTAGTGATGGGGTCGACACGTGTAGACCATCCTGTTGGCGAGCAGAGCTGGCGGCAGGTGTCCTGGAGTGGCTTCCGCGTCCATTTTTCACGTCTGTAAGTCCAGGTATGGTTCAGGCACTATTCTGGGGACGGCGCCTCCAGTGACGCGCTTAACAGAAGGACTACCTGAAAACAATATCGTTGAGCTCTCCAATACATACATGGTGCTGGGCCCAGTTTAGGGCGGTGAAACTGAAGTAAATATAGCAGGCTGCCATTAGTGATAGGGTCACACGCCTGTAGAGCGTCCTGGTTGCGAGCAGAGCTGCCAACAGGTGTCCAGGAGTGGCTTCCGCATCCAATTTTCCCGTCTTCCAGCACAGTTACATTTCACCCAGGATTCTGGGGACGGTGCCTCCAGTTACGCTATTAACAGAAGGACCACCAGAAAGAAAAACATCGGTGAGCTCTCGATTGCCGACGTGGTGCTGGGCCGAGTTGAGGGCGATGAAAGGGCGGTAGATATAGCAGGCTTCCATCAGTAATAGGGTCGACAAGTGTAGACCATCCTGGTTGCCAGCAGAGCTTATGGCAGGTGTCCAGGAGTGGCTTCCGCGTCCATTTTTCACCTCTGTCAGTCCAGGTATGGTTCAGCAACGATTCTGGGGACGGTGCCTCCAGTGGCGCGCTTAACAGAAGGACTACCTTAAAGAAAACTATCGTTGAGCTCTCCATTGCAGACGTGGTGCTGGGCCCAGTTGAGGGCGGTGAAACTGCGGTAGATAAAGCAGGCTTCCATCAGTAATAGGGTCGACAAGTGCAGACGATTCTGGTTGCCATAAGCTTGTGGCAGGTGTGCAGGAGTGGCTTCCGCGTCCATATTTCGCGTCTGTCAGTCCAGGAAGGGTTCAGCCAGGATTGAGAGGATGGTGCCTCCAGTGACGCGCTTAACAGAAGGGCCACCTAAAAGATGAATATCGGTGACCTCTCTATAGCAGACGTGGTGGTGGGCCCAGTTGAGGGCGATGAAACTGGGGTAGATATATCGGGCTTCTATTAGTGATAGGGTTGCCACGTGTAGACCAATCTGGCTTCCAGCAGAACTTGCGGCAGGTGTCCAGAAGTGGCTTCCGCGTCCATTTTTCGTCTGTCAGTCCAGGTATGGTTCCGCTAGGATCAAGGCGACGGTGCCCCCAGTGACGCGCTTAACAGAAGGACCACCTGAAAGAACAACATCGGTGAGCTCTCCATTGCAGACGTGTTGCTGCGCCCAGTTGAAGGCGGGGAAATTGCGGCAGATATAGCAGGCTTCCATCAGTGATATGTCGACAAGTGTAGACCGTCCTGGTTGCCAGCGGAGCTTGTGGCAGGTGTGCGGGAATGGCTTCCGCGTCCATTTTTCGCGCCTGTCAGTCGAGGTATGGTTCAGCCATGATTCTGGGGACGGTGCCTCCAGTGACGCGCTTAACAGAATGACCACCTGAAAGAACAACATCGGTGAGGTCTCCATTGCAGACGTGGTGCTGGGCCCAGTTGAGGGCGATGAAAGTGCGGTAGATATAGCAGGCTTTCATTAGTGATAGGGTGGACACGTGTAGACCATCCTGGTTGCGAGCAGAGCTGGCGGCAGGTGTCCAGGAGTGGCTTCCGCGTCCATTTTTTGCGTCTGTCAGTCCAGGGAGGGTTCAGCCAGGATTGAGAGGATGGTGCCTCCAGTGACGCACTTAACAGAGGGACCACCTAAAAGAACAACATCGGTGAGCTCTCCATTGCAGACGTGGTGTTAGGGCCAGTTGAGGGTGGTGAAACTTCGGTAGATATAGCAGGCTTATATTAGTGATGGGGTAGATACGTGTAGACAATCCTGGTGGCGAACAGAGCAGGCGGCAGGTGACCAGGAGTGGCTTCCGCGTCCATTTTTTATGTCTGTAAGTCCAGGTATGGTTCAGGCACGATTCTGGGGACGGCGCCTCCAGTGACGCGCTTTACAGGACTACCTGAAAGAACAATATCGGTGAGCTCTCCAATACAGACATGGTGCTGGGCCAGTTGAGGGCGGTGAAACTGCGGTAGATATAGCAGGCTTCCATTAGTGATGGGATCGCCACATGAAGACCATCCTGGTTTCCAGCAGTGCTGGCGGCTAGTGTCAACGAGTGGCTTCCGTGTAAATTTTTCCCATCTGTCAGTCCAGGTATGGTTCAGCCACGATTCTGGGGACGGTGACTCCAGTGACGCGCTTAACAGAAGGACCACAAAAAAGAACAATATCAGAGGGTTCTCCATTAGTGACATGGTGATTTGCCCAGTTGAGGGCTGTTTGAACTGCGGTAGATGTAGCAGGCTTCCATTAGTGATAGGGTCGCCACATGTAGACCATCCTGATTACCAGCAGAGCTTGCGACAGGTGTCCAAGAGTGGCCTCCGTGTCTATTTTTCACGTCTGTCAGTCCAGGTAGGGATAAGCAAGGATTAAGGGGACGGTGCTTCCAATGACGCGCTTAACAAAGGACCACCTAAAAGAACAACATCGGTGAGCTCTCCATTGCAGACGTGGTGTTGTGCCGAGTTTAGGGCGGTGAAACTGCGGTAGATATATTAGGCTTCCATCAGTAACAGGGTCGACAAGTGTAGACTATCCTGGTTGCCAGCAGAGCTTATGGCAGGTGTCCAGGAGTGGCTTCCGCATCCATTTTTCGCGTCTGTCAGTCCAGGTAGGGTTCAGCCAGGATTAAAGGGATGGTGCCTCCAGTGACGCGCTTAACAGAAGGACCACCTTAAAAAACAACATCGGTGAGCTGTGTATTGCAGACGTGGTGATAGGACCAGTTGAGGGCGGTGAAACTCCGGAAGATATAGCAGGTTTCTATTAGTGATCAGGTCGACACGTGTAGACCATCCTGTGGCGAGTAGAGCTGGCGGCAGGTGTCCAGGAGTGGCTTCCGCGTCCATTTTTCACGTCTGTAAGTCCAGGTATGGTGCAGGCACTATTCTGGGGCGGTGCCTCCAGTGACGCGCTTAACAGAAGGACTACCTGAAACAACAATATCGGTGAGCTCTCCAATACAGACATGGTGCTGGGCTCAGTTTAGGGCGGTGAAACTGAAGTAGATATAGCAGGCTGCCATTAGTGATAGGGTCAACGCGTGTAGACCATCCTGGTTTCCAGCAGAGCTTGCGACAGGTGTCCAAGAGTGGCTTCCGTGTCCATTTTTTACGACTGTCAGTCCAGGTAGGGATAAGCAAAGATTAAGGGGACGGTGCTTCCAATGACGCGCTTAACAGAAGTACTACCTGAAAGAACAACATCGGTGAGCTCTGCATTGCAGACGTGGTGCTGGGCCCAGTTGAGGGCGGTGAAACCGGTATATTTAGCAGGCTCTCATCAGTGATAGGGTCGACAAGTGTAGACCATCCTGGTTGCCAGCTGCGCTTGTGGCAGGTGCGCAGGAGTGGCTTCCGCGCCCATTTTTCGCGTCTGTAAGTCCTGGTAGGGTTCAGCCAGGATTGAGAGGATGGTGCCTCCAGTGACGCGCTTAACAGAAGGACCGCCGAAAAGAACAACAGCGGTGAGTTCTCCATTGCAGAAGTGGTGTTGTGCCGAGTTGAGGGCGGCGAAACTGCGGTAGATATAGCAGGCTTCCATCAGTAATAGGGTCGACAAGTGTAGACTATCCTGGTTGCCAGCAGAGCTTATGGCAGGTGTCCAGGAGTGGCTTCCGCATCCATTTTTCGCGTCTGTCAGTCCAGGTAGGGTTCAGCCAGGATTAAAGGGATGGTGCCTCCAGTGACGCGCTTAACAGAAGGACCACCTTAAAGAACAACATCGGTGAGCTGCCTAGTGCAGATGTGGTGATAGGACCAGTTGAGGGCGGTGAAACTCCGGAAGATATAGCAGGTTTCTATTAGTGATGGGGTCGACACGTGTAGACCATCCTGTTGGCGAGCAGAGCTGGCGGCAGGTGTCCTGGAGTGGCTTCCGCGTCCATTTTTCACGTCTGTAAGTCCAGGTATGGTTCAGGCACTATTCTGGGGACGGCGCCTCCAGTGACGCGCTTAACAGAAGGACTACCTGAAAACAATATCGTTGAGCTCTCCAATACATACATGGTGCTGGGCCCAGTTTAGGGCGGTGAAACTGAAGTAAATATAGCAGGCTGCCATTAGTGATAGGGTCAACGCCTGTAGAGCGTCCTGGTTGCGAGCAGAGCTGCCAACAGGTGTCCAGGAGTGGCTTCCGCATCCAATTTTCCCGTCTTCCAGCACAGTTACATTTCACCCAGGATTCTGGGGACGGTGCCTCCAGTTACGCTATTAACAGAAGGACCACCAGAAAGAAAAACATCGGTGAGCTCTCGATTGCCGACGTGGTGCTGGGCCGAGTTGAGGGCGATGAAAGGGCGGTAGATATAGCAGGCTTCCATCAGTAATAGGGTCGACAAGTGTAGACCATCCTGGTTGCCAGCAGAGCTTATGGCAGGTGTCCAGGAGTGGCTTCCGCGTCCATTTTTCACCTCTGTCAGTCCAGGTATGGTTCAGCAACGATTCTGGGGACGGTGCCTCCAGTGGCGCGCTTAACAGAAGGACTACCTTAAAGAAAACTATCGTTGAGCTCTCCATTGCAGACGTGGTGCTGGGCCCAGTTGAGGGCGGTGAAACTGCGGTAGATAAAGCAGGCTTCCATCAGTAATAGGGTCGACAAGTGCAGACGATTCTGGTTGCCATAAGCTTGTGGCAGGTGTGCAGGAGTGGCTTCCGCGTCCATATTTCGCGTCTGTCAGTCCAGGAAGGGTTCAGCCAGGATTGAGAGGATGGTGCCTCCAGTGACGCGCTTAACAGAAGGGCCACCTAAAAGATGAATATCGGTGACCTCTCTATAGCAGACGTGGTGGTGGGCCCAGTTGAGGGCGATGAAACTGGGGTAGATATATCGGGCTTCTATTAGTGATAGGGTTGCCACGTGTAGACCAATCTGGCTTCCAGCAGAACTTGCGGCAGGTGTCCAGAAGTGGCTTCCGCGTCCATTTTTCGTCTGTCAGTCCAGGTATGGTTCCGCTAGGATCAAGGCGACGGTGCCCCCAGTGACGCTCTTAACAGAAGGACCACCTGAAAGAACAACTTCGGTGAGCTCTCCATTGCAGACGTGTTGCTGCGCCCAGTTGAAGGCGGGGAAATTGCGGCAGATATAGCAGGCTTCCATCAGTGATATGTCGACAAGTGTAGACCGTCCTGGTTGCCAGCGGAGCTTGTGGCAGGTGTGCGGGAATGGCTTCCGCGTCCATTTTTCGCGCCTGTCAGTCGAGGTATGGTTCAGCCATGATTCTGGGGACGGTGCCTCCAGTGACGCGCTTAACAGAATGACCACCTGAAAGAACAACATCGGTGAGCTCTCCATTGCAGACGTGGTGCTGGGCCCAGTTGAGGGCGATGAAAGTGCGGTAGATATAGCAGGCTTTCATTAGTGATAGGGTGGACACGTGTAGACCATCCTGGTTGCGAGCAGAGCTGGCGGCAGGTGTCCAGGAGTGGCTTCCGCGTCCATTTTTTGCGTCTGTCAGTCCAGGGAGGGTTCAGCCAGGATTGAGAGGATGGTGCCTCCAGTGACGCACTTAACAGAGGGACCACCTAAAAGAACAACATCGGTGAGCTCTCCATTGCAGACGTGGTGTTAGGGCCAGTTGAGGGTGGTGAAACTTCGGTAGATATAGCAGGCTTATATTAGTGATGGGGTAGATACGTGTAGACAATCCTGGTGGCGAACAGAGCAGGCGGCAGGTGACCAGGAGTGGCTTCCGCGTCCATTTTTTATGTCTGTAAGTCCAGGTATGGTTCAGGCACGATTCTGGGGACGGCGCCTCCAGTGACGCGCTTTACAGGACTACCTGAAAGAACAATATCGGTGAGCTCTCCAATACAGACATGGTGCTGGGCCAGTTGAGGGCGGTGAAACTGCGGTAGATATAGCAGGCTTCCATTAGTGATAGGATCGCCACATGAAGACCATCCTGGTTTCCAGCAGTGCTGGCGGCTAGTGTCAACGAGTGGCTTCCGTGTAAATTTTTCCCATCTGTCAGTCCAGGTATGGTTCAGCCACGATTCTGGGGACGGTGACTCCAGTGACGCGCTTAACAGAAGGACCACAAAAAAGAACAATATCAGAGGGTTCTCCATTAGTGGCATGGTGATTTGCCCAGTTGAGGGCGGTTTGAACTGCGGTAGATGTAGCAGGCTTCCATTAGTGATAGGGTCGCCACATGTAGACCATCCTGATTACCAGCAGAGCTTGCGACAGGTGTCCAAGAGTGGCCTCCGTGTCTATTTTTCACGTCTGTCAGTCCAGGTAGGGATAAGCAAGGATTAAGGGGACGGTGCTTCCAATGACGCGCTTAACAAAGGACCACCTAAAAGAACAACATCGGTGAGCTCTCCATTGCAGACGTGGTGTTGTGCCGAGTTTAGGGCGGTGAAACTGCGGTAGATATATTAGGCTTCCATCAGTAACAGGGTACACAAGTGTAGACTATCCTGGTTGCCAGCAGAGCTTATGGCAGGTGTCCAGGAGTGGCTTCCGCATCCATTTTTCGCGTCTGTCAGTCCAGGTAGGGTTCAGCCAGGATTAAAGGGATGGTGCCTCCAGTGACGCGCTTAACAGAAGGACCACCTTAAAAAACAACATCGGTGAGCTGTGTATTGCAGACGTGGTCATAGGACCAGTTGAGGGCGGTGAAATTCCGGAAGATATAGCAGGTTTCTATTAGTGATTGGGTCGACACGTGTAGACCATCCTGTGGCGAGTAGAGCTGGCGGCAGGTGTCCAGGAGTGGGTTCCGCGTCCATTTTTCACGTCTGTAAGTCCAGGTATGGTGCAGGCACTATTCTGGGGCGGTGCCTCCAGTGACGCGCTTAACAGAAGGACTACCTGAAACAACAATATCGGTGAGCTCTCCGATACAGACATGGTGCTGGGCCCAGTTTAGGGCGGTGAAACTGAAGTAGATATAGCAGGCTGCCATTAGTGATAGGGTCAACGCGTGTAGACCATCCTGGTTTCCAGCAGAGCTTGCGACAGGTGTCCAAGAGTGGCTTCCGTGTCCATTTTTTACGACTGTCAGTCCAGGTAGGGATAAGCAAAGATTAAGGGGACGGTGCTTCCAATGACGCGCTTAACAGAAGTACCACCTGAAAGAACAACATCGGTGAGCTCTGCATTGCAGACGTGGTGCTGGGCCCAGTTGAGGGCGGTGAAACCGGTATATTTAGCAGGCTCTCATCAGTGATAGGGTCGACAAGTGTAGACCATCCTGGTTGCCAGCAGCGCTTGTGGCAGGTGCGCAGGAGTGGCTTCCGCGTCCATTTTTCGCGTCTGTAAGTCCTGGTAGGGTTCAGCCAGGATTAAGAGGATGGTGCCTCCAGTGACGCGCTTAACAGAAGGACCACCGAAAAGAACAACAGCGGTGAGTTCTCCATTGCAGAAGTGGTGTTGTGCCGAGTTGAGGGCGGCGAAACTGCGGTAGATATAGCAGGCTTCCATCAGTAATAGGGTCGACAAGTGTAGACTATCCTGGTTGCCAGCAGAGCTTATGGCAGGTGTCCAGGAGTGGCTTCCGCATCCATTTTTCGCGTCTGTCAGTCCAGGTAGGGTTCAGCCAGGATTAAAGGGATGGTGCCTCCAGTGACGCGCTTAACAGAAGGACCACCTTAAAGAACAACATCGGTGAGCTGCCTAGTGCAGATGTGGTGATAGGACCAGTTGAGGGCGGTGAAACTCCGGAAGATATAGCAGGTTTCTATTAGTGATGGGGTCGACACGTGTAGACCATCCTGTTGGCGAGCAGAGCTGGCGGCAGGTGTCCTGGAGTGGCTTCCGCGTCCATTTTTCACGTCTGTAAGTCCAGGTATGGTTCAGGCACTATTCTGGGGACGGCGCCTCCAGTGACGCGCTTAACAGAAGGACTACCTGAAAGAACAATATCGTTGAGCTCTCCAATACATACATGGTGCTGGGCCCAGTTTAGGGCGGTGAAACTGAAGTAAATATAGCAGGCTGCCATTAGTGATAGGGTCAACGCGTGTAGAGCATCCTGGTTGCGAGCAGAGCTGCCGACAGGTGTCCAGGAGTGGCTTCCGCATCCAATTTTCCCGTCTTCCAGCACAGTTACAGTTCACCCAGGATTCTGGGGACGGTGCCTCCAGTTACGCTATTAACAGAAGGACCACCAGAAAGAAAAACATCGGTGAGCTCTCGATTGCCGACGTGGTGCTGGGCCCAGTTGAGGGCGATGAAAGGGCGGTAGATATAGCAGGCTTCCAGTAGTGATAGGGTGGACTCGTGTAGACCATCCTGGTTGCGAGCAGAGCTGGCGGCAGGTGTCCAGGAGTGGCATCCGCGTCCATTTTTCACCTCTGTCAGTCCAGGTATGGTTCAGCAACGATTCTGGGGACGGTGCCTCCAGTGGCGCGCTTAACAGGACTACCTTAAAGAAAACTATCGTTGAGCTCTCCATTGCAGACGTGGTGCTGGGCCCAGTTGAGGGCGGTGAAACTGCGGTAGATAAAGCAGGCTTCCATCAGTAATAGGGTCGACAAGTGCAGACGATCCTGGTTGCCAGAAGCTTGTGGCAGGTGTGCGGGAGTGGCTTCCGCGTCCATATTTCGCGTCTGTCAGTCCAGGTAGGGTTCAGCCAGGATTGAGAGGATGATGCCTCCAGTGACGCGCTTAACAGAAGGGCCACCTAAAAGAACATCGGTGAGCTCTCTATTGCAGACGTGGTGTTAGGACCAGTTGAGGGCGGTGAAACTGCGGTAGATATAGCAGGCTTCCATTAGTGATAGGGTCGCCACATGTAGACCATCCTGGTTACCAGCAGAGCTTGCGACCGGTGTGCAAGAGTGGCCTCCGTGTCCATTTTTCACGTCTGTCAGTCCAGGTAGGGATAAGCAAGGATTAAGGGGACGGTGCTTCCAATGACGCGCTTAACAGAAGGACCACCTAAAAGAACAACATCGGTGAGCTCTTCATTGCAGACGTGGTGTTGTGCCGAGTTTAGGGCGGTGAAACTGCGGTAGATATAGCAGGCTTCCATCAGTAATAGGGTCGACAAGTGTAGACTATCCTGGTTGCCAGCAGAGCTTATGGCAGTTGTCCAGGAGTGGCTTCCGCATCCATTTTTCGCGTCTGTCAGTCCAGGTAGGGTTCAGCCAGGATTAAAGGGATGGTGCCTCCAGTGACGCGCTTAACAGAAGGACCACCTTAAAGAACAACATCGGTGAGCTGTCTAGTGCAGATGTGGTGATAGGACCAGTTGAGGGCGGTGAAACTCCGGAAGATATAGCAGGTTTCTATTAGTGATGGGGTCGACACGTGTAGACCATCCTGTTGGCGAGCAGAGCTGGCGGCAGGTGTCCAGGAGTGGCTTCCGCGTTTATTTTTCACGTCTGTAAGTCCAGGTATGGTGCAGGCACTATTCTGGAACGGTGCCTCCAGTGACGCGCTTAACAGAAGGACCACCTAAAAGAAAAACAGCGGTCAGTTCTCTATTGCAGACGTGGTGTTGTGCCGAGTTGAGGGCGGCGAAACTGCGGTAGATATAGCAGGTTTCTATTAGTGATGGTGTCGACACGTGTAGACCATCCTGTTGGCGAGCAGAGCTGGCGGCCGGTGTCCAGGAGTGGCTTCCGCGTCCATTTTTCACGTCTGTAATTCCAGGTATGGTTCAGGCACTATTCTGGGGACGGCGCCTCCAGTGACGCGCTTAACAGAAGGACTGCCTGAAAGAACAATATCGTTGAGCTCTCCAATACAGACATGGTGCTGGGCCCAGTTTAAGGCGGTGAAACTGAAGTAAATATAGCAGGCTACCAATAGTGTTAGGATCAACGTGTGTAGAGCATCCTGGTTGCGAGCAGAGCTGCCGACAGGTGTCCAGGAGTGGCTTCCGCATCAATTTTTCGCGTCTTCCAGCACAGGTCAGTTCTGCCAGGATTCTGGGGACGGTGCCTCCAGTTACGCTATTAACAGAAGGACCACCAGAAAGAACAACATCGGTGAGCTCTCGATTGCCGACGTGGCGCTGGGCCCAGTTGAGGGCGATGAAAGCGGGTAGATATAACAGGCTTCCAGTAGTGATAGGGTGGACTCGTGTAGACCATCCTGGTTGCGAGCAGAGCTGGCGGCAGGTGTCCAGGAGTGTTAACACGTTTTGGCGGGCTAGTTGGTTAAGCATCTTGAATAAACAGCGCGAACAAATACGAGCACAAAAGACAAGAAAGCGAACGGCACGGCGCTGACTAACAACTGAGGGTTTATTGCTGATCACACAAGTATAAATACATAGATGTCGGCAATGAGGGAAAGGGTTTACAAAGTGCAAAAAAACCAAAAACAAAACATAAATGTGACAACAGCAACTTAAGCACGCTAGAAATCAGCAGAGATTATCAACCCCCAGGAGTGACAGCTCTTTTTGCAGAAGTGTTAGCGAAGGGGTACTTATACATGCATTTCCCTGCTTGAATATGTTGTATGCTTCGATAATTTCCCTCGCAGTTTTTTCCCGATTTTTGGCAATGACCTTGGTTTCATGATATAGCGGTACGCACTGTTTTTTCTCTTTCTTTGCCCATTCACAATCCCGGCAATGAATGCCGAGATGACCTGAAACTACTTTCGACACCTTATAGCTGTGTTCGGTCAGCCTTTTATTTATGCAACGTCCCGTCTGTCCAACGTACTGCCCTCCACAGGGCAGAGGGATGTTATAAACAACCCCCTTATCACAAGGAACGAAGCGTGACTGGTGCTTAGTTGTGCACTTCGCCACTTTTCCTTTGAACTAATTAACAGGTCGTCACAAACCGGCCAGACGATCAGGCGCGGAAAACACAACATCGACACCTGCTTTTTTCCCCACTTTTTTCAGGGAGTGTGAAATTCCATGTATATATGAAATCACAGCGACACGTTTGCGGTTGTTGTCCGAACCCTGGTCGTCTCGTGTAGCTGGTTCTGACTTGCTCTTCTTTAGGGCCGACTCAGCTACTGACGTGATAAGTTCTAGTGGGTACCCTGTCGAAAGCAATCTTTTTTACCTGGTGTGAAACGCTGGAATGCAGTCTGTGGTGGCAGGATTTTGTTAATGAGTTGTTCAAACAGGATCCTATGATACCCCTCTTAATGAGCTTGGAATGGCAAGAACCATAGGGAACAAGGGGCTTGTTACCTCGGGGTTCGAAAGCCCAGCAAACGTGGCTAGGGGTGAAGTACAGGCCAAGGTCTAGAAACTTGATGTGGTTGTGAACAGGAGTTTCATAAGTGATCTCAAGGGGGAAGAGAGTGTCAGAAAAAATGGACAGACTACGAAACACCTCCGTTTCAAACTCCAGTCCAGAGCACTTGACAATAACAAGGTAGTCGTCGACAAATATAAATGTTTTTACGACCTTAGTTTTCCCAAGGAGTTCGTTGAGAGCGCGGTCGCATCTGGCGAGATAAATGTCACTGAGTATGGGAGCGATACAGGAGCCTATGCATATGCTGTTTTTTTGAATGAAGATGGAAGAGTTCCACTCAGTGAAAGTTGATTGCAGGTACAAGGAAAGCAGATGCAGAAATCTTGCTACAGAGATACCGGACGCGTTTTGAAAGGCAACCACGCCATGTCGGTCAATGCATTCACTGACACTAGTTAACAGTTCGTCATGGGGAATCGAATAGTACAAGTCTTTCACGTCAATAGAAAAAGCTAAAAGTTCATCAGCTTTGTGCGTCGTCAGGAAGTCAGTTACTTGGTTCGAATATTTTACCTGGAAAGGATCGTCAACAGAGATTACGGCGAGATGCCGCTTAATGAATTCAGCGAGGCACTTCTGCCAAGTACCCCTCTCTGAGACTATCACACGGAGCGGGCATTCAGGCTTGTGCGTTTTGGCGGAAAAGAACATATTAAGACTTAGTTTATCGCTATTCGCAATGTCCTGAGCAAGCTTAGTGAGGTTGTAATCGTTGCAAATTTTTTTTGCACGGCCCCTTGCCTTCTGTAAAGATGCCGTACTGCATTCCCTGAACACGGCACACACAGCTTCGCCTGCTTTTGACAGGAAAAGTTCTTTGGGCAATACAACAAACCCCCCTTCCTTATCCGACTGTAACAGAGTTAGACTTGCCCCTCAGAAAATCAACAGTCTCTCTTACGGGCAAGCGCCTGGGATCCTTCCTTGGTCTTGACAGGACGTCCACGCCATCCAGAGTGCATCTGTCTCGATCAGCTGGGATGGCTCTGGAGGAAACCGCTCGGACCATGGAAAGCAGCTCAGGGATGTTCTTCCGTGGTTCTACGGCGAACTTGGGTCCGCACCCGAGTACACAGCGGACGTTGTCAGGAAGTTCAACATCGCCAAGCACATGGACGGTGCTCTCTGGCTGGGGCCGCCTATTGTTCTCCATTTGCAGAAGCCGGGGAAGCAGCAGATGCCATAGCCATTCGGTGGTCGTGACAGCAATCCGGAGGTACTGCCGCCACTGGTGTTGGAGCGTAGGCCGAGCGAGCAAACTGCGTAGCAGTTCTCGATACAGGCGAGCTTGGTGCTGCCATTCGGAGCGCAAAATCCTGCAAATTCTTCTTCCATGGCCAACGGACGGTCTGATGAAGCCAAACAAGGTCACCACCTCTGGAGGAATGACCCTACGCAGGTTGCAAAAACCGAAATAACATGCATTGCATGTTGCTGAAGCCACAAGGGGGATAACACGAAGCGGGTCAAGAAGATACCCCGTAGGAACGCCCGAAGAACAAGAAATAAGTTGCGTTAACACTGTTGTTGCTGTTGTCACATTTATGTTTTGTTTTTGGTTTTTTTTTGCACTTTGTAAACCCTTTCCCTCATTGCCGACATCTATGTATTTATACTTGTGTGATCAGCAATAAACCCTCAGTTGTTAGTCAGCGCCGTGTCGTTCGCTTTCTTGTCTTTTGTGCCCGTCTTTGTTCGCGCTGTTTATTCAAGAGTCCAGGAGTGGCATCCGCGTCCATTTTTCACCTCTCTCAGTACAGGTATGGTTCAGCAACGATTCTGGGGACGGTGCCTCCAGTGGCGCGCTTAACAGAAGGACTACCTTAAAGAAAACTATCGTTGAGCTCTCCATTGCAGACGCGGTGCTGGGCCCAGTTGAGGGCGGTGAAACTGCGGTAGATAAAGCAGGCTTCCATCAGTAATAGGGTCGACAAGTGTAGACGATCCTGGTTGCCAGAAGCTTGTGGCAGGTGTGCAGGAGTGGCTTCCGCGTCCATATTTCGCGTCTGTCAGTCCAGGTAGGGTTCAGCAAGGATTGAGAGGATGGTGCCTTCAGTGACGCGCTTAACAGAAGGGCCACCTAAAAGAACAACATCGGTGAGCTCTCTATTGCAGACGTGGCGTTAGGACCAGTTGAGGGCGGTGAAACTCCGGTAGATATAGCAGGCTTCTATTAGTGATGGGGTCGACACGTGTAGACCATCCTGGTGGCGAGCAGAGCTGGCGGCAGGTGTCCAGGAGTGACTTCCGCGTCCATTTTTTGCATCTGTATGTCCAGGTAGGGTTCAGCCAGGATTCTGGGAACGGTGCCTCCAGATACGCGCTTAACAGAAGGACCACCTAAAAGAACAATAACGGTGAGCTCTCCATTGCAGACATCGTGCTGGGTCCAGTTGAGTGCGGTGAAACTGCAGTAGATATAGCAGGCTTTTATTAGTGATAGGGCTGACACGTGTAGACCATCCTGGTTGCCAGCAGAGCTGGCGGCAGGTGTCCTAGGGAGGCTTCCGCATCCATTTTTCACGACAGTCAGTCGAGGTATGGTTCAGCCACGATTTTGGGGACGGTGCCTCCAGTGACGCGCATAACAGAAGGACCACCTAAAAAACAATATCGGTGAGCTCTCCATTCCAGACATGGTGCTGGGTCCAGTTGAGGGCGGTGAAACTGCAGTAGATATAACAGGCTTTCATTAGTGATAGGGTGGACACGTGTAGACCATCCTGGTTGCCAGCAGAGCTGGCGGCAGGTGTCCAAGAGTGGCTTCCGCGTCCATTTTTCACGTCTGTCAGTCCAGGTAGGGTTCAGTCAGGATTGCGTTGGACGGTGGCTCCAGTGACGCGCTTAACAGAAGGACCACATAAAAGAAGAATGTCGGTGACCTCTCTATTGCAGACGTGGTGGTGGGCCCAGTTGAGGGCGATGAAACTGCGGTAGATATAGCAGGCTTCCATTAGTGATAGGGTCGCCACATGTACACCATCCTGGTTTTCAGCAGAGCTGGCGGCTAGTGTCGCGGAGTGGCTTCCGTGTCCATTTTTCACATCTGTAAGTCCAGGTATGGTTCAGTCACGAGTCTGGGCACGGTGCCCCCAGTGACGCGCTTAACAGAAGGACCACCAAAAAGAACAATATCAAAGGGCTCTCCATTAGAGACATGGTGCTTTGCCCAGTTGAGGGCGGCTAAACTGCGGTAGATGTAGCAGGCTTCTATTAGTGATAGGGTCGCCACATGTAGACCATCCTGGTTTCCAGGAGAGCTAGCGGCAGGTGTCCAAGAGTGGCTTCCGTGTCCATTTTTCACGTCTGTCAGTCCAGGTAGGGATAAGCAAGGATTAAGGGGAAGGTGCTTCTAATGACGCGCTTAACAGAAGTACCACCTGAAAGAACAACATCGGTGAGCTCTGCATTGCAGACGTGGTGCTGGGCCCAGTTGAGGGCGGTTAAACCGGAAGATATAGCAGGGTTCCATCAGTGATAGGGTCGACAAGTGTAGACCATCGTGGTTGCCAGCAGCGCTTGTGGCAGGTGCACAGGAGTGTCTTCCGCGTCCATTTTTCGCGTCTGTGAGTCCAGGTAGGGTTCAGCCAGGATTGAGAGGATGGTGCCTCCAGTGACGCGCTTAACAGAAGGACCACCTAAAAGAACAACATCGGTGAGCTCTCCATTGCAGACGTGGTGTTGTGCCGAGTTGAGGGCGGTGAAACTGCGGTAGATATAGCAGGCTTCCATCAGTAATGCGGTCGACAAGTGTAGACCATCCTGGTTGCCAGCAGAGCTTTTGGCAGGTGTCCAGGAGTGGCTTCCGCATCCATTTTTTCGCGTCTGTATGTCCAGGTAGGGTTAAGCCAGGATTCTGGGAACGGTGCCTTCAGGTACGCGCTTAACAGAAGGACCACCTAAAAGAACTATAACGGTGAGCTCTCCATAGCAGACATGGTGCTGGGCCCGGTTGAGGGCGGTGAAACTGCAGTAGATATAGCAGGCTTTCATTAGTGATAGGGTTGACACCTGTAGACCATCCTGGTTGCGAGCAGAGCTGGAGGCAGGTGTCCTGGAGAGGCTTCCGCGTCCATTTTTCACGTCTGTCAGTCGAGGTATGGTTCAGCCACGATTTTGGGGACGGTGCCTCCAGTGACGCGCATAACACAAGGACCACCTAAAAATAATATCGGCGAGCTCTCCATTCCAGACATGGTGCTGGGTCCAGTTGAGGGCGGTGAAACTGCAGTAGATATAACAGGCTTTCATTAGTGATAGAATGGAAACGTGTAGACCATCCTGGTTGCCAGCAGAGCTGGCGGCAGGTGTCCAGGAGTGGCTTCCGCGTCCATTTTTCACGTCTGTCAGTCCAGGTAGGGTTCAGTCAGGATTGCGTTGGACGGTGGCTCCAGTGACGCGCTTAGCAGAAGGACCACCTGAAAGAAGAATATCGGTTACCTCTCTATTGCAGACATGGTGGTGGGCCCAGTTGAGGGCGATGAAACTGTGGTAGATATATCGGGCTTCGATTAGGGATAGGGGTGCCACGTGTAGATCAATCTGGCTTCCAGCAGAACTTGCGGCAGGTGTCCAGAAGTGGCTTCCGCGTCCATTTTTCGTCTGTCAGTCCAGGTAGGGTTCCGCTAGGATTAAGACGACGGTGCCTCCAGAGACGCGCTTAACAGAAGGACCACCTGAAAGAACAACATCGGTGAGCTCTCCTTTGCAGACGTGTTGCTGCGCCCACTTGAAGGCGGGGAAACTGCGGTAGATATAGCAGGCTTCCATCAGTGATAGGGTTGACAAGTGTAGACCATCCTGGTAGCCAGCAGCGCTTGTGGCAGTTGTCCACGAGTGGCTTCCGCGTCCATTTTTCGCGTTTGTCAGTCCAAGTAGGGTTCAGCCAGGATTAAAGGGATGGTGCCTCCAGTGACGCGCTTAACAGAATGACCACCTGAAAGAACAACATCGGTGAGCTCTCCATTGCAGACGTGGTGCTGGGCCCAGTTGAGGGCGATGAAAGTGCGGTAGATATAGCAGGCTTTCATTAGTGATAGGGTGGACACGTGTAGACCATCCTGGTTGCGAGCAGAGCTGGCGGCAGGTGTCCAGGATTGGCTTCCGCGTCCATTTTTTACGTCTGTAAGTCCAGGTATGGCTCAGGCACGATACTGGGGACGGTGCCTCCAGTGACGCGCTTTACAGGACTACTTGTTGATTGTTTGTTATGTGCAATTTTCTGTGTTAAAGCCAGGCAATAAAGAAAAAAAATAACAATATCGGTGAGCTCTCCAATACATACATGGTGCTGGGCCAGTTGAGGGCGGTGAAACTGCAGTAGATATAACAGGCTTTCATTAGTGATAGGGTGGACACGTGTAGACCATCCTGGTTGCCAGCAGCGCTCGTGGCAGGTGCGGAGGAGTGGCTTCCACGTCCATTTTTCCCGTCTGTGAGTCCAGGTAGGCTTCAGCCAGGATTGAGAGGATGGTGCCTCCAGTGACGCGCTTAACAGAAGGACCACCTAAAAGAACAACAGCGGTGAGTTCTCCATTGCAGACGTGGTGTTAGGACCAGTTGAGGGCGGTGAAACTCCGGAAGATATAGCAGGTTTCTATTAGTGATGGGGTCGACACGTGTAGACCATCCTGTTGGTGAGCAGAGCTGGCGGCAGGTGTCCAGGAGTGGCTTCCGCGTCCCTTTTTCTCGTCTGTATGTCCAGGTAGGGTTCAGCCAGGATTCTGGGACCGGTGCCTATAGATACGCGCTTAACAGAAGGACCACCTAAAAGAACAGTAACGGTGAGCTCTCCATTGCAGACATGGTGCTGGGTCCAGTTGAGGGCGGTGAAACTGCAGTCGATATAGCAGGCTTTCATTAGTGATAGGGTTGACACGTGTAGACCATCTTGGTTGCGAGCAGAGCTGGCGGCAGGTGTCCTGAAGAGGCTTCCGCGTCCATTTTTCACGTCTGTCAGTCGAGGTATGGTTCAGCCACGATTTTGGAGACGGTGCCTCCAGTGACGCGCATAACAGAACGACCACCTAAAAAACAATATCGGTGAGCTCTCTATTGCAGACGTGGTGGTGGGCCCAGTTGAGGGCGATGAAACTGCGGTAGATATAGCAGGCTTCCATTAGTGATAGGGTCGCCACATGTAGACCATCCTGGTTTCCAGCAGAGCTGGCGACTTGTGTCCCGGAGTGGCTTCCGTGTCCATTTTTCACATCTGTCAGTCCAGGTATGGATCAGCCACGATTCTGGGCACGGTGCCTCCAGTGACGCGCTTAACAGAAGGACCACCAAAAAGAACAATATCCGGGGGCTCTCCAATGGAGACATGGTGCTTTGCCCAGTTGAGGGTGGTTAAACTGCGGTAGATGTAGCAGGCTTCTATTAGTGATAGGGTCGCCACATGTAGACCATCCTGGTTGCGAGCAGAGCTGGCGGCAGGTGTCCTGGAGAGGCTTCCGCGTCCATTTTTCACGTCTGTCAGTCGAGGTATGGTTCAGCCACGATTTTGGGGACGGTGCCTCCAGTGACGGGCTTAACAGAAGTACCACCTGAAAGAACAACATCGGTGAGCTCTGCATTGCAGACGTGGTGCTGGGCCCAGTTGAGGGCGGTGAAACCGGTAGATATAGCAGGCTTCCATCAGTGATAGGGTCGACAAGTGTTTACCATCCTGGTTGTCAGCAGCGCTTGTGGCAGGTGCACAGGAGTGGCTTCCGCGTCCATTTTTCGCGTCTTTGAGTCCAGGTAGGGTTCAGCCAGGATTGAGAGGGCGGTGCCTCCAATGACGCGCTTAACAGAAGGACCACCTAAAAGAACAACATCGGTGAGCTCTCCATTGCAGACGTGGTGTTGTGCCGAGTTGATGGCGGTAAAACTGCGGTAGATATAGCAGGCTTCCATCAGTAATGGGGTCGACAAGTATAGACCATCCTCGTTGCCAGCAGAGCTTATGGCAGGTGTCCAGGAGAGGCTTCCGTATCCATTTTTCGCGTGTGTCAGTCCAGGTAGGGTTCAGCCAGGATTGCGCTGGACGGCGCCTCCAGTGACGCGCTTAACAGGACTACCCTAATAAACAATATCGGAGAGCTTTCCATTGCAGACATGGTGCTTTGCCCAGTTGAGGGCGGTTAACTACGGTATATATAGCAGGCTTCCATCAGTGATAGGGTCGACAAGTGTAGAAAACCCTGGTTGCCAGCAATGCTTGTGGCACGTGTCCAGGAGTGGCATCCGCATCCATTTTTCGCGTCAGTATGTCCAGGTAGGGTTCAGCCAGCATTCTGGGAACGGTGCCTCCAGATACGCGCTTAACAGAAGGACCACCTAAAAGAACAATAACGGTGAGCTCTCCATTGCAGATATGGTGCTGGGTCCAGTTGAGGGCGGTGAAACTGCAGTAGATATAGCTAGCTTTCATTAGTGATAGGGTTGACACGTGTAGACCATCCTGGTAGCGAGCACAGCTGGCGGCAGGTGTCCTGGAGAGGCTTCCGCGTCCATTTTTCACGTCTGTAAGTCGAGGTATGGTTCAGCCACGATTTTGGGGACGGTGCCTCCAGTGACGCGCATAACACAAGGACCACCTAAAAAACAATATCGGTGAGCTCTCCATTCCAGACATGGTGCTGGGTCTAGTTGAGGGCGGTGAAACTGCAGTAGATAATACAGGCTTTCATTAGTGATAGGGTGGACACGTGTAGACCAACCTGGTTGCCAGCAGAGCTGGCGGCAGGTGTCCAGGAGTGGCTTCCGCGTCCATTTTTCACGTCTGTCAGTCCAGGTAGGGTTCAGTCAGGATTGCGGTGGACGGTGGCTCCAGTGAAGCGCTTAACAGAAGGACCACCTAAAAGAAGAATATCGGTGACCTCTCTATTGCAGACGTGGTGGTGGGCCCAGTTCAGGGCGATGAAACTGCGGTAGATATAGCAGGCTTCCATTAGTGATAGGGTCGCCACATGTAGACAGAGGAGTTCGCTGACCTTTCCGCGAACTCGTTGATCTTGTGTTCGCAAGAAGGCCGCTCCAGCGAGGTCGGAAGTCCCTAACAAAGGGGCCTGTAACGTCCCTGCCTCCCCTTTGTGCAGCGGACGTCCTCGTTTACGCCGCGCCGTCACGGGGATGACTCGCCGGGAAAAACGCGAACCAAGTACAGCTGAAGACATGTGGTTGTTAAGGGGTTGACGAGGTTTCGAGGGCGCACGAGATACGGCTGAGTATTAGCCGGGTGACCGGAAACCCACTATTCCTGTAACGACTGTCTACTTCCCTTAACGACTGTCTTCTCTTTGTTGCTGTCCACAACCTGAGTCATCGCCTCGTCGGCACATGTTTCTAGCGTCTGTGGTGCTGTGGGTGGCGTGGGGAACGGAAGTCGCATTTGTGTTGTTTGTGTAGTTATTTGAAACCTCCTTCTCAAATGTTTTATTCAGAACTTTTTCCCCAATCTCTGATCAGTGGGCGGACCTTATTTTCCTTTCCCTAACCACTGATTGGCGAGATGGGTCGTTGGTTATCTTATTGGTTGCTGTCCCCGCTAAGGGCGGAGACAGAGGGTTTAAAACCAAGCGCTCTGGGTTGAGCGGAGGCTGAATTCGTCTGATCCACGATTTAGTCATGTAAATAGTTTTCTCCTTGCGTTGTTTCTTCTCGTTTTTTACCTATGTTGTAAATAAATAGTTAACCTTCTCCTTTATTTGAGTAATGTGAATGTTTGCGAGTAGAACCACTTTGTCATCAAGAAACCCCGATTTCATCATCAAGTAGTTTCCTCTCATCGCCACCGTAAGGGGAAACTCAACTGGCGCAGTCGACAGGATCGCAACTTCTTTCTACTCGAGGCATTGGACGGAAGGTGAGAAGAACAAGTCGGTGGACAAGCTTTTTGTCCTAAAGGAGAAAACGTGAAGCTGCGTCCCAAGACTGGCGTCGAAAGCTTCAGGATCACGGGTCGAGTTCGAGAGGACGTCGGAGGCTCAAGCCAGCTAGGAGCTGAAGGAGCCGGGCAACAACAAGGCATCGAGGGTTCGAGTCAGCGAGCTGCTGAAAAGAACCAGGCGTCCACATCGAACGGGTTCGAGTCAGCGAGCTGCTGATAAGTTACCAGGCGACCAAGTCAAGCCAGTCAAACGAGGCAGAAGTCAGCGAGCTGCTGAGAGATCCAGGGCTCAAGTCGTCCGCATTGAGGAGCCTGTCGCCATCACGGAGGACGACGAGATCACCGGGGCTGAGAGCAACCAGTAAGGTAGGAGACCTTTCTGCTTTCTCCGAATTCACCATGTCGATGTAGTGCTTAGTGCTAGAAACGATAGCACGGAAAACGGAGATGGCTGCCGTACGGTATGATCAGGAGGGCAGGATGCGACGTGTTGAGCAGGAGGAGGCTGAACTGCTGAGTGAAATTGAAAATTTGAAACTCCAAATTGAACTAGAAAAGAAAAAACTTGCACAGATGCAATTGAAATTAAGGCAGGGGGCGAAGGTCGATAGCGAGGTCTTATTCGCAGCAGTTCAATGTTTTAACTGCATGAAATTTGGGCATTTGATTATTGAGTGTCCGAAAAAACAGGAACAAGATATTCCCGCGGTGAGAAGAGAGGTCTGCGAGCTAGTATCTCATGTGGAGATACCGGCGCCTGATAAACCAAGCTCCCAGTCGGAGATGGCTGTTGATAAGGTCAGTCAACCAGATAGGGTTGACGATCTGGCATGCCGCAACTTCGAATCCGAAGGTCAAAATTCTGAAGCCTGTGTGGATTCAGGGAACGAAATAACAAAACGGGAATGTGTGGTTCTCCAAAGAGCACAAGCTGATCTAACGCTGTGTGCCGTGCCAGAACAGATCGCTGAAGGCAGAGAGGCGTTAGAAACTTCTGTGAAGCACGCGCTGTCAGAGCGAGCATATATAGAGCTGACCCAGGAGGCGCAGGAGTGGACTTCTCGTGAACAAGAGTGGAACATTGTGCAAGAGCAGGTCGGAGCTAACTCTGAAGCGGCGGGAACGCGCGAGGAAGAGGTAAATCAGGATATGACAGCGGGCACACTCCTTGCAGGTGATGGTAAGCTAGCTGCCAAAGATGAGTTGGTTAGCCAGCTGGAGCTGACACTGTGCGCAGTGACAGCAGATGTAGCTGCAGGTGTAGGGAAGTTGATAACACTTGAGACGCCCGCGCTGCTGCAGCAGCCAGAAAAGGTGAAGCTGCAGGAAGAAAATGAGAAACCTGATTTGAAAGAGCACTTCATAATACCACGCGAATCTGTTAGCGACAAACCTGAGGCTTCAGTAGAGCTTCAAGCAGATCCGGAAGCTGCAAATGTTTCTGCAGCAGATTGGGAGTTACCAACGACAACTGCAAAGAGTTTCACAGCAGGTAGGGAACTCGGAGATTCGGATACTGCATTCATCAATGTAAGTCAAAACATGAAGCATAAGACCTCATTACCAGAAGAGCGGGAGCAAGCTGGTCAAGGTAAATGGGAGAAAAGATTTCTTAAGGGCATGGTTTTCTTTGAAGAGAATGCCGGCTGCCAGCCGTACAGGCAGCTAGCGCTACCTGAAGAGCGATGTAAAACTGCAAGTGAAGTAGCCGGTGACAGGCCTATCCCAACTGTGAAATTAAAAGAGGCAGAGAACGCAGACACGATGGCAGCAGCAATCTTGGTAGAATGCAGGGAGCTGGTGAGCTTTGTTGCTTTTGATGAAAACGACGATGTATACCCGATAGCGGCGGTAGCCTTCACAACCGGCGCCGTGTCGGATAAATTGGAATTTTGGTCCAATCTTGTGGACAAAGCTAAAAGGAAACATCTTCTTTTTCGAGATGTAGGTGGCTAGAAATCATTCTGCCAATTTGGCGCACCGATCTGGCATGGTGGATTCTGGAATGTGCAGATTGGTGTCCTAACCTTGTGTGTGCGGATTGAATTAACCGCAATGTGCGCGCGTGTGTACGTGTGTACGTGTTTGTGGACTGATGGTACAGCCGAGCATACATGGGCGCGTGTGTGTTTTTAATTTTGTGTTCCGGCAAATTGTGACTGAACTTTTATGTCACACTGACAGCAAGTGTCCGCGTGACATTCTTGGTTGGGAGGTGTGGAGTTTGCTGACCTTTCCGCGAACTCGTTGATCTTGTGTTCGCAAGGAAGGCCGCTCCAGCGAGGTCGGAAGTCCCAAACAAAGGGGCCCGTCCCGTCCCTGCCTCCCCTTTGTGCAGCGGACGTCCTCATTTACGCCGCGCCGTCACGGGGATGACCCGCCGGGAAAAACGCGAACCAAGTACAGCTGACGACATGTGGTTGTTAAGGGGTTGACGAGGTTTCGAGGGCGCACGAGATACGGCTGAGTATTAGCCGGGTGACCGGAAACCCACTATTCCTGTAACGACTGTCTACTTCCCTTAACGAATGTCTTCTCTTTGTTGCTGTCAACAACCTGAGTCATCGCCTCGTCGGCACATGTTTCTAGCGTCTGTGGTGCTGTGGGTGGCGTGGGGAACGGAAGTCGCCTTTGTGTTGTTTGTGTAGTTATTTGAAACCTCCTTCCCAATTGTTTTAATCAGAACTTTTTCCCCAATCTCTGATCAGTGGGCGGACCTTATTTTCCTTTCCCTAACCACTGATTGGCGAGATGGGTCGTTGGTTATCTTATTGGTTGCTGTCCCCGCTAAGGGCGGAGACAGAGGGTTTAAAACCAAGCGCTCTGGGTTGAGCGGAGGCTGAATTCGTCTGATCCACGATTTAGTCATGTAAATAGTTTTCTCCTTGCTTTGTTTCTTTTCGTTTTTTTACCTATGTTGTAAATAAATAGTTAACCTTCTCCTTTCCTTGAGTAACGTGAATGCTTGCGAGTAGAACCACCGGGTCATCAAGAAACCCCGAATTCATCATCAAGTAGTTTCCTCTCATCGCCACCGGAAGGGGAAACTGAACTTAGACCATCCTGGTTTTTCAGCAGAGCTGGCGACAGGTGTCGAAGAGTGGCTTCCGTGTCCATTTTTCACGTCTGTCAGTCCAGGTAGGGATAAGCAAGGATTAAGGGGACGGTGCTTCCAATGACGCGCTTAACAGAAGTACCACCTGAAAGAACAACATCGGTGAGCTCTGCATTGCAGACGTGGTTCTGGTCCCAGTTGAGGGCGGTGAAACCGGTAGATATAGCAGGCTTCCATCAGTGATAGGGTCGACAAGTGTAGACCATCCTGGTTGCCAGCAGCGCTTGTGGCAGGTGCACAGGAGTGGTTTCCGCGACCATTTTTCGCGTCTGTGAGTCCAGGTAGGGTTCAGCCAGGATTGAGAGGATGGTGCCTCCAGTGACGCGCTTAACAGAAGGACCACCTAAAAGACCAACATCGGTGAGCTCTCCATTGCAGACGTGGTGTTGTGCCGAGTGGAGGGCGGTGATACTGCGGTAGATATAGCAGGCTTCCATCAGTAATGGGGTCGACAAGTGTAGACCATCCTGGTTGCCAGCAGAGCTTATGGCAGGTGTCCAGGAGTGGCTTCCGCATCCATTTTTCGCGTCTGTCAGTCCAGGTAGGGTTCAACCAGGATTAAAGAGATGGTGCCTCCAGTTACGCGCTTAACAGAAGGACCACCTTAAAGAACAACATCGGTGAGCTCTCTATTGCAGACGTGGTGTTAGGACCAGTTTAGGGCGGTGAAACTGAAGTAAATATAGCAAGCTGTCATTAGTGATAGGGTCAACGCGTGTACACCATCCTGGTTGCGAGCAGAGCGTGCGGCAGGTGTCCAGGAGTGGCTTCCGCATCCATATTTCGCGTCTTACAGCACAGTTACAGTTCAGCCATTTATCTGATGACGGTGCCTCCAGTTACGCTGTTAACAAAAGGACCATCTGAAAGAACAACATCGGTGAGTTCCTCATTGCAGACATGGTGCTGGGCCCTGTTGATGGCGGTGAAACTGAAGTAGATATAGCAGGCTGCCATTAGTGATAGGGTCAACACGTGTAGACCATCCTGGTTGCGAGCAGAGCTGCCGACAGGTGTCCAGGAGTGGCTTCCGCGTCCATTTTTCGCGTCTGTATGTCCAGGTAGGGTTCAGCCAGGATTCTGGGAACGGTGCCTCCAGATACGCGCTTAACAGAACGGCCACCTAAAAGAACAATAACGGTGAGCTCTTCATTGCAGACATGGTGCTGGGTCCAGTTAAGGGCGGTGAAACTGCAGTAGATATAGCAGGCTTTCATTAGTGATAGGGTTGACACGTGTAGACCATCCTGGCTGCGAGCAGAGCTGGTGGCAGGTGTCCAGGTGTGGCTTCCGCGTCCATTTTTCACGTCTGTCAGTCCAGGTAGGGTTCAGCCAGGATTGCGTTGGACGGCGCCTCCAGTGACGCGCTTAACAGGACTACCTTAAAGAACAATATCGGAGAGCTTTCCATTGCAGACATGGTGCTTTGCACAGTTGAGGGCGGTTAACTGCGGTAGATATAGCAGGCTTCCATCAGTGATAGGGTCGACAAGTGTAGACCATCCTGGTTGCCAGCAGAGCTTGTGGCAGGTGTGCAGGAATGGCTTCCGCGGCCATTTTTCGCGTCTGTCAGTCCAGGTAGGGTTCAGCCAGGATTGAGAGGATGGTGCCTCCCGTGACGTGCTTAACAGAAGGACCACCTTAAAGAACAACATCGGTGAGCTCTCTATTGCAGACGTGGTTTTAGGACCAGTTGAGGGCGGTGAAACTCCGGTAGGTATAGCAGGTTTCTCGTAGTGATGGATTCGACACATGTAGACCATCCTGTTGGCGAGCGGAGCTGACGGCAGGTGTCCTGGAGAGTCTTCCGCGTCCATTTTTCACGTCTGTCAGCCCAGGTAGGGTTCAGCCAGGATTGTGAGGATGGTGCCTCCTGTGACGCGCATAACAGTAAGACCTCCTAAAAGAACAACATCGGTGAGCTCTCTATTGCAGACGTGGTGTTAGGACCAGTTGAGGGCGGGTAAACTCCGAGAGATATAGCAGGCTTCTATTAGTGATGAGGTCGGCACGTGTAGACAATCTTGGTGGCGAGCAGAGCAGGCGGCAGGTGTCCAGGTGTGGCTTCAGCGTCCAATTTTTACGTCTGTCAGTCCAGGTTGGGTTCAGTCAGGATTGCGTTGGACGGTGTCTCCAGTGACGCGCTTAACAGAAGGACAACCTAAAAGAAGAATATCGTGACCTCTCTATTGCAGACGTGGTGGTGGGCCCAGTTGAGGCCAATGAAACTGCGGTAGATATAGCAGGCTTCCATTAGTGATAGGGGCGCCACATGTAGACCATCCTAGTTTCCAGCAAAGCTGGCGGCTAGTGTCCAGGAGTGGCTTCCGTGTCCATTTTTCACATCTGTCAGTCCAGGTATGGTTCAGCCACGATTCTGGGGACGGTGCCTCCAGTGACGCGCTTAACACAAGGACCACCTAAAAGAACAATAACGGTGAGCTCTCCATTGCAGACATGGTGCTGGGTCCAGTTGAGGGCAGTGAAACTGCAGTAGATATAGCAAGCTTTCATTAGTGATAGGGTTGACACGTGTAGACCATCCTGGTAGCGAGCACAGCTGGCGGCAGGTGTCCTGGAGAGGCTTCCGCGTCCATTTTTCACGTCTTTCAGTCGAGGTATGGTTCATCCACGATTTTGGGGACGGTGCCTCCAGTGACGCGCATAACACAAGGACCACCTAAAAAACAATATCGGTTAGCTCTCCATTCCAGACATGGTGCTGGGTCTAGTTGAGGGCGGTGAAACTGCAGTAGATATAACAGGCTTTCATTAGTGATAGGATGGACACGTGTAGACCATCCTGGTTGCCAGCAGAGCTGGCGGCAGGTGTCCAGGAGTGGCTTCCGCGTCCATTTTTCACGTCTGTCAGTCCAGGTAGGGTTCAGTCAGGATTGCGTTGGACGGTGGCTCCAGTGAAGCGCTTAACAGAAGGACCACCTAAAAGAAGAATATCGGTGACTTCTCTATTGCAGACGTGGTGGTGGGCCGAGTTCAGGGCGATGAAACTGCGGTAGATATAGCAGGCTTCCATTAGTGATAGGGTCGCCACATGTAGACTGTGGAGTTCGCTGACCTTTCCGCGAACTCGTTGATCTTGTGTTCGCAAGGAAGGCGGCTCCAGCGAGGTCGGAAGTCCCTAACAAAGGGGCCCGTCCCGTCCCTGCCTCCCCTTTGTGCAGCGGACGTCCTCATTTACGCCGCGCCGTCACGGGGATGACCCGCTGGGAAAAACGCGAACCAAGTACAGCTGACGACATGTGGTTGTTAAGGGGTTGACGAGGTTTCGAGGGCGCACGAGATACGGCTGAGTATTAGCCGGGTGACCGGAAACCCACTATTCCTGTAATGACTGTCTACGTCCCTTAACGACTGTCTTCTCTTTGTTGCTGTCAACAACCTGAGTCATCGCCTCGTCGGCACATGTTTCTAGCGTCTGTGGTGCCGTGGGTGGCGTGGGGAACGGAAGTCGCATTTGTGTTGTTTGTGTAGTTATTTGAAACCTCCTTCCCAAATGTTTTAATCAGAAATTTTTCCCCAATCTCTGATCAGTGGGCGGACCTTATTTTCCTTTCCCTAACCACTGATTGGCGAGATGGGTCGTTGGTTATCTTATTGGTTGCTGTCCCCGCTAAGGGCGGAGACAGAGGGTTTAAAACCAAGCGCTCTGGGTTGAGCGGAGGCTGAATTCGTCTGATCCACGATTTAGTCATGTAAATAGTTTTCTCCTTGCTTTGTTTCTTCTCGTTTTTTACCTATGTTGTAAATAAATAGTTAACCTTCTCCTTTCCTTGAGTAATGTGAATGTTTGCGAGTAGAACCACCGGGTCATCAAGAAACCCCGATTTCATCATCAAGTAGTTTCCTCTCATCGCCACCGGAAGGGGAAACTCAACTGGCGCAGTCGACAGGATCGCAACTTCTTTCTACTCGAGGCATTGGACGGAAGGTGAGAAGAACAAGTCGGTGGACAAGCTTTTTGTCCTAAAGGAGAAAACGTGAAGCTGCGTCCCAAGACTGGCGTCGAAAGCTTCAGGATCACGGGTCGAGTTCGAGAGGACGTCGGAGGCTCAAGCCAGCTAGGAGCTGAAGGAGCCGGGCAACAACAAGCCATCGAGGGTTCGAGTCAGCGAGCTGCTGAAAAGAACCAGGCGTCCACATCGAACGGGTTCGAGTCAGCGAGCTGCTGATAAGTTACCAGGCGACCAAGTCAAGCCAGTCAAACGAGGCAGAAGTCAGCGAGCTGCTGAGAGATCCAGAGCTCAAGTCGTCCGCATTGAGGAGCCTGTCGTCATCACGGAGGACGACGAGATCACCGGGGCAGAGAGCAACCAGTAAGGTAGGAGACCTTTCTGCTTTCTCCGAATTCACCATGTCGGTGTAGTGTTTAGTGCTAGAAACGATAGCACGGAGAACGGAGATGGCTGCCGTACGGTATGATCAGGAGGGCAGGATGCGACGTGTTGAGCAGGAGGAGGCTGAACTGCTGAGTGAAATTGAAAATTTGAAACTCCAAATTGAACTAGAAAAGAAAAAACTTGCACAGATGCAATTGAAATTAAGGCAGGGGGCGAAAGTCGATAGCGATGTCTTATTCGCAGCAGTTCAATGTTTTAACTGCATGAAATTTGGGCATTCGATGATTGAGTGTCCGAAAAAACAGGAACAAGATATTCCCGCGGTGAGAAGAGAGGTGTGCGAGCTAGTATCTCATGCGGAGATACCGGCGCCTGATAAACCAAGCTCCCAGTCGGAGATGGCTGTTGATAAGGTCAGTCAACCAGATAGGGTTGACGATCTGGCATGCCGCAACTTGGAATCCGAAGGTCAAAATTCTGAAGCCTGTGTGCATTCAGGGAACGAAATAACAAAACGGGAATGTGTGGTTCTCCAAAGAGCACAAGCTGATCTAACGCTGTGTGCCGTGCCAGAACAGATCGCTGAAGGCAGAGAGGCGTTAGAAACTTCTGTGAAGCACGCGCTGTCAGAGCGAGCATATATAGAGCTGACCCAGGAGGCGCAGGAGTGGACTTCTCGTGAACAAGAGTTTAACATTGTGCAAGAGCAGGTCGGAGCTAACTCTGATGCGGCGGGAACGCGCGAGGAAGAGGTAAATCAGGATATGATAGCGGGCACAATCCTTGCAGGTGATGGTAAGCTAGCTGCCAAAGATGAGTTGGTTAGCCAGCAGGAGCTGACACTGTGCGCAGTGACAGCAGATGTAGCTGCAGGTGTAGGGAAGTTGATAACACTTGAGACGCCCGCGCTGCTGGAGCAGCCAGAAAAGGTGAAGCTGCAGGAAGAAAATGAGAAACCTGATTTGAAAGAGCACTTCATAATACCACGCGAACCTGTTAGCGACAAACCTGAGGCTTCAGTAGAGCTTCAAGCAGATCCGGAAGCTGCAAATGTGTCTGCAGCAGATTGGGAATTACCAACGACAACTGCAAAGAGTTTCACAGCAGGTAGGGAACTCGGAGATTCGGATACTGCATTCATCAATGTAAGTCAAAACATGAAGCATAAGACCTCATTACCAGAAGAGCGGGAGCAAGCTGGTCAAGGTAAATGGGAGAAAAGATTTCTTAAGGGCATGGTTTTCTTTGAAGAGAATGCCGGCTGCCAGCCGTACAGGCAGCTAGCGCTACCTGAAGAGCGATGTAAAACTGCATGTGAAGTAGCCGGTGACAGGCCTATCCCAACTGTGAAATTAAAAGAGGCAGAGAACGCAGACACGATGGCAGCAGCAATCTTGGTAGAATGCAGGGAGCTGGTGAGCTTTGTTGCTTTTGATGAAAACGACGATATATACCCGATAGCGGCGGTAGCCTTCACAACCGGCGCCGTGCCGGATAAATTGGAATTTTGGTCCAATCTTGTGTACAAAGCTGAAAGGAAACATATTTTTCGAGATGTAGGTGGCTAGAAATCATTCTGCCAATTTGGCGCACCGATCTGGCATGGTGGATTCTGGAATGTGCAGATTGGTGTCCTAACCTTGTGTGTGCGGATTGAATTAACCGCAATGTGCGCGCGTGTTTACGTGTGTACGTGTTTGTGGACTGATGGAACAGCCGAGCATACATGGGCGCGTGTGTGTAATTTAATTTTGTGTTCCGGCAAATTGTGACTGAACTTTTATGTCACACTGACAGCAAGTGTCCGCGTGACATTCTTGGTTGGGAGGTGTGGAGTTCGCTGACCTTTCCGCGAACTCGTTGATCTTGTGTTCGCAAGGAAGGCCGCTCCAGCGAGGTCAGAAGTCCCTAACAAAGGGGCCCGTCCCGTCCCTGCCTCCCCTTTGTGCAGCGGACGTCCTCGTTTACGCCGCGCCGTCACGGGGATGACCCGCCGGGAAAAACGCGAACCAAGTACAGCTGACGACATGTGGTTGTTAAGGGGTTGACGAGGTTTCGAGGGCGCACGAGATACGGCTGAGTATTAGCCGGGTGACCGGAAACCAACTTTTCCTGTAACGACTGTCTACTTCCCTTAACGACTGTCTTCTCTTTGTTGCTGTCAACAACCTGAGTCATCGCCTCGTCGGCACATGTTTCTAGCGTCTGTGGTGCCGTGGGTGGCGTGGGGAACGGAAGTCGCATTTGTGTTGTTTGTGTAGTTATTTGAAACCTCCTTCCCAAATGTTTTAATCAGAACTTTTTCCCCAATCTCTGATCAGTGGGCGGACCTTATTTTCCTTTCCCTAACCACTGATTGGCGAGATGGGTCGTTGGTTATCTTATTGGTTGCTGTCCCAGCTACGGGCGGAGACAGAGGGTTTAAAACCAAGCGCTCTGGGTTGAGCGGAGGCTGAATTCGTCTGATCCACGATTTAGTCATGTAAATAGTTTTCTCCTTGCTTTGTTTCTTCTCGTTTTTTACCTATGTTGTAAATAAATAGTTAACCTTCTCCTTTCCTTGAGTAATGTGAATGTTTGCGAGTAGAACCACCGGGTCATCAAGAAACCCCGATTTCATCATCAAGTAGTTTCCTCTCATCGCCACCGGAAGGGGAAACTCAACTGGCGCAGTCGACAGGATCGCAACTTCTTTCTACTCGAGGCATTGGACGGAAGGTGAGAAGAACAAGTCGGTGGACAAGCTTTTTGTCCTAAAGGAGAAAACGTGAAGCTGCGTCCCAAGACTGGCGTCGAAAGCTTCAGGATCACGGGTCGAGTTCGAGAGGACGTCGGAGGCTCAAGCCAGCTAGGAGCTGAAGGAGCCGGGCAACAACAAGCCATCGAGGGTTCGAGTCAGCGAGCTGCTGAAAAGAACCAGGCGTCCACATCGAACGGGTTCGAGTCAGCGAGCTGCTGATAAGTTACCAGGCGACCAAGTCAAGCCAGTCAAACGAGGCAGAAGTCAGCGAGCTGCTGAGAGATCCAGAGCTCAAGTCGTCCGCATTGAGGAGCCTGTCGTCATCACGGAGGACGACGAGATCACCGGGGCAGAGAGCAACCAGTAAGGTAGGAGACCTTTCTGCTTTCTCCGAATTCACCATGTCGGTGTAGTGTTTAGTGCTAGAAACGATAGCACGGAGAACGGAGATGGCTGCCGTACGGTATGATCAGGAGGGCAGGATGCGACGTGTTGAGCAGGAGGAGGCTGAACTGCTGAGTGAAATTGAAAATTTGAAACTCCAAATTGAACTAGAAAAGAAAAAACTTGCACAGATGCAATTGAAATTAAGGCAGGGGGCGAAAGTCGATAGCGAGGTCTTATTCGCAGCAGTTCAATGTTTTAACTGCATGAAATTTGGGCATTCGATGATTGAGTGTCCGAAAAAACAGGAACAAGATATTCCCGCGGTGAGAAGAGAGGTGTGCGAGCTAGTATCTCATGCGGAGATACCGGCGCCTGATAAACCAAGCTCCCAGTCGGAGATGGCTGTTGATAAGGTCAGTCAACCAGATAGGGTTGACGATCTGGCATGCCGCAACTTGGAATCCGAAGGTCAAAATTCTGAAGCCTGTGTGCATTCAGGGAACGAAATAACAAAACGGGAATGTGTGGTTCTCCAAAGAGCACAAGCTGATCTAACGCTGTGTGCCGTGCCAGAACAGATCGCTGAAGGCAGAGAGGCGTTAGAAACTTCTGTGAAGCACGCGCTGTCAGAGCGAGCATATATAGAGCTGACCCAGGAGGCGCAGGAGTGGACTTCTCGTGAACAAGAGTTTAACATTGTGCAAGAGCAGGTCGGAGCTAACTCTGATGCGGCGGGAACGCGCGAGGAAGAGGTAAATCAGGATATGATAGCGGGCACAATCCTTGCAGGTGATGGTAAGCTAGCTGCCAAAGATGAGTTGGTTAGCCAGCAGGAGCTGACACTGTGCGCAGTGACAGCAGATGTAGCTGCAGGTGTAGGGAAGTTGATAACACTTGAGACGCCCGCGCTGCTGGAGCAGCCAGAAAAGGTGAAGCTGCAGGAAGAAAATGAGAAACCTGATTTGAAAGAGCACTTCATAATACCACGCGAACCTGTTAGCGACAAACCTGAGGCTTCAGTAGAGCTTCAAGCAGATCCGGAAGCTGCAAATGTGTCTGCAGCAGATTGGGAATTACCAACGACAACTGCAAAGAGTTTCACAGCAGGTAGGGAACTCGGAGATTCGGATACTGCATTCATCAATGTAAGTCAAAACATGAAGCATAAGACCTCATTACCAGAAGAGCGGGAGCAAGCTGGTCAAGGTAAATGGGAGAAAAGATTTCTTAAGGGCATGGTTTTCTTTGAAGAGAATGCCGGCTGCCAGCCGTACAGGCAGCTAGCGCTACCTGAAGAGCGATGTAAAACTGCATGTGAAGTAGCCGGTGACAGGCCTATCCCAACTGTGAAATTAAAAGAGGCAGAGAACGCAGACACGATGGCAGCAGCAATCTTGGTAGAATGCAGGGAGCTGGTGAGCTTTGTTGCTTTTGATGAAAACGACGATATATACCCGATAGCGGCGGTAGCCTTCACAACCGGCGCCGTGCCGGATAAATTGGAATTTTGGTCCAATCTTGTGTACAAAGCTGAAAGGAAACATATTTTTCGAGATGTAGGTGGCTAGAAATCATTCTGCCAATTTGGCGCACCGATCTGGCATGGTGGATTCTGGAATGTGCAGATTGGTGTCCTAACCTTGTGTGTGCGGATTGAATTAACCGCAATGTGCGCGCGTGCTTACGTGCGTACGTGTTTGTGGACTGATGGAACAGCCGAGCATACATGGGCGCGTGTGTGTAATTTAATTTTGTGTTCCGGCAAATTGTGACTGAACTTTTATGTCACACTGACAGCAAGTGTCCGCGTGACATTCTTGGTTGGGAGGTGTGGAGTTCGCTGACCTTTCCGCGAACTCGTTGATCTTGTGTTCGCAAGGAAGGCCGCTCCAGCGAGGTCAGAAGTCCCTAACAAAGGGGCCCGTCCCGTCCCTGCCTCCCCTTTGTGCAGCGGACGTCCTCGTTTACCCCGCGCCGTCACGGGGATGACCCGCCGGGAAAAACGCGAACCAAGTACAGCTGACGACATGTGGTTGTTAAGGGGTTGACGAGGTTTCGAGGGCGCACGAGATACGGCTGAGTATTAGCCGGGTGACCGGAAACCAACTTTTCCTGTAACGACTGTCTACTTCCCTTAACGACTGTCTTCTCTTTGTTGCTGTCAACAACCTGAGTCATCGCCTCGTCGGCACATGTTTCTAGCGTCTGTGGTGCCGTGGGTGGCGTGGGGAACGGAAGTCGCATTTGTGTTGTTTGTGTAGTTATTTAAAACCTCCTTCCCAAATGTTTTAATCAGAACTTTTTCCCCAATCTCTGATCAGTGGGCGGACCTTATTTTCCTTTCCCTAACCACTGATTGGCGAGATGGGTCGTTGGTTATCTTATTGGTTGCTGTCCCAGCTACGGGCGGAGACAGAGGGTTTAAAACCAAGCGCTCTGGGTTGAGCGGAGGCTGCATTCGTCTGATCCACGATTTAGTCATGTAAATAGTTTTCTCCTTGCTTTGTTTCTTCTCGTTTTTTTACCTGTGTTGTAAATAAATAGTTAACCTTCTCCTTTCCTTGAGTAATGTGAATGTTTGCGAGTAGAACCACCGGGTCATCAAGAAACCCCGATTTCATCATCAAGTAGTTTCCTCTCATCGCCACCGGAAGGGGAAACTCAACTTAGACCATCCTGGTTTCCAGCAGAGCTTGCGACAGGTGTCCAAGAGTGGCTTCCGTGTCCACTTTTCACGTCTGTCAGTCCAGGTAGGGATAAGCAAGGATTAAGGGGACGGTGCTTCCAATGACGCTCTTAACAGAAGTACCACCTGATAGAACAACATCGGTGAGCTCTGCATTGCAGACGTGGTTCTGGGCCCAGTTGAGGGCGGTGAAACCGGTAGATATAGCAGGCTTCCATCAGTGATAGGGTAGACAAGTGTAGACCATCCTGGTTGCCAGCAGCGCTTGAGGCAGGTGCACAGGAGTGGCCTCCGCATCCATTTTTCGCGTCTGTCAGTCCAGGTAGGGTTCAGCCAGGATTAAAGAGATGGTGCATCCAGTTACGCGCTTAACAGAAGGACCACCTTAAAGAACAACATCGGTGAGCTCTCTATTGCAGACGTGGTGTTAGGACCAGTTTAGGGCAATGAAACTGAAGTAAATATAGCAAGCTGCCATTAGTGATAGGGTCAACGCGTGTAGACCATCCTGGTTGCGAGCAGAGCGTGCGGCAGGTGTCCAGGAGTGGCTTCCGCATCCATATTTCGCGTCTTACAGCACAGTTACAGTTCAGCCAAGTATCTGATGATGGTGCCCCCAGTTACGCTATTAACAAAAGGACCACCTGAAAGAACAACATCGGTGAGTTCTTCATTGCAGACATGGTGCTGGGCCCTGTTGAGGGCGGTGAAACTGAAGTAGATAAAGCAGGCTGCCATTAGTGATAGGGTCAACACGTGTGGACCATCCTGATTGCGAGCAGAGCTGCCGACAGGTGTCCAGGAGTGGCTTCCGCGTCCATTTTTCGCGTCTGTATGTCCAGGTAGGGTTCAGCCAGGATTCTGGGAACGGTGCCTCCAGATACGCGCTTAACAGAACGACCACCTAAAAGAACAATAACGGTGAGCTCTTCATTGCAGACATGGTGCTGGGTCCAGTTGAGGGCGGTGAAACTGCAGTAGATATAGCAGGCTTTCATTAGTGATAGGGTTGACACGTGTAGACAATCCTGGTTGCGAGCAGAGCTGGCGGCAGGTGTCCTGGAGAGGCTTCCGCGTCCATTTTTCACGTCTGTCAGTCAAGGTATGGTTCAGCCACGAATTTGGGGACGGTGCCTCCAGTGACGCGCATAACAGAAGAAGCACTTAAAAAACAATATCGGTGAGCTCTCCATTCCAGACATGGTGCTGGGTCCAGTTGAGGGCGGTGAAACTGAAGTAGATATAACAGGTTTTCATTAGTGATAGGGTGGACACGTGTAGACCATCCTGGTTGCCAGCAGAGCTGGCGGCAGGTGTCCAGGAGTGGCTTCCGCGTCCATTTTTCACGTCTGTCAGTCCAGGTAGGGTTCAGCCAGGATTGTGAGGATGGTGCCTCCAGTGACGCGCTTAACAGAAAGACCTCCTAAAAGAACATTATCGGTGAGCTCTCCATTGCAGACGTGGTGTTAGGACCAGTTGAGGGTGGTGAAACTCCGGAAGATATAGCAGGCTTATATTAGTGATGGAGTCGATACATGTAGACAATCCTGGTGGCGAGCAGAGCAGGCGGCAGGTGTCCAGGAGTGGCTTCCGCGTCCATTTTTTACGTCTGTAAGTCCAGGTATGGTTCAGGCACGATTCTGGCGACTGTGCTTCCAGTGACGCGCTTTACAGAAGGACTACCTGAAAGAACAGTATCGGTGACCTCTCCAATACAGACATGGTGCTGGGCCCAGTTGAGGGCGGTCAAGCTGAAGTAGATATAGCAGGCTGCCATTAGTGATAGGGTCAACACGTGTAGACCATCCTTGTGTCGAGCAGAGCTTTCGAGAGGTGTCGAGGAGTGGCTTCCGCGTCCATTTTTCTCATCTGTCAATCCAGGTATGGTTCAGCCACGATTCTGGGCACGGTGCCTCCAGTGACGCGCTTAACAGAAGGACCACATAAAAGAAGAATATCGGTGACCTCTCTAATGCAGACGTGGTGGTCAGCCCAGTTGAGGGCGATGAAACTGCAGTTGATATAGCAGGCTTTCATTAGTGATAGGGTCGCCACATGTAGACCATCCTGGTTGCCAGCAGAGCTGGCGGCTAGTGTCCCGGAGTGGCTTCCGTGTCCATTTTTCACATCTGTCAGTCCAGGTATGGTTCAGCCACGATTCTGGGCACGGTGCCTCCAGTGACGCGCTTAACAGAAGGACCACCAAAAAGAACAATATCAGAGGGCTCTCCATTAGAGACATGGTGCTTTGTCCAGTTGAGGGCTGTTAAACTGCGGTAGATGTAGCAGGCTTCTATTAGTGATAGGGTCGCCACATGTAGACCATCCTGGTTTAAAGCAGAGCTTGCGGCAGGTGTCCAAGAGTGGCTTCCGTGTCCATTTTTCACGTCTCTCAGTCCAGGTAGGGATAAGCAAGGATTAAGGGGACGGTGTTTCCAATGACGCGCGTAACAGAAGTACCACCTGAAAGAACAACATCGGTGAGCTCTGCATTGCAGACGTGGTGCTGGGCCCAGTTGAGGGCGATGAAACCGGTAGATATAGCAGGCTTCCATCAATGATAGGGTCGACAAGTGTAGACCATCCTGGTTGCCGGCAGCGCTTGTGGCAGGTGCACAGAAGTGGCTTCCGCGTCCATTTTTCGCGTCTGTGAGTCCAGGTAGGGTTCAGCCAGGATTGAGAGGATGGTGCCTCCAGTGACGCGCTTAACAGAAGGACCACCTAAAAGAACAACATCGGTGAGCTCTCCATTGCAGACGTGGTGTTGTGCCGAGTTGAGGGCGGTGAAACTGCGGTAGATATAGCAGTCTACCATCAGTAATGGGGTCGACAAGTGTAGACCATCCTGGCTGCCAGCAGAGCTTATGGCAGGTGTCCAGGAGTGGCTTCCGCATCCATTTCTCGCGTCTGTATGTCCAGGTAGGGTTCAGCCAGGATTCTGGGAACGGTGCCTCCAGATACGCGCTTAACAGAAGGACCACCTAAAAGAACAATAAAGGTGAGCTCTCCATTGCAGACATGGTTCTGGATCCAGTTGAGGGTGGTGAAACTGCAGTAGATATAGCAGGCTTTCATTAGTGATAGGGTTGACACGTGTAGACCATCCTGGTAGCGAGCAGAGCTGGCGGCAGGTGTCCAGGAGTGGCTTCCGCGTCCATTTTTCACGTCTGTCAGTCCAGGTAGGGTTCAGTCAGGATAAAGGGGACGGTGCTTCCAATGACGCGCTTAACAGAAGTACCACCTGAAAGACCAACTTCGGTGAGCTCTCCATTGCAGACGTGGTGTTGTGCCGAGTTGAGGGTGGTGAAACTGCGGTAGATATAGCAGGCTTCCATCAGTAATGGGGTCGACAAGTGTAGACCATCCTGGTTGCCAGCAGAGCTTATGGCAGGTGTCCAGGAGTGGCTTCCGCATCCATTTTTCGCGTCTGTCAGTCCAGGTAGGCTTCAGCCAGGATTAAAGAGATGGTGCCTCCAGTTACGCGCTTAACAGAAGGACCACCTTAAAGAGCAACATCGGTGAGCTCTATATAGGAGACGTGGTGTTAGGACCAGTTGAGGGCGGTGAAACTCCGGAACATATAGCAGGTTTCTATTAGTTATGGGGTCGACACGTGTAGACCATCCTGTTGGCGAGCAGAGCTGGCGATCAGTGTCCAGGAGTGGCTTCCGTGTCCATGTTTCACATCTGTCAGTCCAGGTATGGTTCAGCCACGATTCTGGGGATGGTGCCTCCAGTGACGCGCTTAACAGAAAGACCTCCTAAAAGAACAACATCGGTGAGCTCTCCATTGCAGACGTGGTGTTAGGACCAGTTCAGGGTGGTGAAACTCCGGTAGATATAGCAGGCTTATATTAGTGATGGAGTCGACACGTGTAGACAATCCTGGCGGCGAGCAGAGCAGGCGGCAGGTGTCCAGGAGTGGCTTCCGCGTCCATTTTTCACGTCTGTAAGTCCAGGTAGGGTTCAGGCACGATTCTGGGGACTGTACCTCCAGTGACGCGCTTTACAGAAGGACTACCTGAAAGAACAGTATCGGTGAGCTCTCCAATACAGACATGGTGCTGGGCCCAGTTGAGGGCGGTCAAACTGAAGTAGATATAGCAGGCTGCCATTAGTGATATGGTCAACACGTGTACACCATCCCGGTTGCGAGCAGAGCTGGCGAGAGGTGTCCAGGAGTGGCTTCCGTATCCAATTTCGCGTCTTACAGCACAGGTACAGTTCAGCCAGCATTCTGGCGATGGTGCCTACAGTTATGCTATTAACAGAATGACCACCTGAAAGAACAACATCGGTGAGCTCTCCATTGGAGACGTGGTGCTGGGCCCTGTTGAGGGCGGGTAAACTGCGGTAGATAAAGCAGGCTTCCATCAGTAATAGGGTTGACACGTGTACACCATCCTGGTTGCGAGCAGAGCTGGCGGCAGGTGTCCAGGAGTGGCTTCCACGTCCATTTTTCACGTCTGTCAGTCCAGGTTGGGTTCAATCAGGATTGCGTTGGACGGTGCCTCCAGTGACGCGCTTAACAGAAGGACCACCTAAAAGAAGAATATCGTGACCTCTCTATTGCAGACGTGGTGGTGGGCCCAGTTGAGGCCGATGAAACTGCGGTAGATATAGCAGGCTTCCATTAGTGATAGGGGCGCCACATGTAGACCATCCTTGTTTCCAGCAGAGCTGGCGGCTAGTGTCCAGGAGTAGCTTCCGTGTCCATTTTTCACATCTGTCAGTCCAGGTATGGTTCAGCCACGATTCTGGGGAAGGTGCCTCCAGTGACGCGCAAAACAGAAGGACCACCTAAAAAACAATATCTGTGAGCTCTCCATTCCAGACAATGTGCTGGGTCCAGTTGAGGGCGGTGAAACTGCAGTAGATATAACAGGCATTCATTAGTGATAGGGTGCACACGTTTAGACCATCCTGGTTGCCAGCAGGGCTGGCGGCAGGTGTCCAGGAGTGGCTTCCGCGTCCATTTTTCACGTCTGTCAGTCCAGGTAGGGTTCAGTCAGGATTGCGTTGGACGGTGGCTCCAGTGACACGCTTAACAGAAGGACCACATAAAAGAAGAATATCGGTGACCTCTCTATTGCAGACGTGGTGGTGGGCCCAGTTGAGGGCGATGAAACTGCCGTAGATATAGCAGGCTTCCATTAGTGATAGGGTCGCCACATGTAGACCATCCTGGTTTCTAGCAGAGCTGGCGGCTAGTGTCCCGGAGTGGCTTCCGTGTCCATTTTTCACATCTGTCAGTCCAGGTATGGTTCAGCCACGATTCTGGGAACGGTGCCTCCAGTGACGCGCTTAACAGAAGGACCACCAAAAAGAACAATATCAGAGGGCTCTCCATTAGAGACATGGTGCTTTGCCCACTTGAGGGCGGGTAAACTGCGGTAGATGTAGCAGGCTTCTATTAGTTATAGGGTCGCCACATGTAGACCATCCTGGTTTCCAGCAGAGCTTGCGGCAGGTGTCCAAGAGTGGCTTCCGTGTTCATTTTTCACGTCTGTCAGTCCAGGTAGGAATAAGCAAGGATTAAGGGGACGGTGCTTCCAATGACGCACCTAACATAAGTACCACCTGAAAGAACAACATCGGTGAACTCTGCATTGCAGACGTGGTGCTGGGCCCAGTTGAGGGCGGTGAAACCGGTAGATATAGCAGGCTTCCATCAGTGATAGGGTCGACAAGTGTAGACCATCCTGGTTGCCAGCAGCGCTTGTGGCAGGTGCACAGGAGTGGCTTCCGCGTCCATTTTTCGCGTCGGTGAGTCCAGGTAGGGTTCAGCCAGGATTGAGAGGATGGTGCCTCCAGTGACGCGCTTAACAGAAGGACCACCTAAAAGAACAACATCGGTGAGCTCTCCATTGCAGACGTGGTGTTGTGCCGAGTTGAGGGCGGTGAAACTGCGGTAGATATAGCAGGCTTCCATCAGTAATGGGGTCGACAAGTGTAGACCATCCTGGTTGCCTGCAGAGCTTATGGCAGGTGTCCAGGAGTGGCTTCCGCATCCATTTTTCGCCTCTGTATGTCCAGGTAGGGTTCAGCCAGGATTCTGGGAAGGGTGCCTCCAGATACGCGCTTAACAGAAGGACCACCTTAAAGAACAATAACGGTGAGCTCTCCATTGCAGACATGGTGCTGGGTCCAGTTGAGGGCGGTGAAACTGCAGTAGATATAGCAGGCTTTCATTATTGATAGGGTGGACACGTGTAGACCATCCTGGTTGCCAGCAGAGCTGGCGGCAGGTGTCCAGGAGTGGCTTCCGCGTCCATTTTTCTCGTCTGTCAGTCCAGGTAGGGTTCAGTCAGGATTGCGTTGGACGGTGGCTCCAGTGAAGCGCTTAACAGAAGGACCACCTAAAAGAAGAATATCGGTGACTTCTCTATTGCAGACGTGGTGGTGGGCCGAGTTCAGGGCGATGAAACTGCGGTAGATATAGCAGGCTTCCATTAGTGATAGGGTCGCCACATGTAGACTGTGGAGTTCGCTGACCTTTCCGCGAACTCGTTGATCTTGTGTTCGCAAGGAAGGCCGCTCCAGCGAGGTCGGAAGTCCCTAACAAAGGGGCCCGTCCCGTCCCTGCCTCCCCTTTGTGCAGCGGACGTCCTCATTTACGCCGCGCCGTCACGGGGATGACCCGCTGGGAAAAACGCGAACCAAGTACAGCTGACGACATGTGGTTGTTAAGGGGTTGACGAGGTTTCGAGGGCGCACGAGATACGGCTGAGTATTAGCCGGGTGCCTGGAAACCCACTATTCCTGTAATGACTGTCTACGTCCCTTAACGACTGTCTTCTCTTTGTTGCTGTCAACAACCTGAGTCATCGCCTCGTCGGCACATGTTTCTAGCGTCTGTGGTGCCGTGGGTGGCGTGGGGAACGGAAGTCGCATTTGTGTTGTTTGTGTAGTTATTTGAAACCTCCTTCCCAAATGTTTTAATCAGAAATTTTTCCCCAATCTCTGATCAGTGGGCGGACCTTATTTTCCTTTCCCTAACCACTGATTGGCGAGATGGGTCGTTGGTTATCTTATTGGTTGCTGTCCCCGCTAAGGGCGGAGACAGAGGGTTTAAAACCAAGCGCTCTGGGTTGAGCGGAGGCTGAATTCGTCTGATCCACGATTTAGTCATGTAAATAGTTTTCTCCTTGCTTTGTTTCTCCTCGTTTTTTACCTATGTTGTAAATAAATAGTTAACCTTCTCCTTTCCTTGAGTAATGTGAATGTTTGCGAGTAGAACCACCGGGTCATCAAGAAACCCCGATTTCATCATCAAGTAGTTTCCTCTCATCGCCACCGGAAGGGGAAACTCAACTGGCGCAGTCGACAGGATCGCAACTTCTTTCTACTCGAGGCATTGGACGGAAGGTGAGAAGAACAAGTCGGTGGACAAGCTTTTTGTCCTAAAGGAGAAAACGTGAAGCTGCGTCCCAAGACTGGCGTCGAAAGCTTCAGGATCACGGGTCGAGTTCGAGAGGACGTCGGAGGCTCAAGCCAGCTAGGAGCTGAAGGAGCCGGGCAACAACAAGCCATCGAGGGTTCGAGTCAGCGAGCTGCTGAAAAGAACCAGGCGTCCACATCGAACGGGTTCGAGTCAGCGAGCTGCTGATAAGTTACCAGGCGACCAAGTCAAGCCAGTCAAACGAGGCAGAAGTCAGCGAGCTGCTGAGAGATCCAGAGCTCAAGTCGTCCGCATTGAGGAGCCTGTCGTCATCACGGAGGACGACGAGATCACCGGGGCAGAGAGCAACCAGTAAGGTAGGAGACCTTTCTGCTTTCTCCGAATTCACCATGTCGGTGTAGTGTTTAGTGCTAGAAACGATAGCACGGAAAACGGAGATGGCTGCCGTACGGTATGATCAGGAGGGCAGGATGCGACGTGTTGAGCAGGAGAAGGCTGAACTGCTGAGTGAAATTGAAAATTTGAAACTCCAAATTGAACTAGAAAAGAAAAAACTTGCACAGATGCAATTGAAATTAAGGCAGGGGGCGAAAGTATAGCGAGGTCTTATTCGCAGCAGTTCAATGTTTTAACTGCATGAAATTTGGGCATTCGATGATTGAGTGTCCGAAAAAACAGGAACAAGATATTCCCGCGGTGAGAAGAGAGGTGTGCGAGCTAGTATCTCATGCGGAGATACCGGCGCCTGATAAACCAAGCTCCCAGTCGGAGATGGCTGTTGATAAGGTCAGTCAACCAGATAGGGTTGACGATCTGGCATGCCGCAACTTGGAATCCGAAGGTCAAAATTCTGAAGCCTGTGTGCATTCAGGGAACGAAATAACAAAACGGGAATGTGTGGTTCTCCAAAGAGCACAAGCTGATCTAACGCTGTGTGCCGTGCCAGAACAGATCGCTGAAGGCAGAGAGGCGTTAGAAACTTCTGTGAAGCACGCGCTGTCAGAGCGAGCATATATAGAGCTGACCCAGGAGGCGCAGGAGTGGACTTCTCGTGAACAAGAGTTTAACATTGTGCAAGAGCAGGTCGGAGCTAACTCTGATGCGGCGGGAACGCGCGAGGAAGAGGTAAATCAGGATATGATAGCGGGCACACTCCTTGCAGGTGATGGTAAGCTAGCTGCCAAAGATGAGTTGGTTAGCCAGCTGGAGCTGACACTGTGCGCAGTGACAGCAGATGTAGCTGCAGGTGTAGGGAAGTTGATAACACTTGAGACGCCCGCGCTGCTGGAGCAGCCAGAAAAGGTGAAGCTGCAGGAAGAAAATGAGAAACCTGATTTGAAAGAGCACTTCATAATACCACGCGAACCTGTTAGCGACAAACCTGAGGCTTCAGTAGAGCTTCAAGCAGATCCGGAAGCTGCAAATTTGTCTGCAGCAGATTGGGAATTACCAACGACAACTGCAAAGAGTTTCACAGCAGGTAGGGAACTCGGAGATTCGGATACTGCATTCATCAATGTAAGTCAAAACATGAAGCATAAGACCTCATTACCAGAAGAGCGGGAGCAAGCTGGTCAAGGTAAATGGGAGAAAGGATTTCTTAAGGGCATGGTTTTCTTTGAAGAGAATGCCGGCTGCCAGCCGTACAGGCAGCTAGCGCTACCTGAAGAGCGATGTAAAACTGCATGTGAAGTAGCCGGTGACAGGCCTATCCCAACTGTGAAATTAAAAGAGGCAGAGAACGCAGACACGATGGCAGCAGCAATCTTGGTAGAATGCAGGGAGCTGGTGAGCTTTGTTGCTTTTGATGAAAACGACGATATATACCCGATAGCGGCGGTAGCCTTCACAACCGGCGCCGTGCCGGATAAATTGGAATTTTGGTCCAATCTTGTGTACAAAGCTAAAAGGAAACATATTTTTCGAGATGTAGGTGGCTAGAAATCATTCTGCCAATTTGGCGCACCGATC
>JARKHS020036743.1:81408-114265 GCA_030143305.2 Amblyomma americanum
AGCAGAGCTTGCGGCAGGTGTCCAGGAGTGGCTTCCGTGTCCATTTTTCACGTCTGTCAGTCCAGGTAGGGATCAGCAAGGATTAAGGGGACTGGTGCCTCCAGATGACGCGCTTAACAGAAGTACCACCTGAAAGACCAACTTCGGTGAGCTCTCCATTGCAGACGTGGTGTTGTGCCGAGTCGAGGGTGGTGAAACTGCGGTAGATATAGCAGGCTTCCATCAGTAATGGGGTCGACAAGTGTAGACCATCCTGGTTGCCAGCAGAGCTTATGGCAGGTGTCCAGGAGTGGCTTCCGCATCCATTTTTCGCGTCTGTCAGTCCAGGTAGGCTTCAGCCAGGATTAAAGAGATGGTGCCTCCAGTTACGCGCTTAACAGAAGGACCACCTTAAAGAGCAACATCGGTGAGCTCTATATTGGAGACGTGGTGTTAGGACCAGTTGAGGGCGGTGAAACTCCGGAACATATATCAGGTTTCTAATAGTTATGGGGTCGACACGTGTAGACCATCCTGTTGGCGAGCAGAGCTGGCGATCAGTGTCCAGGAGTGGCTTCCGTGTCCATTTTTCACATCTGTCAGTCCAGGTATGGTTCAGCCACGATTCTGGGGATGGTGCCTCCAGTGACGCGCTTAACAGAAAGACCTCCTAAAAGAACAACATCGGTGAGCTCTCCCTTGCAGACGTGGTGTTAGGACCAGTTCAGGGTGGTGAAACTCCGGTAGATATAGCAGGCTTATATTAGTGATGGAGTCGACACGTGTAGACAATCCTGGCGGCGAGCAGAGCAGGCGGCAGGTGTCCAGGAGTGGCTTCCGCGTCCATTTTTCACGTCTGTAAGTCCAGGTAGGGTTCAGGCACGATTCTGGGGACTGTACCTCCAGTGACGCGCTTTACAGAAGGACTACCTGAAAGAACAGTATCGGTGAGCTCTCCAATACAGACATGGTGCTGGGCCCAGTTGAGGGCGGTCAAACTGAAGTAGATATAGCAGGCTGCCATTAGTGATATGGTCAACACGTGTACACCATCCCGGTTGCGAGCAGAGCTGGCGAGAGGTGTCCAGCAGTGGCTTCCGTATCCAATTTCGCGTCTTACAGCACAGGTACAGTTCAGCCAGCATTCTGGCGATGGTGCCTACAGTTATGCTATTAACAGAATGACCACCTGAAAGAACAACATCGGTGAGCTCTCCATTGGAGACGTGGTGCTGGGCCCTGTTGAGGGCGGGTAAACTGCAGTAGATAAAGCAGGCTTCCATCAGTAATAGGGTTGACACGTGTACACCATCCTGGTTGCGAGCAGAGCTGGCGGCAGGTGTCCAGGAGTGGCTTCCGCGTCCATTTTTCACGTCTGTCAGTCCAGGTTGGGTTCAGTCAGGATTGCGTTGGACGGTGCCTCCAGTGACGCGCTTAACAGAAGGACCACCTAAAAGAAGAATATCGTGACCTCTCTATTGCAGACGTGGTGGTGGGCCCAGTTGAGGCCGATGAAACTGCGGTAGATATAGCAGGCTTCCATTAGTGATAGGGGCGCCACATGTAGACCATCCTTGTTTCCAGCAGAGCTGGCGGCTAGTGTCCAGGAGTAGCTTCCGTGTCCATTTTTCACATCTGTCAGTCCAGGTATGGTTCAGCCACGATTCTGGGGATGGTGCCTCCAGTGACGCGCAAAACAGAAGGAGCACCTAAAAACCAATATCTGTGAGCTCTCCATTCCAGACAAAGTGCTGGGTCCAGTTGAGGGCGGTGAAACTGCAGTAGATATAACAGGCATTCATTAGTGATAGGGTGCACACGTTTAGACCATCCTGGTTGCCAGCAGGGCTGGCGGCAGGTGTCCAGGAGTGGCTTCCGCGTCCATTTTTCACGTCTGTCAGTCCAGGTAGGGTTCAGGCAGGATTGCGTTGGACGGTGGCTCCAGTGACACGCTTAACAGAAGAACCACATAAAAGAAGAATATCGGTGACCTCTCTATTGCAGACGTGGTGGTGGGCCCAGTTGAGGGCGATGAAACTGCCGTAGATATAGCAGGCTTCCATTAGTGATAGGGTCGCCACATGTAGACCATCCTGGTTTCTAGCAGAGCTGGCGGCTAGTGTCCCGGAGTGGCTTCCGTGTCCATTTTTCACATCTGTCAGTCCAGGTATGGTTCAGCCACGATTCTGGGAACGGTGCCTCCAGTGACGCGCTTAACAGAAGGACCACCAAAAAGAACAATATCAGAGGGCTCTCCATAAGAGACATGGTGCTTTGCCCACTTGAGGGCGGTTAAACTGCGGTAGATGTAGCAGGCTTCTATTAGTTATAGGGTCGCCACATGTAGACCATCCTGGTTTCCAGCAGAGCTTGCGGACAGGTGTCCAAGAGTGGCTTCCGTGTCCACTTTTCACGTCTGTCAGTCCAGGTAGGGATAAGCAAGGATTAAGGGGACGGTGCTTCCAATGACGCACTTAACAGAAGTACCACCTGAAAGAACAACATCGGTGAGCTCTGCATTGCAGACGTGGTGCTGGGCCCAGTTGAGGGCGGTGAAACCGGTAGATATAGCAGGCTTCCATCAGTGATAGGGTCGACAAGTGTAGACCATCCTGGTTGCCAGCAGCGCTTGTGGCAGGTGCACAGGAGTGGCTTCCGCGTCCATTTTTCGCGTCTGTCAGTCCAGGTAGGGTTCAGCCAGGATTGAGAGGATGGTGCCTCCAGTGACGCGCTTAACAGAAGGACCACCTAAAAGAACAACATCGGTGAGCTCTCCATTGCAGACGTGGTGTTGTGCCGAGTTGAGGGCGGTGAAACTGCGGTAGATATAGCAGGCTTCCATCAGTAATGGGGTCGACAAGTGTAGACCATCCTGGTTGCCAGCAGAGATTATGGCAGGTGTCCAGGAGTGGCTTCCGCATCTATTTTTCGCCTCTGTATGTCCAGGTACGGTTCAGCCAGGATTCTGGGAACGGTGCCTCCAGATACGCGCTTAACAGAAGGACCACCTTAAAGAACAATAACGGTGAGCTCTCCATTGCAGACATGGTGCTGGGTCCAGTTGAGGGCGGTGAAACTGCAGTAGATATAGCAGGCTTTCATTATTGATAGGGTGGACACGTGTAGACCATCCTGGTTGCCAGCAGAGCTGGCGGCAGGTGTCCAGGAGTGGCTTCCGCGTCCATTTTTCACGTCTGTCAGTCCAGGTAGGGTTCAGTCATGATTGCGTTGGACGGTGGCTCCCGTGAAGCGTTTAACAGAAGGACCACCTAAAAGAACATTATCGGTGAGCTCTCCATTGCAGACGTGGTGTTAGGACCAGTTGAGGGTGGTGAAACTCCGGAAGATATAGCAGGCTTATATTAGTGATGGAGTCGATACGTGTAGACAATCCTGGTGGCGAGCAGAGCAGGCGGCAGGTGTCCAGGAGTGGCTTCCGCGTCCATTTTTTACGTCTGTAAGTCCAGGTATGGTTCAGGCACGATTCTGGCGACTGTGCTTCCAGTGACGCGCTTTACAGAAGGACTACCTGAAAGAACAGTATCGGTGACCTCTCCAATACAGACATGGTGCTGGGCCCAGTTGAGGGCGGTCAAGCTGAAGTAGATATAGCAGGCTGCCATTAGTGATAGGGTCAACACGTGTAGACCATCCTTGTGTCGAGCAGAGCTTTCGAGAGGTGTCGAGGAGTGGCTTCCGCGTCCATTTTTCTCATCTGTCAATCCAGGTATGGTTCAGCCACGATTCTGGGCACGGTGCCTCCAGTGACGCGCTTAACAGAAGGACCACGAAAAAGAACAATATCAGAGGGCTCTCCATTAGAGACATGGTGCTTTGCCCAGTTGAGGGCGGTTAAACTGCGGTAGATGTAGCAGGCTTCTATTAGTTATAGGGTCGCCACATGTAGACCATCCTGGTTTTTTCAGCAGAGCTTGCGGCAGGTGTCCAAGAGTGGCTTCCGTGTCCATTTTTCACGTCTGTCAGTCCAGGTAGGGATAAGCAAGGATTAAGGGGACGGTGCTTCCAATGACGCGCTTAACAGAAGTACCACCTGAAAGAACAACATCGGTGAGCTCTGCATCGCAGACATGGTGCTGGGCCCAGTTGAGGGCGGTGAAACCGGTAGATATAGCAGGCTTCCATCAGTGATAGGGTCGACAAGTGTAGACCATCCTGGGTGCCAGCAGCGCTTGTGGCAGGTGCACAGGAGTGGCTTCCGCATCCATTTTTCACGTCTGTCAGTCCAGGTTGGGTTCAGTAAGGATTGAGAGGATGGTGCCTCCAGTGACGCGCTTAACAGAAGGACCACATAAAAGAAGAATATCGGTGACCTCTCTAATGCAGACGTGGTGGTCAGCCCAGTGTGAGGGCGATGAAACTGCAGTTGATATAGCAGGCTTTCATTAGTGATAGGGTCGCCACATGTAGACCATCCTGGTTGCCAGCAGAGCTGGCGGCTAGTGTCCCGGAGTGGCTTCCGTGTCCATTTTTCACATCTGTCAGTCCAGGTATGGTTCAGCCACGATTCTGGGCACGGTGCCTCCAGTGACGCGCTTAACAGAAGGACCACCAAAAAGAACAATATCAGAGGGCTCTCCATTAGAGACATGGTGCTTTGTCCAGTTGAGGGCTGTTAAACTGCGGTAGATGTAGCAGGCTTCTATTAGTGATAGGGTCGCCACATGTAGACCATCCTGGTTTAAAGCAGAGCTTGCGGCAGGTGTCCAAGAGTGGCTTCCGTGTCCATTTTTCACGTCTGTCAGTCCAGGTAGGGATAAGCAAGGATTAAGGGGACGGTGTTTCCAATGACGCGCTTAACAGAAGTACCACCTGATAGAACAACATCGGTGAGCTCTGCATTGCAGACGTGGTGCTGGGCCCAGTTGAGGGCGGTGAAACTGCAGTAGATATAGCAGGCTTTCATTAGTGATAGGGTTGACACGTGTAGACCATCCTGGTAGCGAGCAGAGCTGGCGGCAGGTGTCCAGGAGTGGCTTCCGCGTCCATTTTTCACGTCTGTCAGTCCAGGTAGGGTTCAGTCAGGATAAAGGGGACGGTGCTTCCAATGACGCGCTTAACAGAAGTACCACCTGAAAGACCAACTTCGGTGAGCTCTCCATTGCAGACGTGGTGTTGTGCCGAGTTGAGGGTGGTGAAACTGCGGTAGATATAGCAGGCTTCCATCAGTAATGGGGTCGACAAGTGTAGACCATCCTGGTTGCCAGCAGAGCTTATGGCAGGTGTCCAGGAGTGGCTTCCGCATCCATTTTTCGCGTCTGTCAGTCCAGGTAGGCTTCAGCCAGGATTAAAGCGATGGTGCCTCCAGTTACGCGCTTAACAGAAGGACCACCTTAAAGAGCAACATCGGTGAGCTCTATATTGGAGACGTGGTGTTAGGACCAGTTGAGGGCGGTGAAACTCCGGAACATATAGCAGGTTTCTATTAGTTATGGGGTCGACACGTGTAGACCATCCTGTTGGCGAGCAGAGCTGGCGATCAGTGTCCAGGAGTGGCTTCCGTGTCCATTTTTCACATCTGTCAGTCCAGGTATGGTTCAGCCACGATTCTGGGGATGGTGCCTCCAGTGACGCGCTTAACAGAAAGACCTCCTAAAAGAACAACATCGGTGAGCTCTCCATTGCAGACGTGGTGTTAGGACCAATTCAGGGTGGTGAAACTCCGGTAGATATAGCAGGCTTATATTAGTGATGTAGTCGACACGTGTAGACAATCCTGGCGGCGAGCAGAGCAGGCGGCAGGTGTCCAGGAGTAGCTTCCGCGTCCATTTTTCACGTCTGTAAGTCCAGGTAGGGTTCAGGCACGATTCTGGGGACTGTACCTCCAGTGACGCGCTTTACAGAAGGACTACCTGAAAGAACAGTATCGGTGAGCTCTCCAATACAGACATGGTGCTGGGCCCAGTTGAGGGCGGTCAAACTGAAGTAGATATAGCAGGCTGCCATTAGTGATATGGTCAACATGTGTACACCATCCCGGTTGCGAGCAGAGCTGGCGAGAGGTGTCCAGGAGTGGCTTCCGTATCCAATTTCGCGTCTTACAGCACAGGTACAGTTCAGCCAGCATTCTGGCGATGGTGCCTACAGTTATGCTATTAACAGAATGACCACCTGAAAGAACAACATCGGTGAGCTCTTCATTGGAGACGTGGTGCTGGGCCCTGTTGAGGGCGGGTAAACTGCGGTAGATAAAGCAGGCTTCCATCAGTAATAGGGTTGACACGTGTACACCATCCTGGTTGCGAGCAGAGCTGGCGGCAGGTGTCCAGGAGTGGCTTCCGCGTCCATTTTTCACGTCTGTCAGTCCAGGTTGGGTTCAGTCAGGATTGCGTTGGACGGTGCCTCCAGTGACGCGCTTAACAGAAGGACCACCTAAAAGAAGAATATCGTGACCTCTCTATTGCAGACGTGGTGGTGGGCCCAGGTGAGGCCGATGAAACTGCGGTAGATATAGCAGGCTTCCATTAGTGATAGGGGCGCCACATGTAGACCATCCTTGTTTCCAGCAGAGCTGGCGGCTAGTGTCCAGGAGTAGCTTCCGTGTCCATTTTTCACATCTGTCAGTCCAGGTATGGTTCAGCCACGATTCTGGGGATGGTGCCTCCAGTGACGCGCAAAACAGAAGGACCACCTAAAAAACAATATCTGTGAGCTCTCCATTCCAGACAAAGTGCTGGGTCCAGTTGAGGGCGGTGAAACTGCAGTAGATATAACAGGCATTCATTAGTGATAGGGTGCACACGTTTAAACCATCCTGGTTGCCAGCAGGGCTGGCGGCAGGTGTCCAGGAGTGGCTTCCGCGTCCATTTTTCACGTCTGTCAGTCCAGGTAGGGTTCAGTCAGGATTGCGTTGGACGGTGGCTCCAGTGACACGCTTAACAGAAGGACCACATAAAAGAAGAATATCGGTGACCTCTCTATTGCAGACGTGGTGGTGGGCCCAGTTGAGGGCGATGAAACTGCCGTAGATATAGCAGGCTTCCATTAGTGATAGGGTCGCCACATGTAGACCATCCTGGTTTCTAGCAGAGCTGGCGGCTAGTGTCCCGGAGTGGCTTCCGTGTCCATTTTTCACATCTGTCAGTCCAGGTATGGTTCAGCCACGATTCTGGGAACGGTGCCTCCAGTGACGCGCTTAACAGAAGGACCACCAAAAAGAACAATATCAGAGGGCTCTCCATTAGAGACATGGTGCTTTGCCCACTTGAGGGCGGTTAAACTGCGGTAGATGTAGCAGGCTTCTATTAGTTATAGGGTCGCCACATGTAGACCATCCTGGTTTCCAGCAGAGCTTGCGGCAGGTGTCCAAGAGTGGCTTCCGTGTTCATTTTTCACGTCTGTCAGTCCAGGTAGGAATAAGCAAGGATTAAGGGGACGGTGCTTCCAATGACGCGCTTAACATAAGTACCACCTGAAAGAACAACATCGGTGAGCTCTGCATTGCAGACGTGGTGCTGGGCCCAGTTGAGGGCGGTGAAACCGGTAGATATAGCAGGCTTCCATCAGTCATAGGGTCGACAAGTGTAGACCATCCTGGTTGCCAGCAGCGCTTGTGGCAGGTGCACAGGAGTGGCTTCCGCGTCCATTTTTCGCGTCGGTGAGTCCAGGTAGGGTTCAGCCAGGATTGAGAGGATGGTGCCTCCAGTGACGCGCTTAACAGAAGGACCACCTAAAAGAACAACATCGGTGAGCTCTCCATTGCAGACGTGGTGTTGTGCCGAGTTGAGGGCGGTGAAACTGCGGTAGATATAGCAGGCTTCCATCAGTAATGGGGTCGACAAGTGTAGACCATCCTGGTTGCCAGCAGAGCTTATGGCAGGTGTCCAGGAGTGGCTTCCGCATCCATTTTTCGCCTCTGTATGTCCAGGTAGGGTTCAGCCAGGATTCTGGGAACGGTGCCTCCAGATACGCGCGTAACAGAAGGACCACCTTAAAGAACAATAACGGTGAGCTCTCCATTGCAGACATGGTGCTGGGTCCAGTTGAGGGCGGTGAAACTGCAGTAGATATAGCAGGCTTTCATTAGTGATAGGGTTGACACGTGTACACCATCCTGGTTGCGAGCAGAGCTGGCGGCAGGTGTCCAGGAGAGGCTTCCGCGTCCATTTTTCACGTCTGTCAGTCCAGGTAGGGTTCAGTCAGGATTGCGTTGGACGGTGGCTCCAGTGAAGCGCTTAACAGAAGGACCACCTAAAAGAAGAATATCGGTGACTTCTCTATTGCAGACGTGGTGGTGGGCCGAGTTCAGGGCGATGAAACTGCGGTAGATATAGCAGGCTTCCATTAGTGATAGGGTCGCCACATGTAGACTGTGGAGTTCGCTGACCTTTCCGCGAACTCGTTGATCTTGTGTTCGCAAGGAAGGCCACTCCAGCGAGGTCGGAAGTCCCTAACAAAGGGGCCCGTCCCGTCCCTGCCTCCCCTTTGTGCAGCGGACGTCCTCGTTTACGCCGCGCCGTCACGGGGATGACCCGCTGGGAAAAACGCGAACCAAGTACAGCTGACGACATGTGGTTGTTAAGGGGTTGACGAGGTTTCGAGGGCGCACGAGATACGGCTGAGTATTAGCCGGGTGACCGGAAACCCACTATTCCTGTAATGACTGTCTACGTCCCTTAACGACTGTCTTCTCTTTGTTGCTGTCAACAACCTGAGTCATCGCCTCGTCGGCACATGTTTCTAGCGTCTGTGGTGCCGTGGGTGGCGTGGGGAACGGAAGTCGCATTTGTGTTGTTTGTGTAGTTATTTGAAACCTCCTTCCCAAATGTTTTAATCAGAAATTTTTCCCCAATCTCTGATCAGTGGGCGGACCTTATTTTCCTTTCCCTAACCACTGATTGGCGAGATGGGTCGTTGGTTATCTTATTGGTTGCTGTCCCCGCTAAGGGCGGAGACAGAGGGTTTAAAACCAAGCGCTCTGGGTTGAGCGGAGGCTGAATTCGTCTGATCCACGATTTAGTCATGTAAATAGTTTTCTCCTTGCTTTGTTTCTTCTCGTTTTTTACCTATGTTGTAAATAAATAGTTAACCTTCTCCTTTCCTTGAGTAATGTGAATGTTTGCGAGTAGAACCACCGGGTCATCAAGAAACCCCGATTTCATCATCAAGTAGTTTCCTCTGATCGCCACCGGAAGGGGAAACTCAACTGGCGCAGTCGACAGGATCGCAACTTCTTTCTACTCGAGGCATTGGACGGAAGGTGAGAAGAACAAGTCGGTGGACAAGCTTTTTGTCCTAAAGGAGAAAACGTGAATCTTGGTCCCAAGACTGGCGTCGAAAGCTTCAGGATCACGGGTCGAGTTCGAGAGGACGTCGGAGGCTCAAGCCAGCTAGGAGCTGAAGGAGCCGGGCAACAACAAGCCATCGAGGGTTCGAGTCAGCGAGCTGCTGAAAAGAACCAGGCGTCCACATCGAACGGGTTCGAGTCAGCGAGCTGCTGATAAGTTACCAGGCGACCAAGTCAAGCCAGTCAAACGAGGCAGAAGTCAGCGAGCTGCTGAGAGATCCAGGGCTCAAGTCGTCCGCATTGAGGAGCCTGTCGTCATCACGGAGGACGACGAGATCACCGGGGCAGAGAGCAACCAGTAAGGTAGGAGACCTTTCTGCTTTCTCCGAATTCACCATGTCGGTGTAGTGTTTAGTGCTAGAAACGATAGCACGGAAAACGGAGATGGCTGCCGTACGGTATGATCAGGAGGGCAGGATGAGACGTGTTGAGCAGGAGGAGGCTGAACTGCTGAGTGAAATTGAAAAGTTGAAACTCCAAATTGAACTAGAAAAGAAAAAACTTGCACAGATGCAATTGAAATTAAGGCAGGGGGCGAAAGTCGATAGCGAGGTCTTATTCGCAGCAGTTCAATGTTTTAACTGCATGAAATTTGGGCATTCGATGATTGAGTGTCCGAAAAAACAGGAACAAGATATTCCCGCGGTGAGAAGAGAGGTGTGCGAGCTAGTATCTCATGTGGAGATACCGGCGCCTGATAAACCAAGCTCCCAGTCGGAGATGGCTGTTGATAAGGTCAGTCAACCAGATAGGGTTGACGATCTGGCATGCCGCAACTTGGAATCCGAAGGTCAAAATTCTGAAGCCTGTGTGCATTCAGGGAACGAAATAACAAAACGGGAATGTGTGGTTCTCCAAAGAGCACAAGCTGATCTAACGCTGTGTGCCGTGCCAGAACAGATCGCTGAAGGCAGAGAGGCGTTAGAAACTTCTGTGAAGCACGCGCTGTCAGAGCGAGCATATATAGAGCTGACCCAGGAGGCGCAGGAGTGGACTTCTCGTGAACAAGAGTTTAACATTGTGCAAGAGCAGGTCGGAGCTAACTCTGATGCGGCGGGAACGCGCGAGGAAGAGGTAAATCAGGATATGATAGCGGGCACACTCCTTGCAGGTGATGGTAAGCTAGCTGCCAAAGATGAGTTGGTTAGCCAGCTGGAGCTGACACTGTGCGCAGTGACAGCAGATGTAGCTGCAGGTGTAGGGAAGTTGATAACACTTGAGACGCCCGCGCTGCTGGAGCAGCCAGAAAAGGTGAAGCTGCAGGAAGAAAATGAGAAACCTGATTTGAAAGAGCACTTCATAATACCACGCGAACCTGTTAGCGACAAACCTGAGGCTTCAGTAGAGCTTCAAGCAGATCCGGAAGCTGCAAATGTGTCTGCAGCAGATTGGGAATTACCAACGACAACTGCAAAGAGTTTCACAGCAGGTAGGGAACTCGGAGATTCGGATACTGCATTCATCAATGTAAGTCAAAACATGAAGCATAAGACCTCATTACCAGAAGAGCGGGAGCAAGCTGGTCAAGGTAAATGGGAGAAAGGATTTCTTAAGGGCATGGTTTTCTTTGAAGAGAATGCCGGCTGCCAGCCGTACAGGCAGCTAGCGCTACCTGAAGAGCGATGTAAAACTGCATGTGAAGTAGCCGGTGACAGGCCTATCCCAACTGTGAAATTAAAAGAGGCAGAGAACGCAGACACGATGGCAGCAGCAATCTTGGTAGAATGCAGGGAGCTGGTGAGCTTTGTTGCTTTTGATGAAAACGACGATATATACCCGATAGCGGCGGTAGCCTTCACAACCGGCGCCGTGCCGGATAAATTGGAATTTTGGTCCAATCTTGTGTACAAAGCTAAAAGGAAACATCTTTTTCGAGGTGTAGGTGGCTAGAAATCATTCTGCCAATTTGGCGCACCGATCTGGCATGGTGGATTCTGGAATGTGCAGATTGCTGTCCTAACCTTGTGTGTGCGGATTGAATTAACCGCAATGTGCGCGCGTGTTTACGTGTGTACGTGTTTGTGGACTGATGGAACAGCCGAGCATACATGGGCGCGTGTGTGTAATTTAATTTTGTGTTCCGGCAAATTGTGACTGAACTTTTATGTCACACTGACAGCAAGTGTCCGCGTGACATTCTTGGTTGGGAGGTGTGGAGTTCGCTGACCTTTCCGCGAACTCGTTGATCTTGTGTTCGCAAGGAAGGCCGCTCCAGCGAGGTCAGAAGTCCCTAACAAAGGGGCCCGTCCCGTCCCTGCCTCCCCTTTGTGCAGCGGACGTCCTCGTTTACGCCGCGCCGTCACGGGGATGACCCGCCGGGAAAAACGCGAACCAAGTACAGCTGACGACATGTGGTTGTTAAGGGGTTGACGAGGTTTCGAGGGCGCACGAGATACGGCTGAGTATTAGCCGGGTGACCGGAAACAAACTTTTCCTGTAACGACTGTCTACTTCCCTTAACGACTGTCTTCTCTTTGTTGCTGTCAACAACCTGAGTCATCGCCTCGTCGGCACATGTTTCTAGCGTCTGTGGTGCCGTGGGTGGCGTGGGGAACGGAAGTCGCATTTGTGTTGTTTGTGTAGTTATTTAAAACCTCCTTCCCAAATGTTTTAATCAGAACTTTTTCCCCAATCTCTGATCAGTGGGCGGACCTTATTTTCCGTTCCCTAACCACTGATTGGCGAGATGGGTCGTTGGTTATCTTATTGGTTGCTGTCCCAGCTACGGGCGGAGACAAAGGGTTTAAAACCAAGCGCTCTGGGTTGAGCGGAGGCTGCATTCGTCTGATCCACGATTTAGTCATGGAAATAGTTTTCTCCTTGCTTTGTTTCTTCTCGTTTTTTTACCTATGTTGTAAATAAATAGTTAACCTTCTCCTTTCCTTGAGTAATGTGAATGTTTGCGAGTAGAACCACCGGGTCATCAAGAAACCCCGATTTCATCATCAAGTAGTTTCCTCTCATCGCCACCGGAAGGGGAAACTCAACTTAGACCATCCTGGTTTCCAGCAGAGCTTGCGACAGGTGTCCAAGAGTGGCTTCCGTGTCCACTTTTCATGTCTGTCTGTCCAGGTAGGGATAAACAAGGATTAAGGCGACGGTGCTTCCAATGACGCTCTTAACAGAAGTACCACCTGATAGAACAACATCGGTGAGCTCTGCATTTCAGACGTGGTTCTGGGCCCAGTTGAGGGCGGTGAAACCGGTAGATATAGCAGGCTTCCATCAGTGATAGGGTAGACAAGTGTAGACCATCCTGGTTGCCAGCAGCGCTTGAGACAGGTGCACAGGAGTGGTTTCCGCGACCATTTTTCGCGTCTGTCAGTCCAGGTAGGGTTCAGCCAGGATTGAGAGGATGGTGCCTCCAGTGACGCGCTTAACAGAAGGACCACCTAAAAGACCAACATCGGTGAGCTCTCCATTGCAGACGTGGTGTTGTGCCGAGTGGAGGGCGGTGAAACTGCGGTAGATATAGCAGGCTTCCATCAGTAATGGGGTCGACAAGTGTAGACCATCCTTGTTGCCAGCAGAGCTTATGGCAGGTGTCCAGGAGTGGCTTCCGCATCCATTTTTCGCGTCTGTCAGTCCAGGTAGGGTTCAACCAGGATTAAAGAGATGGTGCCTCCAGTTACGCGCTTAACAGAAGGACCACCTTAAAGAACAACATCGGTGAGCTCTCTATTGCAGACGTGGTGCTAGGACCAGTTTAGGGCGGTGAAACTGAAGTAAATATAGCAAGCTGTCATTAGTGATAGGGTCAACGCGTGTAGACCATCCTGGTTGCGAGCAGAGCGTGCGGCAGGTGTCCAGGAGTGACTTCCGCATCCATATTTTGCGTCTTACAGCACAGTTACAGTTCAGCCATTTATCTGATGACGGTGCCTCCAGTTACGCTGTTAACAAAAGGACCATCTGAAAGAACAACATCGGTGAGTTCCTCATTGCAGACATGGTGCTAGGCCCTGTTGATGGCGGTGAAACTGAAGTAGATATAGCAGGCTGCCATTAGTGATAGGGTCAACACGTGTAGACCATCCTGGTTGCGAGCAGAGCTGCCGACAGGTGTCCAGGAGTGGCTTCCGCGTCCATTTTTCGCGTCTGTATGTCCAGGTAGGGTTCAGCCAGGATTCTGGGAACGGTGCCTCCAGATACGCGCTTAACAGAACGGCCACCTAAAAGAACAATAACGGTGAGCTCTTCATTGCAGACATGGTGCTGGGTCCAGTTAAGGGCGGTGAAACGGCAGTAGATATAGCAGGCTTTCATTAGTGATAGGGTTGACACGTGTAGACCATCCTGGTTGCGAGCAGAGCTGGTGGCAGGTGTCCAGGTGTGGCTTCCGCGTCCATTTTTCACGTCTGTCAGTCCAGGTAGGGTTCAGCCAGGATTGCGTTGGACGGCGCCTCCAGTGACGCGCTTAACAGGACTACCTTAAAGAACAATATCGGAGAGCTTTCCATTGCAGACATGGTGCTTTGCACAGTTGAGGGCGGTTAACTGCGGTAGATATAGCAGGCTTCCAGCAGTGATAGGGTCGACAAGTGTAGACCATCCTGGTTGCCAGCAGAGCTTGTGGCAGGTGTGCAGGAATGGCTTCCGCGGCCATTTTTCGCGTCTGTCAGTCCAGGTAGGGTTCAGCCAGGATTGAGAGGATGGTGCCTCCCGTGACGTGCTTAACAGAAGGACCACCTTAAAGAACAACATCGGTGAGCTCTCTATTGCAGACGTGGTTTTAGGACCAGTTGAGGGCGGTGAAACTCCGGTAGGTATAGCAGGTTTCTCGTAGTGATGGATTCGACACATGTAGACCATCCTGTTGGCGAGCGGAGCTGGCGGCAGGTGTCCTGGAGAGTCTTCCGCGTCCATTTTTCACGTCTGTCAGCCCAGGTAGGGTTCAGCCAGGATTGTGAGGATGGTGCCTCCAGCGACGCGCTTAACAGAAAGACCTCCTAAAAGAACAACATCGGTGAGCTCTCCATTGCAGACGTGGTGTTAGGACCAGTTGAGGGTGGTGAAACTCCGGTAGATATAGCAGGCTTATATTAGTGATGGAGTCGACACATGTAGACCATCCTGTTGGCGAGCAGAGCTGGCGGCAGGTGTCCTGGAGAGTCTTCCGCGTCCATTTTTCGCGTCTGTATGTCCAGGTAGGGTTCAGCCAGGATTCTGGGAACGGTGCCTCCAGATACGCGCTTAACAGAACGACCACCTAAAAGAACAATAACGGTGAGCTCTTCATTGCAGACATGGTGCTGGGTCCAGTTGAGGACGGTGAAACTGCAGTAGATATAGCAGGCTTTCATTAGTGATAGGGTTGACACGTGTAGACAATCCTGGTTGCGAGCAGAGCTGGCGGCAGGTGTCCTGGAGAGGCTTCCGCGTCCATTTTTCACGTCTGTCAGTCAAGGTATGGTTCAGCCACGAATTTGGGGACGGTGCCTCCAGTGACGCGCATAACAGAAGAAGCACTTAAAAAACAATATCGGTGAGCTCTCCATTCCAGACATGGTGCTGGGTCCAGTTGAGGGCGGTGAAACTGAAGTAGATATAACAGGTTTTCATTAGTGATAGGGTGGACACGTGTAGACCATCCTGGTTGCCAGCAGAGCTGGCGGCAGGTGTCCAGGAGTGGCTTCCGCGTCCATTTTTCGCGTCTGTCAGTTCAGGTTGGGTTCAGTCAGGATTGCGTTGGACGGTGCCTCCAGTGACGCGCTTAACAGAAGGACCACCTAAAAGAAGAATATCGTGACCTCTCTATTGCAGACGTGGTGGTGGGCCCAGTTGAGGCCGATGAAACTGCGGTAGATATAGCAGGCTTCCATTAGTGATAGGAGCGCCACATGTAGACCATCCTGGTTACCAGCAGAGCTGGCGGCTAGTGTCCAGGAGTAGCTTCTGTGTCCATTTTTCACATCTGTCAGTCCAGGTATGGTTCAGCCACGATTCTGGGGACGGTGCCTCCAGTGACGCGCTTAACAGAAGTACCACCAAAAAGAACAATATCAGAGGGCTCTCCATTAGAGACATGGTGCTTTGCCGAGTTGAGGGCGGTTAAACTGCGGTAGATGTAGCAGGCTTCTATTAGTTATGGTGTCGCCACATGTAGACCATCCTGATTTCCAGCAGAGCTTGCGGCAGGTGTCCAAGAGTGGCTTCCGTGTCCATGTTTCACGTCTGTCAGTCCAGGTAGGGATAAGCAAGGATTAAGGGGACGGTGCTTCCAATGACGCGCTTAACAGAAGTACCACCTGAAAGAACAACATCGGTGAGCTCTGCATTGCAGACGTGGTGCTGGGTCCGGTTGAGGGCGGTGAAACCGGTAGATATAGCAGGCTTCCATCAGTGATAGGGTCGACAAGTGTAGACCATCCTGGTGGCCAGCAGCGCTTGTGGCAGGTGCACAGGAGTGGCTTCCGCGTCCATTTTTCACGTCTGTCAGTCCAGGTTGGGTTCAGTCAGGATTGCGTTGGACGGTGCCTCCAGTGACGCGCTTAACAGAAGGACCACCTAAAAGAAGAATATCGGTGACCTCTCTATTGCAGACGTGGTGGTGGGCCCAGTTGAGGGCGATGAAACTGCCGTAGATATAGCAGGCTTCCATTAGTGATAAGGTCGCCACATGTAGACCATCCTTGTTTCTAGCAGAGCTGGCGGCTAGTGTCCCGGAGTGGCTTCCGTGTCCATTTTTCACATCTGTCAGTCCAGGTATGGTTCAGCCACGATTCTGGGAACGGTGCCTCCAGTGACGCGCTTAACAGAAGGACCACCAAAAAGAACAATATCAGAGGGCTCTCCATTAGAGACATGGTGCTTTGCCGAGTTGAGGGCGGTTAAACTGCGGTAGATGTAGCAGGCTTCTATTAGTTATAGGGTCGCCACATGTAGACCATCCTGGTTTCCAGCAGAGCTTGCGGCATGTGTCCAAGAGTGGCTTCCGTGTCCATTTTTCATGTCTGTCAGTCCAGGTAGGGATAAGCAAGGATTAAGGGGACGGTGCTTCCAATGACGCGCTTAACATAAGTACCAAATGAAAGAACAACATCGGTGAGCTCTGCATTGCAGACGTGGTGCTGGGCCCAGTTGAGGGCGGTGAAACCGGTAGATATAGCAGGCTTCCATCAGTGATAGGGTCGACAAGTGTAGACCATCCTGGTTGCCAGCAGCGCTTGTGGCAGGTGCACAGGAGTGGCTTCCGCGTCCATTTTTCGCGTCTGTGAGTCCAGGTAGGGTTCAGCCAGGATTGAGAGGATGGTGCCTCCAGTGACGCGCTTAACAGAAGGACCACCTAAAAGAACAACATCGGTGAGCTCTCCATTGCAGACGTGGTGTTGTGCCGAGTTGAGGGCGGTGAAACTGCGGTAGATATAGCAGGCTTCCATCAGTAATGGGGTCGACAAGTGTAGACCATCCTGGTTGCCAGCAGAGCTTATGGCAGGTGTCCAGGAGTGGCTTCCGCATCCATTTTTCGCCTCTGTATGTCCAGGTAGGGTTCAGCCAGGATTCTGGGAACGGTGCCTCCAGATATGCGCTTCACAGAAGGACCACCTTAAAGAACAATAACGGTGAGCTCTCCATTGCAGACATGGTGCTGGGTCCAGTTGAGGGCGGTGAAACTGCAGTAGATATAGCAGGCTTTTATTAGTGATAGGGTTGACACGTGTACACCATCCTGGTTGCGAGCAGAGCTGGCGGCAGGTGTCCTGGAGAGGCTTCCGCGTCCATTTTTCACGTCTGTCAGTCGCGGTATGGTTCAGCCACGATTTTGGGGACTGTGCCTCCAGTGACGCGCATAACAGAAGGACCACCTAAATAACAATATCGGTGAGCTCTCCATTCCAGACATGGTGCTGGGTCCAGTTGAGGGCGGTGAAACTACAGTAGATATAACAGGCCTTCATTAGTGTTAGGGTGGACACGTGTCGACCATCCTGGTTCCAGCAGAGCTGGCGGCTAGCGTCCCGGAGTGGCTTTCGTGTCCATTTTTCACATCTGTCAGTCCAGGTATGGTTCAGCCACGATTCTGGGCACGGTGCCTCCAGTGACGCGCTTAACAGAAGGACCACCAAAAAGAACAATATCAGAGGGCTCTCCATTAGAGACATGGTGCTTTGCCCAGTTGAGGGCGGTTAAACTGCGGTAGATGTAGCAGGCTTCTATTAGTGATCGGGTCGCCACATGTAGACCATCCTGGTTGCCAGCAGAGCTTGCGGCAGGTGTTCAAGAGTGGCTTCCGTGTCCATTTTTCACGTCTGTCAGTCCAGGTAGGGATAAGCAAGGATTAAGGGGACGGTGCTTCCAATGACGCGCTTAACAGAAGTACCACCTGAAAGAACAACATCGGTGAGCTCTGCATTGCAGACGTGGTGCTGGGCCCAGTTGAGGGCGATGAAACCGGTAGATATAGCAGGCTTCCATCAGTGATAGGGTCGACAAGTGTAGACCATCCTGGTTGCCAGCAGTGCTTGTGGCAGGTGCACAGAAGTGGCTTCCGCGTCCATTTTTCGTGTCTGTCAGTCCAGGTAGGGTTCAGCCAGGATTGAGAGGATGGTGCCTCCAGTGACGTGCTTAACAGAAGGACCACCTTAAAGAACAACATCGGTGAGCTCTCTATTGCAGACGTGGTGTTAGGACCAGTTGAGGGCGGTGAAACTCCGGTAGATATAGCAGGTTTCTCGTAGTGATGGAGTCGACACATGTAGACCATCCTGTTGGCGAGCAGAGCTGGCGGCAGGTGTCCTCGAGAGTCTTCCGCGTCCATTTTTCACGTCTGTCAGTCCAGGCAGGGTTCAGCCAGGATTGTGAGGATGGTGCCTCCAGTGACGCGCTTAACAGAAAGACCTCCTAAAAGAACAACATCGGGAGCACTCCATTGCCGACGTGGTGTTAGGACCAGTTGAGGGTGGTGAAACTCCGGTAAATATAGCAGGCTTATATTAGTGATGGAGTCGATACGTGTAGACAATCCTGGTGGTGAGCTGAGGAGGCGGCAGGTGTCCAGGAGTGGCTTCCGCGTCCATTTTTCACGTCTGTAAGTCGAGGTATGGTTCAGGCACGATTCTGGGGAATGTGCCTCCAGTGACGCACTTTACAGAAGGACTACCTGAAAGAACAGTATCGGTGACCTCTCCAATACAGACATGGCGCTGCGCCCAGTTGAGGGCGGTCAAACTGAAGTAGATATAGCAGGCTGCCATTAGTGATAGGGTCAACACGTGTAGACCATCCTTGTCTCGAAGAGCTGGCGAGAGGAGTCCAGGAGTGGCTTCCGCGTCCATTTTTCGCGTCTGTCAGTTCAGGTTGGGTTCAGTCAGGATTGCGTTGGACGGTGCCTCCAGTGACGCGCTTAACAGAAGGACCACCTAAAAGAAGAATATCGTGACCTCTCTATTGCAGACGTGGTGGTGGGCCCAGTTGAGGCCGATGAAACTGCGGTAGATATAGCAGGCTTCCATTAGTGATAGGAGCGCCACATGTAGACCATCCTGGTTACCAGCAGAGCTGGCGGCTAGTGTCCAGGAGTAGCTTCTGTGTCCATTTTTCACATCTGTCAGTCCAGGTATGGTTCAGCCACGATTCTGGGGACGGTTCCTTTAGTGACGCGCTTAACAGAAGGACCACCAAAAAGAACAATATCAGAGGGCCCTCCATTAGAGACATGGTGCTTTGCCCAGTTGAGGGCGGTTAAACTGCGGTAGATGTAGGAGGCTTCCATTAGTGATAGGGTCGCCACATGTAGACCATCCTGGTTTCCAGCAGAGCTTGCGCCAGGTGTGCAAGAGTGGCTTCCGTGTCCATTTTTCACGTCTGTCAGTCGAGGTATGGTTCAGCCACGACTTTGGGGACGGTGCCTCCAGTGACGCGCATAACACAAGGACCACCTAAAAAACAATATCGGTGAGCTCTTCATTCCAGACAAGGTGCTGGGTCCAGTTGAGGGCGGTGAAACAGCAGTAGATATAACAGGCTTTCATTAGTGATAGGGTTAACACGTTTAGACCATCCTGGTTGCCATAAGGGCTGGCGGCAGGTGTCCAGGAGTGGCTTCCGCGTCCATTTTTCACGTCTGTCAGTGCAGGTAGGGTTCAGTCAGGATTGCGTTGGAGGGTGGCTCCAGTGACGCGCTTAACAGAAGGACCACATAAAAGAAGAATATCGGTGACCTCTCTATTGCAGACGTGGTGGTGGGCCTAGTTGAGGGCGATGAAACTGCCGTAGATATAGCAGGCTTCCATTAGTGATAGGGTCGCCACATGTAGACCATCCTGGTTTCCAGCAGAGCTGGCGGCTAGTGTCCCGGAGTGGCTTCCGTGTCCATTTTTCACATCTGTCAGTCCAAGTATGGTTCAGCCAAGATTCTGGGCACGGTGCCTCCAGTGACGCGCTTAACAGAAGGAACACCAAAAAGAACAATATCAGAGGGCTCTCCATTAGAGACATGGTGCTTTGCCCAGTTGAGGGCGGTTAAACTGCGGTAGATGTAGCAGGCTTCTATTAGTTATGGGGTCGCCACATGTAGACCATCCTGGTTGCCAGCAGAGCTTATGGCAGGTGTCCAGGAGTGGCTTCCGCATCCATTTTTCGCCTCTGTATGTCCAGGTAGGGTTCAGCCAGGATTCTGGGAACGGTGCCTCCAGATACGCGCTTCACAGAAGGACCACCTTAAAGAACAATAACGGTGAGCTCTCCATTGCAGACATGGTGCTGGGTCCAGTTGAGGGCGGTGAAACTGCAGTAGATATAGCAGGCTTTCATTAGTGATAGGGTTGACACGTGTACACCATCCTGGGTGCGAGCAGAGCTGGCGGCAGGTGTCCTGGAGAGGCTTCCGCGTCCATTTTTCACGTCTGTCAGTCGCGGTATGGTTCAGCCACGATTTTGGGGACTGTGCCTCCAGTGACGCGCATAACAGAAGGACCACCTAAATAACAATATCGGTGAGCTCTCCATTCCAGACATGGTGCTGGGTCCAGTTGAGGGCGGTGAAACTACAGTAGATATAACAGGCCTTCATTAGTGTTAGGGTGGACACGTGTCGTCCATCCTGGTTTCAAGCAGAGCTGGCGGCTAGCGTCCCGGAGTGGCTTCCGTGTCCATTTTTCACATCTGTCAGTCCAGGTATGGTTCAGCCACGATTCTGGGCACGGTGCCTCAAGTGACGCGCTTAACAGATTTACCACCAAAAAGAACAATATCAGAGGGCTCTCCATTAGAGACATGTTGCTTTGCCCAGTTGAGGGCGGTTAAACTGCGGTAGATGTAGCAGGCTTCTATTAGTGATCGGGTCGCCACATGTAGACCATCCTGGTTTCCAGCAGAGCTTGCGGCAGGTGTTCAAGAGTGGCTTCCGTGTCCATTTTTCACGTCTGTCAGTCCAGGTAGGGATAAGCAATAATTAAGGGGACGGTGCTTCCAATGACGCGCTTAACTGAAGTACCACCTGAAAGAACAACATCGGTGAGCTCTGCATTGCAGACGTGGTGCTGGGCCCAGTTGAGGGCGATGAAACCGGTAGATATAGCAGGCTTCCATCAGTGATAGGGTCGACAAGTGTAGACCATCCTGGTTGCCAGCAGTGCTTGTGGCAGGTGCACAGAAGTGGCTTCCGCGTCCATTTTTCGTGTCTGTCAGTCAAGGTAGGGTTCAGCCAGGATTGAGAGGATGGTGCCTCCAGTGACGTGCTTAACAGAAGGACCACCTTAAAGAACAACATCGGTGAGCTCTCTATTGCAGACGTGGTGTTAGGACCAGTTGAGGGCGGTGAAACTCCGGTAGATATAGCAGGTTTCTCGTAGTGATGGAGTCCACACATGTAGACCATCCTGTTGGCGAGCAGAGCTGGCGGCAGGTGTCCTGGAGAGTCTTCCGCGTCCATTTTTCACGTCTGTCAGTCCAGGCAGGGTTCAGCCAGGATTGTGAGGATGGTGCCTCCAGTGACGCGCTTAACAGAAAGACCTCCTAAACGAACAACATCGGTGAGCTCTTCATTGCAGACGTGGTGTTAGGACCAGTTGAGGGTGGTGAAACTCCGGCAGATATAGCAGGCTTATATTAGTGATGGAGTCGATACGTGTAGACAATCCTGGTGGTGAGCTGAGGAGGCGGCAGGTGTCCAGGAGTGGCTTCCGCGTCCATTTTTCACGTCTGTAAGTCGAGGTATGGTTCAGGCACGATTCTGGGGAATGTGCCTCCAGTGACGCGCTTTACAGAAGGACTACCTGAAAGAACAGTATCGGTGACCTCTCCAATACAGACATGGCGCTGCGCCCAGTTGAGGGCGGTCAAACTGAAGTAGATATAGCAGGCTGCCATTAGTGATAGGGTCAACACGTGTAGACCATCCTTGTCTCGAAGAGCTGGCGAGAGGAGTCCAGGAGTGGCTTCCGCGTCCATTTTTCGCGTCTGTCAGTTCAGGATGGGTTCAGTCAGGATTGCGTTGGACGGTGCCTACAGTGACGCGCTTAACAGAAGGACCACCTAAAAGAAGAATATCGTGACCCCTCTATTGCAGACGTGGTGGTGGGCCCAGTTGAGGCCGATGAAACTGCGGTAGATATAGCAGGCTTCCATTAGTGATAGGAGCGCCACATGTAGACCATCCTGGTTGCCAGCAGAGCTGGCGGCTAGTGTCCAAGAGTAGCTTCTGTGTCCATTTTTCACATCTGTCAGTCCAGGTATGGTTCAGCCACGATTCTGGGAACGGTTCCTTTAGTGACGCGCTTAACAGAAGGACCACCAAAAAGAACAATATCAGAGGGCTCTCCATTAGAGACATGGTGCTTTGCCCAGTTGAGGGCGGTTAAACTGCGGTAGATGTAGGAGGCTTCCATTAGTGATAGGGTCGCCACATGTAGACCATCCTGGTGTCCAGCAGAGCTTGCGCCAGGTGTGCAAGAGTGGCTTCCGTGTCCATTTTTCACGTCTGTCAGTCGAGGTATGGTTCAGCCACGACTTTGGGGACGGTGCCTCCAGTGACGCGCATAACACAAGGGCCACCTAACAAACAATATCGGTGAGCTCTTCATTCCAGACAAGGTGCTGGGTCCAGTTGAGGGCGGTGAAACAGCAGTAGATATAACAGGCTTTCATTAGTGACAGGGTTAACACGTTTAGACCATCCTGGTTGCCATAAGGGCTGGCGGCAGGTGTCCAGGAGTGGCTTCCGCGTCCATTTTTCCCGTCTGTCAGTGCAGGTAGGGTTCAGTCAGGATTGCGTTGGAGGGTGGCTCCAGTGACGCGCTTAACAGAAGGACCACATAAAAGAAGAATATCGGTGACCTCTCTATTGCAGACGTGGTGGTGGGCCTAGTTGAGGGCGATGAAACTGCGGTAGATGTAGCAGGCTTCTATTAGTTATGGTGTCGCCACATGTAGATCATCCTGGTTACCAGCAGAGCTTGCGGCAGGTGTCCAAGAGTGGCTTCCGTGTCCATTTTTCACGTCTGTCAGTCCAGGTAGGGATAAGCAAGGATTAAGGGAACGGTGCTTCCAATGACGCGCATAACAGAAGTACCACCTGAAAGAACAACATCGGTGAGCTCTGCATTGCAGACGTGGTGCTGGGCCCAGTTGAGGGCGGTGAAACCGGTAGATATAGCAGGCTTCCATCAGTGATAGGGTCGACATGTGTAGACCATCCTGGTGGCCAGCAGCTCTTTTGGCAGGTGCACAGGAGTGACTTCCGCGTCGATTTTTCACGTCTGTCAGTCCAGGTTGGGTTCAGTCAGGATTGCGTTGGACGGTGCCTCCAGTGACGCGCTTAACAGAAGGACCACCTAAAAGAAGAATATCGTGACCTCTCTATTGCAGACTTGGTGGTGGGCCCAGTTGAGGCCGATGAAACTGCGGTAGATATAGCAGGCTTCCATTAGTGATAGGGGCGCCACATGTAGACCATCCTGGTTACCAGGAGAGCTTTCGCTAGTGTCCAGGAGTAGCTTCCGTGTCCATTTTTCACATCTGTCAGTCAAGGTAGGGTTCAGCCAGGATTCTGGGAACCGTGCCTCCAGATACGCGCTTAACAGAAGGGCCACTTAAAAGAACAATAACGGTGAGCTCTCCATTGCAGACATGGTTCTGGGTCCAGTTGAGGGCGGTGAAACTGCAGTAGATATAGCAGGCTTTCATTAGTGATAGGGTTGACACGTGTAGACCATCCTGGTAGCGAGCAGAGCTGGCGGCAGGTGTCCTGGAGAGGCTTCCGCGTCCATTTTTCACATCTGTCAGTCGAGGTATGGTTCAGCCACGATTTTGGGGACGGTGCCTCCAGTGACGCGCATAACACAAGGACCACCTAAAAACAATATCGGTGAGCTCTCCATTTCAGACATGGTGCTGGGTCCAGTTGAGGGCGGTGAAACTGCAGTAGATATAACAGCCTTTCATTAGTGATAGGGTGGACACGTGTAGACCATCCTGGTTGCCAGCAGAGCTGGCGGCAGGTGTCCAGGAGTGGCTTCCACGTCCATTTTTCACGTCTGTAAGTCCAGGTATGGTTCAGGCACTATTCTGAACACGGGGCCTCCAGTGACGCGCTTAACAGAAGGACTTCCTGAAAGAACAATATCGTTGAGCTCTCCAATACAGACATGGTGCTGGGGCCAGTTTAGGGCGGTGAAACTAAAGTAGATATAGCAGGCTTTCATTAGTGATAGGGTTACCACGTGTAGACCATCCTGGTTGCGAGCAGAGCTGGCGGCAGGTGTCCTGGAGAGGCTTCCGCGTCCATTTTTCACGTCTGTCAGTCGAGGTATGGTTCAGCCACGATTTTGGGGAGGGTGCCTCCAGTGACGCGCATAATAGAAGGAGCACTTTTAAAAAACAATATCGGTCAGCTCTCCATTCCAGACATGGTGCTGGGTCCAGTTGAGGGCAGTGAAACTGCGGTAGATATAGCAGGCTTCCATTAGTGATAGGGTCGCCACACGTATACCATCCTGGCTTTTCAGCACAGCTGGCGATCAGTGTCCAGGAGTGGCTTCCGTGTCCATTTTTCACATCTGTGTGTCCAGGTATGGTTCAGCCACGATTCTGGGGACGGTGCCTCCAGTGACGCGCTTAACAGAAGGACCAACAAAAAGAACAATATCAGAGGGCTCTCCATTAGAGACATTGTGCTTTGCCCAGTTGAGGGCGGGGAAAGTGCGGTAGATATAGCAGGCTTCCATCAGTTATGTGTCGACAAGTGTAGACCATCCTGGTTGCCAGAAGAGCTTGTGGAAGATGTGCAGGAGTGGCTTCCGCGTCAATATTTCGCATCTGTCGGTCCTGGTAAGGTTCAGCCAAGATTAATAGTATGGTGCCTACAGTGACGCGCTTAAAAGAAGGACCACCTACAAGAACAACATCGGTGAGTTGTCCATTGCAGACGTGGTGTTAGGTCCAGTTGAGGGCAGTGAAACTGCGGTAGATATAGCAGGCTTTCAATAGTTATAGGGTCGACTTGTGTAGACCATCCTGGTTTCCAGCGGAGCTTTCGGCGGTTGTCCAGAAGTGGCTTCCGCGTCCATTTTTTGCGTCTGTCAGTCCAGGTAGGGTTCAGCCAGGATTGCGTTGGACGGCGGCTCCAGTGACGCGCTTAACAGGACTACCTTAAAGAACAATATCGGAGAGCTTTCCATTGCAGACATGGTGCTTTGCACAGTTGAGGGCGGTTAACTGCGGTAGATATAGCAGGCTTCCATCAGTGATAGGGTCGACAAGTGTAGACCATTCTCGTTGCCAGCAGAGCTTGTGGCAGGAGTGCAGGAATGGCTTCCGCGTCCATTTTTCGCGTCTGTCAGTCCAGGTAGGGTTCAGCCAGGATTGAGAGGATGGTGCCTCAAGTGACGTGCTTAACAGAAGGACCACATTAAAGAACAACATCGGTGAGCTCTCTATTGCAGACGTGGTGTTAGGCCCAGTTGAGGGCGGCGTGGTGTTAGGACCAGTTGAGGGCGGTGAAACTGCGGTAGATATAGCAGGTTTCTCGTAGTGATGGAGTCGACACATGTAGACCATCCTGTTGGCGAGCAGAGCTGGCGGCAGGTGTCCTGGAGAGTCTTCCGAGTCCATTTTTTACGTCTGTCAGTCCAGGTAGGGTTCAGCCAGGATTGTGAGGATGGTGCCTCCAGTGACGCGCTTAACAGAAAGACCTCCTAAAAGAACAACATCGGTGAGCTCTCCATTGCAGACGTGGTGTTAGGACCAGTTCAGGGTGGTGAAACTCCGGTAGATATAGCAGGCTAATATTAGTGATGGAGTCGATACGTGTAGACAATCCTGGTGGCGAGCAGAGCAGGCGGCAGGTGTCCAGGAGTGGCTTCCGCGTCCATTTTGCACGTCTGTAAGTCCAGGTATGGTTCAGGCACGATTCTGAGGACTGTGCCTCCAGTGAAGCGGTTTACAGGACTACCTGAAAGAACAGTATCGGTGAGCTCTCCAATACAGACATGGTGCTGGGCCCAGTTGAGGGCGGTCAAACTGAAGTAGATATAGCAGGCTGCCATTAGTGATAGGGTCAACACGTGTAGACCATCCTGGTTGCGAGCAGAGCTGGCGAGAGGTGTCCAGGAGTGGCTTCCGTATCCAGTTTTGCCTTTTACAGCACAGGTACAGTTCAGCCAGCATTCTGGCGATGGTGCCTCCAGTTACGCTATTAACTGAAGGACCTCCTGGAAGAACAACATCGGTGAGCTCTCCATTGCAGACGTGGTGCTGGGCCCGGTTGAGGGCAGTTAAACTGCGGTAGATAAAGCAAGCTTCCATCAGTAATAGGTAGAGTGGGTCGCTCAGGAGTGAGCCGGATCTTCTGAGCCACTCGTTTAAAATAGCGGGTGAGCCGTGGCTCAGTAAAAGTGAGCGGCAGTTCTTTTGGAGATCCGGCTCACTGATCCATAGGACCGTAGTCCAGCGTAGTGATCTGTGCCGAACGGCGAACTGTCTGTTCCGTCAGAGCTGTGTCGCTGGGTCTTCTGCCGGGTGCGATTTTCCCGCCATCTGTTAGCAGTGCGAGAAAGCTGGTTTGTCGTTGAGTTAGCCGTGTCGAACCGTCCGTCAGAGCTGCTGGGTGCGACTTGCTCGCCATCTATTAGCAGTGCGAGAAAGCTGGTTGAGTGAACGGGTCGCCCGCTCGCTGAACGAGAGATCCGGATCTCCAAAGGAGCCATTCGGCTCACTGAGCCGAAGACCCGGCTCTTCAAAAGATCCGGCTCTTTTGAAGAGCCGGGTCTTCGGCTCAGTGAGCCGTTTGGCTCCTTTGGAGATCCGGCTCGTTTGAAGAGCCGGGTCTTCGGCTCAGTGAGCCGTTTGGCTCCTTTGGAGATCCGGATCTTTTGAAGAGCCGGATCTTTGGCTCAGTGAGCCGTTTGGCTCTTTTGGAGAGCCGCTCTTCTGTTGAACCGATTCTCTCGTTCAGTGAGCCGTTTGGCTTTTTTGGAGAGTCGCTCTTTTGGTGAACTGCTTCTCTCGTGCAGTGAGCCGTGCGGCTCTTTTGGAGAGGCGCTTCTCTCGTTCAGTGAGCCGTGCGGCTCTTTTGGAGATCCGCTTCTCTCTCGTTCAGTGAGCCGCACGGCCGTTTTGAAGGGGCGCTTCTCTGTCGTTCAGTGAGCCGTTCGTAGAACTGTTCAATCAGAGCCGGGTCTTCTGGCAAAGTGCGTATTTCTGGGCGAGTTGGTTGAGATACATTCCGAGTAAAAGAGCGCTCACAGAGCTTGTCCTCGCTTTGTGTTGTCCTGCGGTGTTGTGTCTTCCTTGTTGTCGTCCGTTGTCTGCGAGCGCTGTTTCGCTCAGAACGTGTCTTCTGGCAAATCATTGGCAAAGGATGGCGCCGTTCGTTGACAGCTGTTGTTCGAGCGATGTCTCACGACTCCCACTGATCGTGCATCGTGAGCTGGTGCAACATTTTGAAGGTATTAGTAAAAATACCTATAACATGGTTATTCTACTAATGCACATATTGTTTTTTTAAGCCAAATAACTAAACTCTATAGCAGAGGTTACAGTGTAACCTGCTAGTTATTTGGCTTTCATGAAAACAACGATATATGCATCAGTAAAATAGCCGTGTAGTAAATTCGGGCATGGTCTCTTCCTTTTCTTAAGAGAGGAACAGGGCCTGTCCAGCCGCCGCTCACTTTTACTGAGCCACGACTCACTCGCTCTTTTGAAAGCGCGGCACAAAAAGACATCTCAAGGCGGCGAGGTGATTGCGACTGCTAGGGGAGGGGATGGTCGCTGCGCTGTTCGGGGCGGGGGGTGTGGGGGGGGGAGGGACAGAAAGGAAGGGAAGTTAGAGGATGGATGGATGGATGGAGGGATGGATGGATGGATGGATGGATGGATGGATGGATGGATGGATGGATGGATGGATGGATGGATGGATGGATGGATGGATGGATGGATACGGCTGAACCCTTTGAATCGGGCGGTGGTTCAAGCCACCTATCCATGACTTATCAAATTTTACTCCTGTCTTGATTTTAGCCTCCAATCAGCTAACCTTCGCTTGGTTATCTCTACCCGTTTAAAATCTACTTTCCCTGCGCTGTTCTTAAACCCCAATGCCTTGGATAAATCATCCCCGCTGCTTTCCACTGTGGGGTGAAGGAAGTGCTCGCCGCGCGCCACGTCGCGGGGGAGAGGGGGTTGGAGTGAGAGAATGAGGCGGGGTAGCAAGGGAGAGAAAAAATAAAGAGCTAGAGACGCGCTTGAAGGAGCCGGTAGCATGCGGAAGGAAAAGAAAAAAAGTGATGGTCCCTGCGCCGCACTTGTGGAGAGAGGGAGTGGAAAGGAGAGAACCACGGCTCATTCGTTCTTTAAAGGAGTTGCTCAAAAGACCCGGCTCTTTCCTGAGCGACCCAAGTGAGCGGGTGAGCCGTTCAAATGATCCGGCTCACTTCAGTGAGCGGAGCCGTTCTGAGCCGCTCACTGAAGTGAGCCGTTTTGCCCATCTCTAGTAATAGGGTCGACAAGTGTAGACGATTCTGGTTGCCAGCAGAGCTTATGGCAGGTGTGCAGGAGTGGCTTCCGCGTCCATATTTCGCGTCTGTCAGTCCAGGTAGGGTTCAGCCAGGATTGAGAGGATGGTGCCTCCAGTGACGCGCTTAACAGAAGGACCACCTAAAAGAACAACATCGGTGAGCTCTCTATTGCAGACGTGGTGTTAGGACCAGTTCAGGGCGGTGAAACTCCGGTAGATATAGCAGGCTTCTATTAGTGATGGGGTCGGCACGTGTAGACCATCCTGGTGGCAAGCAAAGCTGGCGCAAGTGTCCAGGAGTGGCTTCCGCGTCCATTTTTCGCGTCAGTATGTCCAGGTAGGGTTCTGCCAAGATTGCGTTGGACGGTACCTCCAGTGACGCGCTTAACAGAAGGACCACCTTAAAGAACAATATCGGTGACACCTCTATTGCAGACGTGGTGGTGGGCCCAGTTGAGGGCGATGAAACTGCGGTAGATATAGCAGGCTTCCATTATTGATAGTGTCGCCACAATTAGACCATCCTGGTTTCCAGCAGAGCTGGCTGGTAGTGTCCAGGAGTGGCTTCCGTGTCCATTTTTCATGTCTGTCAGTCCAGGTAGGGATCAGCAAGGATTAAGAGGAAGGTGCTTTCAGTGACGCGCTTAACAGAAATACCACCTGTAAGAACATCGGTGTGCTCTGCATTGCAGACGTAGTGCTGGGCCCAGTTGAGGGCGGCGCAACTGCGGTAGACATATCGGGCTTCTATTAGTGAAGGGGTCGACACGTGTAGACAATCATGGTGGCGAGCAGAGCAGGCTGGAGGTGTCCAGGAGTGGCTTCCGCGTCCATTTGTTACGTCTGTAAGTTCAGGTATGGTTCAGGCACGATTCAGGGGCGGTGCCTCCAGTGTCCCGCTTAACTAAAGGACTACCTTGAAGAAAATTATCGTTGAGCTCTCCATTGCAGGCATGGTGCTGGGCCCAGTTGAGGGTGGTGAAACTGCAGTAGATATAGCAGGCTTTCATTAGTGATAGGCAGGACACATGTGGACCATCCTGGTTGCCAGGAGAGCTGGAGGCAGGTGTCCAGGAGTGTCTTCCGCATTCATTTTTCGCGTCTTCTAGCACAGGTACAGTTCAGCCAGGATTCTGGGGACGGTGCCACCAGTTACGCTATAAACAGAAGGACCACCTGAAAGAGCAACATCGGTGAGCGCTCCATTGCAGACGTGGTGTTATGCCAGTTGAGGGCGGTGAAACTGCGGTAGATATAGCAGGCTTCCATTAGTGATAGGGTCGCCTCGTGTATATCATCCTGGTTTCCAGGAGAGCTTGCGGCAGATGTCCAGGATTGGTTTCCGCGTCTATTTTTCACATCTGTCAGTCCAGGTATGGTTCAGCCACTATTCTGGGGACGGTGCCTCCAGTGACGCGCTTAACAGAAGGACCACCTAAAAGAACAACATCGGTAAGCTCTCCATTGCAGACGTGGTGTTAGGCCCAGTTGAGGGCGGTGAAGCTGCGATAGATATAGCAGGCTTCCAAAAGTGATAGGGTCAACATATGTAGACCATCCTGGATTCGAGCAGAGCTGGCGACAGGTGTCCAGCAGTGGCTTCCGCATCCATTTTTCGTGTCTTCCAGCACAGGTACAGTTCAGCCAGGATTCTGGGGACGGTGCCTCCAGTTACGCTATTAACAGAAGGACCACCTGAAAGAACATCGGTGAGCTCTCCATTGCAGACGTGGTGCTGGGCCCAGTTGAGGGCGGTGAAGCTGCGGTAGATATAGCAGGCTTCCAGTAGTCATAGGGTGGACTCGTGTAGACCATCCTGGTTGCGAGCAGAGCTGGCGGCAGGTGTCCAGGAGTGGCTTCCGCGCCCATTTTTCGCGTCTTCCAGTCCAGGTATGGTTCAGCCAGGATTGCGTTGAACGGTGCCTTCAGTGACGCGCTTAACCGAAGAACCACCTGAAAGAACAACGTCCGTGAGCTCCCCATTGTAGACGTGGTGCTGGGCACAGTTGAGGGCGGCGCAACTGTGGTAGATATATCGGGCATCAATTAGTGATAGGGTCCCCACGTGTAGACAAATCTGGCTTCCAGCAGAGCTTGCGGCAGGAGTCCAGGAGTGGCTTCCGCGTCCATTTTTCACGTCTATCAGTCCAGGTAGGGTTCAGCCAGGATTAAGGTGACGGTGCCTCCAGTGACGCGCTTAGCAGAAGGACCACTTGAAAGAACAACATCAGTGAGCTCTCCATTGCTGACGTGTTGCTGCGCCCAGTTGAAGGCGGGGAAACTGCGGTAGATATAGCAGGCTTCCATCAGTGATATGTCGACAAGTGTAGACCATCCTAGTTGCCAGCAGAGCTGGTGGCAGATGTGCAGGAGTCGCTTCCGCGTCCATATTTCGCGTTTGTCGGTCCTGGTAGGGTTCAGCCAGGATTAAAAGGATGGTGCCTCCAGTGACGCGCTTAACAGAAGGGCCGCCTACAAGAACAACATCGGTAAGCTGTCCATTGCAGACGCGGTGTTAGGCCCAGTTGAGAGCGGTGAAACTGCGGTAGATATAGCAGGCTTCCGATAGTGATAGGGTCGACTCGTGTAGACCATCCTGGTTGTCAGCGGAGCTTGCGACAGGTGTCCAGGAGTGGATTCCGCGTCCATTTTTCGCGTCTGTCAGTCCAGGTAGGGTTCCGCCAGGATTGCGTTGGACGGCGCCTCCATTGACGCGCTTAACTGGACTACCTTAAAGAACAATATAGGAGAGCTCTCCATTGCAGACATGGTGCTTTGCCCAGTTGAGGGCGGTTAAACTGCGGTAGATATAGCAGGCTTCCATTACTGATAGTTTCGCCAAATGTAGACCATCCTGGTTTCCAACAGAGCTTACGGCAGGTGTGCAGGAGTGGCTTCCGTGTCCATTTTTTATATCTGCCAGTCCAGGTAGGGATAATCAAGGATTAAGGGGACGGTGCTTCCAGTGACGCGCTTAACAGAGATACCACCTGAAAGAACATCGGTGAGCTCTGCATTGCAGACGTGGTGCTGGGCCCAGTTGAGGGCGGTGAAACTGCGGGAGATATAGCAGGCTTCCATCAGTGATAGAGTCGACAAGTGTAGACCATCCTGGTTGCCAGCAGAGCTTGTGGCAGGTGTGCTGGAGTGGCTTCTGCGTCCATTTTTCGCGTTTTTCAGTCCAGGTAGGGTTCAGCCAGGATTGAGAGGATGGTGCCTCCAGTGACGCGCTTAACAGAAAGACCATCTAGAAGAACAACATCGGTGAGCTCTCCATTGCAGACGTGGTGTTATGCCCAGTTGAGGGCGGTGAAACTGTGGTACATATAGCAGGCTTCCATCAGTGATAGGGTCGACAAGTGTAGATCACCCTGGTTGCCAGCAGAGCTTGTGGCAGGTGTGCAGGAGTGGCTTCCGCGTCCTTTTTTCGCGTCTGCCAGTCTAGGTAGAGTTAAGCCAGGATTGAGAGCATGGTGCCTCCAGTGACTCGCTTAACAGAAGGACCACCTAAAAGAACAAGATTGGTAAGCTCTCTATTGCAGACGTGGTGTTTGGACCAGTTGAGGGCGCTGAAACTCGGAAGATATAGCAGGCTTCTATTAGTGATGGGGTCGACAGGTGTAGACCATCCTGGTGGCGAGCAGAGCTGGCGGCAGGTGTCCAGGAGTGGATTCCGCATCAATTTTTCGAGTCTTGCAGCACAGGTACATTTCAGCCAGGATTCTGGGTACGGTGCCTCCGGTTATGCTATTATCAGAAGGACCACCTGAAAGAACAACATCGGTGAGCTCTCCATTGCAGACGTGGTGCTGGGCCCAGTTGAGGGTGATGAAAGGGCGGTAGATATAGCAGGTTTCCAGTAGTGATAGGGTGCCGCATGTAGACCCACCTGGTTTCGAGCAGAGCTTCCGGCAGGTGCCCAGGAGTTGCTTCCGCGTCCACTTTTCACGTCTGTCAGTCCAGGTAGGGTTCTGTCAGGATTGCGTTCGATGGTTCTTCCAGTGACACGCTTAACAGAAGTACCACCTGAATGAACTACATCGGTGAACTCTGCATTGCAGACGTGGTGCTGGGCCCAGTTGAGGGCGGTGAAACTGCGGTACATATAGCAGGCTTCCGTCAATGATAGGGTCGACAAGTGTAGACCATCCTGGTTGCCAGCAGAGCTTGTGGCAGGCGTCCAGGAGTGTCTTCCGCGTCCATTTTTCGCGTCTGTCAGTCCAGGTAGGGTTCAGCCAAGATTAAAGGGATGGTGCCTCCAGTGACGCGCTTAACAGAAGGACCACCTGAAAGAACAACATCGGTGAGCTCTCTATTGCAGACGTGGTGCTGAGCCCAGTTGAGGGCGATGAAAGTGCGGTAGATATAGCAGGCTTCAAGTAGTTATAGGGCGGACTCTTGTAGACCATCCTGGTTGCGAGCAGAGCTGGCGGCAGGTGTCCAAGAGTGGCTTCCGCGTCCATTTTTCACGTCCGTTCGTGCAGGTATGGTTCAGGCAGGATTCTGGGGACGGTCCCTCCAGTGACGCGCTTAACAGAAGGACCACCTAAAAGAAAAATATCGTTGAGCTCTCTATTGCAGACATTGGGCTGGGTCCAGTTGAGGGCGGTGAAACAGCA
>JARKHS020036744.1:0-15646 GCA_030143305.2 Amblyomma americanum
AAAGGAGAGGCTTGGGTGCTGAGTTTCATGTTTATCTGTAAAAGAAGATCAGTGCTGCTCCTGGAGACGCCAGTATTGACAGCGGAGGCATATGGTGTTGTGCAGTGGTGTTGAGTGCAGCGAAAAGTGTTTTGTCGGACGCACTGTGCGAGGCGATTCAGAAAGACAAGGGGAGCTGCGTGGACTCAAATGTTCGGAGAACATTCTTCTGGAGGGTGAGCGAGTGTGACATTCCGTGTGTGCTGCGAGGATCCACGTTCGACGGCGCGGCGTAGACGGAGACCCGTGACAGCGGCATCATCAATTACCCAGCCATGCTCTTTGAGTGACGACCAGAAAAACCGGACCCGCCGCCGCCCCGGGGAAACAGGCTTTATCCTCCCCAATTTCCGGTTACATTCCAGGACAAGGGAGCTGTCCGCGGGCCAGAGCGCTCCGTACCACAGCCGACGCTATGCGCTACCGCGAAGACGACATTCTTTCCCTCCCCCCCCCCTTTGTCGTGGGCTATCGCCGGGAAGGCACCCACAGCTTCCCAGAAGGGCCGCGACGGACACCTGTCATGGCGGACAGGCAGTACTCGCCAAGAATGTGGAAAGACAGGCGCTAGTGAATTAGCTCCGAAGAGAGAGCCTGTGTATACTCTCACTTGAGAGAGAGTGGTGGCGTTTTTGTTGTTTATTTAGTTTGTATTGTTAACAGACTCTGGGTTCGAGGCTAAGCCCAACCCAAAGGGGTGGTCCCCATCTCGCATGTTATTTTGGATTGGAGAATTGATGCTTTGGGCGGGCCACTGGAAATGACCGCCCTTAGTCCTTTGTTAATCAAGTGCTTAAAAGCACATGTAAACGGATGCAGTCCAGTCTGAGCTGGGGCTCCATGCTTAGCATGTAATGTGATGCTACTTAGGCACTAACCTGCCCGGTCGATGAGTAAAGTAGTGCAGAGTTTGTTCTGTTGTAAAATTATGCTCTGCTGTCATCATCTACAAGCTCGCCTCCTGTTCATCTTCCAAGCCGAACGACACTAGAGGAAGGGTTTGTGATCCATCCTCGAAGAAACGGACGACTATTGAAATTCTACTGCATCCACGCTCAGGACGACATCGTTAGCGAAGAGGGCCTTCAGCGCCGAAGCCCGACGGCGTGCAGCTTCTGCCAGCAACCGCTCGAGCCCAACTCCGGAGCCACTCCATCGCCCCCATGAAGTCGTCGGCACGTAAGCTCGGACGCCCCAGCCTCTGATGTATAACCTTAACCATGTGTAATTATTGAATATACCTGTTTGTTTAAACTGAGCCATACGGTGTCTCTTTGCCTCTCCGTCCCGTGTGGACCTGCGCATTATGGGGGTCGTCACACCACTCTTCGACGACTTGTAAAATCGATGTTCGTGAATTTCGCTAGTTTCGATCTAAAACGATGTATCCCGTTGTTTTGAGCCGGTATTCAAGTTTTCGCGCAGTTCTGAGAGAAAAAGTTTACAGCTTTCTTTCGTGTGCTCTTCGACGACTTGTAACATCGAAGTGCGTAAATCTCGCTAGTTTCGATCTAAAACGATGTATCCCGTTGTTTTGAGCCGGAATACAAGTTTTCGCGCAGTTCTGAGAGAAAAAGTTTACAGCTCTCTCTCGTCTACTCTTCGACGACTTGTAAAGTCGATGTTCGTGAATCTCGCTAGTTTCGATCTAAAACGATGCATCCCGTTGTTTTGAGCCGGAATACATGTTCTCGCGCAGTTCTGGGAGAAAAAGTTTACACCATTCTCTCGTCTACTCTTCGATGACTTGTAAAATCGATGTTCGTGAATTTTCGCCAGTGTCGATCTAAAACGATGTATCCCGTTGTTTTGAGCCGGAATACAAGTTTTCGCGCAGTTCTGAGAGAAAAAGTTTACAGCTCTCTCTCGTCTACTCTTTGACGACTTGTAGAATCGATGTTCGTGAATCTCGCTAGTATCGATCTAAAACGATGTATCTCGTTGTTTTGAGCCGGAATACAAGTTTTCGCGCAGTTCTGAGAGAAAAAGTTTACAGCTTTCTCTCGTCTACTCTTGACGACTTGTAAAGTCGATGTTCGTGAATCTCGCTAGTTTAGATCTAAAACGATGCATCCCGTTGTTTTGAGCTGGAATACATGTTCTCGCGCAGTTCTGGGAGAAAAAGTTTACACCATTCTCTTGTCTACTCTTCGATGACTTGTAAAATCGATGTTCGTGAATTTTCCCAGTGTCGATCTAAAACGATGTATCCCGTTGTTTTGAGCCGGAATACAAGTTTTCGCGCAGTTCTGAGAGAAAAAGTTCACAGCTCTCTTTCGTCTACTCTTCGACGACTTCTAAAATCGAAGTACGTAAATCTCGCAAGTTTCGATTTAAAACAATGCATCCCGTTGTTTTGAGCTGGAATTCGTGTTTTCGCGCAGTTCTGAGAGAAAAAGTTTACAGCTTTCTCTCGTCCACGCTTGGACGACATGTAAAGTCGATGTTTGTGAATCTCGCTAGTATCGATCTAAAACGATGTATCCCGTTGTTTTGAGCCGGAATACAAGTTTTCGCGCAGTTCTGAGAGAAAAAGTTTACAGCTCTCTCTCGTCTACTCTTCGACGACTTGTAAAACCAAAGTGCATAAATCTCTCTAGTTTCGATCTAAAACGATGTATCCCGTTGTTTTGAGCCGGAATACAAGTTTTCGCGCTGTTCTGAGAGAAAAAGTTTACACCTTTCTCTGGTCTACTCATTGACGACTTGTAAAATCGATGTTCGAGAATCTCGCTAGTGTCGATCTAAAATGATTTATCCCGTTGTTTTGAGCCGGAATACAAGATTTCGCGCAGTTTTGAGAAAAAGTTTACAGCTCTCTCTCGTCTACTCTTCGACGACTTGTAAAATCGATGTTCGTGAATCTCGGTAGAATCGATCTAAAACGATGTATCCCGTTGTTTTGAGCCGGAATTCGAGTTTTCGCTAAATTCAGAGACAAAAAGCAAACAGCTTTCTCTCGTCTACCCTTCGACGAATTGCAAAATCGAATTGCGTAAATTTCGCTAGTTTCGATCTAAAACGATGTATCCCGTTGTTTTCAGCCGGAATACAAGTTTTCGCGCAGTTCTGAGAGAAAACGTTTACAGCTCTCTCTCGTCTACTCTTCGACGACTTGTAAAATCGAAGTGCGTGAATCTCGCTAGTTTCGATCTAAAACGATGCATCCCGTTGTTTTGAGCCGGAATACAAGTTCTCGCGCAGTTATGAGCGAAAAAGTTTTCAGCTTTCTCTCGTCTACTCCTCGACGACTTGTAAAATCGAAGTGCGTAAATCTTGCTAGTTTCGATCTAAAACGATGTATCCCGTTGTTTTGAGCCGGAATACAAGTTTTCGCGCAGTTCTGAGAGAAAAAGTTTACACCTTTCTCTGGTCTACTCATCGACAACTTGTAAAATCGATGTTCGTGAATATCGCTAGTTTCAATCTAAAACGATGTATCCCAGGAGAGCGAGCTGCCGGGCTAGTTGGTGATCCCGTTGTTTGAGTCGGAATACAGGTTTTCGCGCAGTTCTCAGAAAAAAAGATTACAGCTCTCTCTCGTCTACTCTTAGACGACTTGTAAAATCGATGTTCGAGAATCTCGCTAGTGTCGATCTAAAATCATGTATCCCGTTGTTTTGAGCCGGAATACAAGTTCTCGCGCAGTTCTGAGAGAAAAAGATTACACCTTTCTCTTGTCCACTCTTCGACGACTTGTAAAATCGATGTTCGTGAATTTCGCTAGTTTCGATCTAAAACGATGTATCCCGTTGTTTTGAGCCGGTATCCAAGTTTTCGCGCAGTTCTGAGAGAAAAAGTTTACAGCTTTCTTTCGTGTGCTCTTCGACGACTTGTAACATCGAAGTGCGTAAATCTCGCTAGTTTCGATCTAAAACGATTTATCCGGTTGTTTTGAGCCGGAATACAAGTTTTGGCGCAGTTTTGAGAGAAAAAGTTTACAGCTCTCTCTCGTCTACTCTTCGACGACTTGTAAAGTCGATGTTCGTGAATCTCGCTAGTTTAGATTTAAAACGATGCATCCCGTTGTTTTGAGCTGGAATACATGTTCTCGCGCAGTTCTGGGAGAAAAAGTTTACACCATTCTCTCGTCTACTCTTCGATGACTTGTAAAATGATGTTCGTGAATTTTCCTAGTGTCGATCTAAAACGATGTATCCCGTTGTTTTGAGCCGGAATACAAGTTTTCGCGCAGTTCTGAGAGAAAAAGTTTACAGCTCTCTCTCGTCTACTCTTTGACGACTTGTAGAATCGATATTCGTGAATCTCGCTAGTATCGATCTAAAACGATGTATTACGTTGTTTTGAGCCGGAATACAAGTTTTCGCGCTTATGTGAGAGAAAAAGTTTACACCTTTCTCTGGTCTACTCATTGACGACTTGTAAAGTCGATGTTCGTGAATCTCGCCAGTTTAGATCTAAAACGATGCACCCCGTTGTTTTGAGCTGGAATACATGTTCTCGCGCAGTTCTGGGAGAAAAAGTTTACACCATTCTCTTGTCTACTCTTCGATGACTTGTAAAATGATGTTCGTGAATTTTCCCAGTGTCGATCTAAAACGATGTATCCCGTTGTTTTGAGCCGGAATACAAGTTTTCGCGCAGTTCTGAGAGAAAAAGTTCACAGCTCTCTTTTGTCTACTCTTCGACGACTTCTAAAATCGAAGTACGTAAATCTCGCAAGTTTCGATTTAAAACAATGCATCCCGTTGTTTTGAGCCGGAATTCATGTTTTCGCGCAGTTCTGAGAGAAAAAGTTTACAGCTTTCTCTCGTCCACGCTTGGACGACATGTAAAATCGATGTTTGTGAATCTCGCTAGTATCGATCTAAAACGATGTATCCCGTTGTTTTGAGCCGGAATACAAGTTTTCGCGCAGTTCTGAGAGAAAAAGTTTACACCTTTCTCTCGTCTACTCTTCGACGACTTGTAACATCGAAGTGCGTGAATCTCGCTAGTTTCGATCTAAAACGATGTATCCCGTTGTTTTGAGCCGGAATTCGAGTTTTCGCTAAATTCAGAGACAAAAAGCTAACAGCTTTCTCTCGTCTACCCTTGGACGAATTGTAAAATCGAATTGCGTAAATTTCGCTAGTTTCGATCTAAAACTATGTATCCCGTTGTTTTCAGCCGGAATACAAGTTTTCGCGCAGTTCTGAGAGAAAAAGTTTACAGCTCTCTCTCGCCTACTCTTTGACGACTTGTAGAATCGATGTTCGTGAATCTCGCTAGTATCGATCTAAAACGATGTATCCCGTTGTTTTGAGCCGGAATACAAGTTTTCGCGCAGTTCTGAGAGAAAAAGTTTACAGCTCTCTCTCGTCTACTCTTCGACGACTTGTAAAACCAAAGTGCGTAAATCTCGCTAGTTTCGATCTAAAACGATGTATTACGTTGTTTTGAGCCGGAATACAAGTTTTCGCCCTTATGTGAGAGAAAAAGTTTACACCTTTCTCTGGTCTACTCATTGACGACTTGTAAAATCGATGTTCGAGAATCTCGCTAGTGTCGATCTAAAATGATGTATCCCGTTGTTTTGAGCCGGAATACAAGTTTTCGCGCAGTTCTCAGAGAAAACGTTTACAGCTCTCTCTCGTCTACTCTTCGACGACTTGTAAAATCGATGTTCGTGAATCTCGCTAGTTTAGATCTAAAATGATGCATCCCGTTGTTTTGAGCTGGAATACATGTTCTCGCGCAGTTCTGGGAGAAAACGTTTACACCATTCTCTCGTCTACTCTTCGATGACTTGTAAAATGAATTTCGTGAATTTTCCCAGTTTCGATCTAAAACGATGTATCCCGTTGTTTTGAGCCGGAATACAAGTTTTCGCGCAGTTCTGAGAGAAATAGTTCACAGCTCTCTTTCGCCTACTTTTCGACGACTTCTAAAATCGAAGTACGTAAATCTGGCTAGTTTCGATTTAAAACAATGCATCCCGTTGTTTTGAGCCGGTATTCATGTATTCGCGCAGTTCTGAGAGAAAAAGTTTACAGCTCTCTCTCGTCTACTCTTCGACGACTTGTAAAATCGATGTTCGTGAATCTCGCTAGTTTCGATCTAAAACGATGTATCCAGTTGTTTTGAGCCGGAATACAAGTTATCGCGCAGTTCTGAGAGAAAACGTTTACAGCTCTCTCTCGTCTACTCTTCGACGAATTGGACTTGTAAAATCGATGTTCGTGGATCTCGCTAGTTTCGATCTAAAACGATGTATCCCGTTGTTTTGAGCCGGAATTTAAGTTTTCGCGCAGTTCTGAGAGAAAAAGTTTACAGCTCTCTATCGTCTACTCTTTGACGACTTCTGAAATCGAGGTGCGTAAATCTCGCTAGTTTCGATCTAAAACGTTGTATCCCGTTGTTTTGAGCCGGAATACAAGTTTTCGCGCAGTCGTGAGAGAAAACGTTCACGGCTCTCTTTCGTGTACTCTTCGACGACTTCTAAAATCGAAGTACGTAAATCTCGCTAGTTTCTATCTAAAACAATGCATCCCGTTGTTTTGAGCCGGAATTCATGTGTTCGCGCAGTTCTGAGAGAAAATGTTTACAGCTTTCTCTCGTCTACTTTTCGACGACTTGTAAAATCGAAGTGCGTAAATAGCGCTAGTTTCGATCTAAAGCGATGTATCCCGTTGTTTTGATCCGGAATTCGAGTTTTCGCTAAATTCAGAGACAAAAAGCTAACAGCTTTCTCTCGTCTACCCTTCTACGAATTGTAAAATCGAAGAGCGTAAATTTCGCTAGCTTCGATCTAAAAAGATGTATCCCGTTGTTTTGAGCCGGAATACAAGTTCTCACGCAGTTCTGAGAGAAAAAGTTTACAGCGTTCTCACGTCTACTCTTCGACGACTTGTAAAATCGAAGTGCGGACATCTCGCTAGTTTCAATCTAAAACGTTGGATACCGTTGTTTTGAGCCGGAATTCATGTTTTCGCGCAGTTCTGAGAGAAAAAGTTTAGAGGTTTCTCTCGTCTCCTCTTCGACGACTTGTAAAATCGAAGTGCGTAAATCTCGCTAGTTTCGATCTAAAACGATGTACCCCGTTGTTTTGAGCCGGTATTCAAGTTTTCGCGCAGTTCTGAGAGAAAACGTTTACAGCTTTCTTTCGTTTGCTCTTCGACGACTTGTAACATCGATGTGCGTAAATCTTGCTAGTTTCGATCTAAAACGATTTATCCGGTTGTTTTGAGCCGGAATACAAGTTTTCGCGCAGTTTTGAGAGAAAAAGTTCACAGCTCTCTCTCGTCTACTCTTCGACGACTTCTAAAATCGAAGTGCGTAAATCTCGCTAATTTCGATCTAAAACAATGCATCCCGTTGTTTTGAGCCGGAATTCATGTTTTCGCGCAGTTCTGAGAGAAAAAAGTTTACAGCTTTCTCTCTTCTACTCTTCGACGACTTGTAAAATCGAAGTACGGAAATCTCGCTAGTTTCGATCTAAAACGATGTATCCCGTTGTTTTGAGCCGGAATACAAGTTTTCGCGCAGTTCTGAGAGAAAAAGGTTACAGCTCTCTCTCGTCTACTCTTCGACGACTTGTAAAACCAAAGTGCGTAAATCTAGCTAGTTTCGATCTAAAACGTTGTATCCCGTTGTTTTGAGCAGGAATACAAATTTTTCGCGCAGTTCTGAGAGAAAAAGTTTACAGCTCTCTCTACTTTTTGACGACTTGTAAAAGCGATGTTCGCGAATCTCGCTAGTATCGATCTAAAACGATGTATCCCGTTGTTTTGAGCCGGAATACATGTTTTCGCGCAGTTCTGAGAGAAAAAGTTTGCACCTTTCTCTCGTCTACTCTTCGACGACTTGTAAAATCGAAGTGCGGAATTCTCGCTAGTTTCGATCTAAAACAATGTATCCCGTTGTTTTGAGCCGGAATTCATGTTTTCGCGCAGTTCTGAGAGAAAAAGTTTACACCATTCTCTCGTCTACTCTTCGATGACTTGTAAAATGATGTTCGTGAATTTTCCCAGTTTTGATCTAAAACGATGTATCCCGTTGTTTTGAGCTGGAATACAAGTTTTCGCGCAGTTCTGAGAGAAAAAGTTTACAGCTCTCTCTCGTCTACTCTTCGACGACTTCAATCAATCAATCAATCAATCAATTTTATTTCTGCCTCAAAAAAGTGACAGAGGAGCTGCAGAAAAAGCTGTCATAGACAGCTTGACTGAGCCGCAGCCCCCATTATACCGGGCAGCAGTGACAGGCAACGAGAAAAAATAACAAAACAAACAAAAGAAAACAATTCAAAGAAAAACACATTAACACCAAAAAAAAAAATCTACCACTAGATTGTACATGTGGGCAATTTACATGTTCATCCAAACATCATTGCATAAGTATCTTTCAGCAGTACAACAAAAGCACAATGAATCAAACAATACAAATTAAACAAAACAAAAACACCTCTTAGTGCAAATCATTTTGTAACACAGTCTATGTATAAGCAACGCAGCTCACGATTAGTACAGGTAGACAAGTTGAAATTGGCAGATTTGTATGTGTTTAGAAGAGAAGGAAGTCTATATTGCAGGCGCTGTTTACCGGTATTTATGCGTGGTGTAGGCACCAACCAGGTTTCAGGCTCTCTAAAAGGGTAGCTCGCTTCTTTTTCTTTCAAATTTGCCAGACGTCGAATATAATTTATGTTATTTTTGGTTTCAAGTTTAAAACGCACACTCAGTCGATATTGATATAAATCAAAGATTTTGATTATGCCCGTTTTACGAAAGAACGCTTTGCTGGGTGCTCCATAGTCCGCATTAAAGACGTAGCGAAGAAACTTTTTTTGCAGAACATAAATTTTTTGTAATGAAGAATACGTTGCAGTGCCCCATACAAGCTGGCAGTAGTTAATGTGGGCACAGAACAGTGTGTTATAGAGAAGTAGTTTAATTGATTTAGGAAGAATGTATCTAATGCAGCCAATCGTGCCTGTTACCCTGGCTAACTGCCGGACAACATGATTTGTGTGATCTTCCCAAGACATGTGCGAAGAAAATACTGCACCTAGGCATTTGAAGTGATCAACTATTTCTATTTCTCTCGAGTTAAAGGTAATACTATCGTGTGGGGTGATCGGTTTGTTTCTTGGTCGAAATATTACAGCTTTAGTCTTTTTTTCATTCACGCGCATATAGTTTGATTGTGACCATCTTTCCAGTGTGATCATTGTTGTGTTGCACATTTGTATCAGGTCATGAATGTTGCTTCCGGAGAAAAAAATGCTAGTATCATCGGCATATATGATAAACCTGACATTTGGGTTAATGTTCACAATATCATTAAGGTAAATGTTGAAAAGTAGGGGCCCAAGTATGCTTCCCTGTGGGACACCAGAATAAATTTCTTTTATTTCTGAATATGTATTATCTATGTTGACAGTTTGTTTCCTTTTTGACAGGTAAGATTTTATTAGTTCTGCAGCCTGGCCCCGAATTCCGTAGTGCCATAGCTTCTCTAGAAGTAACTTATGATTAACCAAGTCAAATGCCTTTGAGAAGTCTATGAATATTCCTATTACGAGCTCTTTGTGTTCAAACTGTGTCAGAATATATTCTTTTTGCTCTAAGAGTGCTAGTTCAGTAGACTTGTTTTTCCGGAATCCGAACTGATATGGTGTGAGCAAGTTGTATTTATCTAAAAATTTATTCAGTCTAGAGTGTAGAATTTTCTCCAATGCTTTAGAGAAAACAGGCAATACAGAGATGGGTCTATAATTACCCAAGTCATTTCGGTCTCCTTTTTTAAATAAAACAGTTATTTTAGCAATCTGCATTTTTTCTGGGAATACTGATGTAGCTAAACAAACATTAAAAATATGTGCCACAGCTGGAGCTATAATATCGGCTACATATTTTATGGGCTTTATCTGGATGTCGTCAATATCTCGACTGCTGCTATTTTTTAGGCTGAGTATGACCGATGCTACTTCATCCGTCGTGACAGGTTCAAGAAATATTGTATTATCGTTATGAAAGTCTAAGTAATCGCATGCATTCCGTGCAGACCCATCCGTTTTCTTTTTCGTGAAAAAGTCGTTGAAAGCATTTGCCAGCTCTGTCCCTGAAAGTTCTTTATCATCGATCTTAAGATTCCGCACTTGGTCATGTGACTGGTTACGGTGCAGCAATGAGTTTAAACGGGTCCAAACCACATCATGACGACCCTTCTTGACGTCTAGAAATGCAGAGTAATATTCTGTTCGTGCTGATCGCAATTTCTTTGTTAATTTATTTCTAAATTCTTTAAATAACCTCAAATCTTCAACTGAACGTGTGGTTAGAAATGTTCTATACAGCTTGTTTTTCATTTTTATTTCTTTTCGTAACTCATGGTTGATCCATGGTTTCCGAGTTTTTCGTGAGGCTTTATATGTTGTAGAGGGAAAATACAATTGGTATAGTTGTTTGAAAATACCAAGGAACTTATTATAAACTTCATTAGCATCATTGAGGTGAGCTATGTGGGCCAGGTCAACTTGTTTAAGAGCATCGCGAAAAGCTTTCAGTGTAACACTGGTTATACGCTGGTATCTAATACCTTCTGGCTCTTTCAGTGTAGGGGTTGGCTCATTCATGCACAAGAACACTGGGAGGTGGTCACTGATAGAACATGATAAGGCACCGGTCTCAATTTTTGGATGGGCAAGATTGGTAATGAACAAGTCTAAAGTGGATTGACTTCCTGTTGTAACTCTGGTAGGGACTTCTATTACACTAATGAAACCATTTGAAGCCAAAACAGTCCTAAATTCTCTCGTAGAAAAATTGTTACTGCTCATGTCGATGTTGAAATCGCCTCCAGCAATAAGCGTATAACCTCCATCAGCTACAAAAGACAAAAAGTGTTCATAGAATTTAAGAAAAACGGATAAATCTCCACTGGGTGGGCGGTAACAGACAGAGTAAATACATTTCTTTGCGCATAATGATATTATCTCGTAGTCCGGCGTAACCACACTGTATGGGTTTAACATTTCGCCAGTTACATTTTCATTCAGAAGTAAAGCCACTCCCCCGCCACGCCCAACGGGTCTGTTGAGATAGTAGGTTTTGTAATTGGTCATTCTGAAAACATTGTGCGCGCTGGTGCTCCATGTTTCACTCAGCATTATCACTGAAAACATAAACCGAAATTCGCTAAAAAATTCATCTAGCAAGACCATTTTATTTTTTACTGAGCGTGCGTTAACATGTATAGCTTTAACGGATGCGGATGAGAAAGAGGAAGCGATGTGGTTCAAGTCATGCGGAAGGTGATACGGGCACTGTGCCATTTTTCTTTTCCATTTTCCTTTGGTACTGAGCTTGCGCAGTGCTACGTAAGCTGGTCCAGATCGCTTGCTCCTTTGATATGTATTGCAGTCATTCCTTGATCTTTACGAACGAGAATTTTCCCATTCGTATACCAGACAAAACGATAACCTGTATCTTTTGCCTTCTGCTTCGCATTTCGAAGCAAGTCTCTGTGATACCGTGTCAGCTTTTCCTGAATGACAATGCTCGGTTCATTATCTTTTACTTTGCTCCTAGCGTTCAGCCACGAATCTCTTGTCGTCTGTCTGGTGAAACGAGCGAGTATTCCTTGCGTCTTATCCCGTCGGGCAGGCAGTCTGTGTATTGTTTGAATGTCTGCTGTCGTCAGGGGTGGTACTTCAAGCTTCGGGGCGATGTCATTTAACAAAGTAAGCAGATTTTCATCGGGCAGAGCAGCAATACCGTGTATCTCTAGATTAAGTTTCCTGCTTCGGTATTCAAGATCATTAACATCTTGTTGAAGTTGCGTTTGCACAACTTGCGTCATGTCATCTTTTTCTTCTAGTTCTGCTACTCTTTTCTTCAGTACCTTGATCTCATTGTCCTGGCGGGAAACATGTCTTTCAAATTCATCAAATTTCTTAGACATATGTTGGACAGATTCTTCCATTTCTGCCACCTTTTTTGTTAGCTCTGGCAAGCTCTCAAGTTTCTCTAGTATAGAGGCAAGAGCTAGCTTAACATCTAGTTCTGATTCACTGTCTGCTCTACTACTCGTGTGCGACCCATTTTCCCGGCATGTGAGGCAGCGCCACGCTTTCTTTGAAGCATTGTTTTTTGCTTTAAAAGATTTCTCCGTCACCCCCGCACATTTACCGAAATGGTAAGCGCTTTGGCACTCCGTGCATGTCACACTCGGCACATTGACATGAATAGTTCCCTCGCAGGACGAACACACACTAGACATTTCTTTTCGTAGGCGGACACTTCACCAAACGATATAAAAGCACGCTTCACCAAAATACAATGGCAGCAGTGGCAGCAGCAGCGACAGACACAATGGCATGAACCACAAAAACTATGACAATTCAACGTAGTGCTGCACTAACCTGCAACAAGGGCGAAGCGCGTTACCGATGTAGCCGCGTCGCTGCCGCTGCTGCCAAGTGACCGCTGGTCCGATTGCTTGCGTTTATCTTGCAGGGCCTTCCGGTCGGCGTCTGCGCAGATTGTCCCCGAAGCGTGCCAAACGTCCGATGGTTGAGCTTGATGATGGAAAGGCGTAGCTTTGGCGTAGGCATAAGAAGGCGTACAGCAGAAGCGGTTGCCGGTTCCTAGCAGCAGGATCACTTGAGAACGGGGAGCTCGATCTGCAACAAGGGCGAAGCGCGTTACCGATGTAGCCGCGTCGCTGCCGCTGCTGCCAAGTGACCGCTGGTCCGATTGCTTGCGTTTATCTTGCAGGGCCTTCCGGTCGGCGTCTGCGCAGATTGTCCCCGAAGCGTGCCAAACGTCCGATGGTTGAGCTTGATGATGGAAAGGCGTAGCTTTGGCGTAGGCATAAGAAGGCGTACAGCAGAAGCGGTTGCCGGTTCCTAGCAGCAGGATCACTTGAGAACGGGGAGCTCGATCTGTAAAACCAAAGTGCGTAAATCTCGCTAGTTTCGATCTAAAACGATGTATCCCGTTGTTTTGAGCCGGAATACAAGTTTTCGCGTTGTCTGAGAGAAAAAGTTTACACCTTTCTCTGGTCTACTCATTGACGACTTGTAAAATCTATGTTCGAGAATCTCGCTAGTGTCGATCTAAAATGATGTATCCCGTTGTTTTGAGCCGGAATACAAGTTTTCGCGCAGTTCTCAGAGAAAGCGTTTACAGCTCTCTCTCGTCTACTCTTCGACGACTTGTAAAATCGATGTTCGTGAATCTCGCTAGTTTAGATCTAAAACGATGCATCCCGTTGTTTTGAGCTGGAATACAAGTTTTCGCGCAGTTTTGAGAAAAAGTTTACAGCTCTCTCTCGTCTACTTTTAACGACTTGTAATATCGATGTTCGTGAATCTCGGTAGAATCGATCTAAAACGATGTATCCCGTTTATTTGTGGCGGAATACAAGTTTTCGCGCTGTTCAGAGAGAAAAAGTTTACACCTTTCTCTCGTCTAGTCTACGACGGCTTGTAACATCGAAGTGCCTGAATCTCGCCAGTTTTGATCTAAAACGATGTATCCCGTTGTTTTGAGCCGGAATACAAGTTCTCGCGCAGTTATGAGCGAAAAAGTTTTCAGCTTTCTCTCGTCTACTCTTCGACGATTTGTAAAATCGAAGTGCGTAAATCTCGCTAGTTTCGATCTAAAACAAATGTATCCCGTTGTTTTGAGCCGGAATACAAGTTTTCGCGCAGTTCTGAGAGAAAAACTTTACACCTTTCTCTGCTCTACTCATCGACAACTTGTAAAATCGATGTTCGTGAATCTCGCTAGTTTCAATCTAAAACGATGTATCCCAAAAGAGCAAGCTGCCGGGCTAGTTGGTGATCCCGTTGTTTTGAGTCGGAATACAGGTTTTCGCGCAGTTCTGAGAAAAAAAGATTACAGCTCTCTCTCGTCTACTCTTAGACGACTTGTAAAATCGATGTTCGAGAATCTCGCTAGTGTCGATCTAAAATCATGTATCCCGTTGTTTTGAGCCGGAATACAAGTTCTCGCGCAGTTCTGAGAGAAAAAGATTACACCTTTCTCTTGTCCACTTTTCGACGACTTGTAAAATCGATGTTCGAAAATCTCGCTAGTGTCGATCTAAAATGATGTATCCCGTTGTTTTGAGCCGGAATACAAGTTTTCGCGCAGTTCTCAGAGAAAACGTTTACAGCTCTCTCTCGTCTACTCTTCGACGACTTGCAAAGTCGATGTTCGTGAATCTCGCTAGTTTAGATCTAAAACGATGCATCCCGTTGTTTTGAGCTGGAATACATGTTCTCGCGCAGTTCTGGGAGAAAAAGTTTACACCATTCTCTTGTCTACTCTTCGATGACTTGTAAAATGATGTTCGTGAATTTTCCCAGTGTCGATCTAAAACGATGTATCCTGTTGTTTTGAGCCGGAATACAAGTTTTCGCGCAGTTCTGAGAGAAAAAGTTCACAGCTCTCTTTCGTCTACTCTTCGACGACTTCTAAAATCGAAGTACGTAAATCTCGCTAGTTTCGATTTAAAACAATGCATCCCGTTGTTTTGAGCCGGAATTCATGTTTTCGCGCAGTTCTGAGAGAAAAAGTTTACAGCTCTCTCTCGTCTACTCTTTGACGACTTGTAGAATCGATGTTCGTGAATCTCGCTAGTATCGATCTAAAACGATGTATTACGTTGTTTTGAGCCGGAATACAAGTTTTCGCGCTTATGTGAGAGAAAAAGTTTACACCTTTCTCTGGTCTACTCATTGACGACTTGTAAAGTCGATGTTCGTGAATCTCGCTAGTTTAGATCTAAAACGATGCATCCCGGTGTTTTGAGCTGGAATACATGTTCTCGCGCAGTTCTGGGAGAAAAAGTTTACACCATTCTCTTGTCTACTCTTCGATGACTTGTAAAATGATGTTCGTGAATTTTCCCAGTGTCGATCTAAAACGATGTATCCCGTTGTTTTGAGCCGGAATACAAGTTTTCGCGCAGTTCTGAGAGAAAAAGTTCACAGCTCTCTTTCGTCTACTCTTCGACGACTTCTAAAATCGAAGTACGTAAATCTCGCAAGTTTCGATTTAAAACAATGCATCCCGTTGTTTTGAGCCGGAATTCATGTTTTCGCGCAGTTCTGAGAGAAAAAGTTTACACCTTTCTCTGGTCTACTCATCGACAACTTGTAAAATCGATGTTCGTGAATCTCGCTAGTTTCAATCTAAAACGATGTATCCCAGGAGAGCAAGCTGCCGGGCTAGTTGGTGATCCCGTTGTCTGAGTCGGATTACAGGTTTTCGCGCAGTTCTCAGAAAAAAGATTACAGCTCTCTCTCGTCTACTCTTAGACGACTTGTAAAATCGATGTTCGAGAATCTCGCTAGTTTTGATCTAAAACGATGTATCTCGTTGTTTTTAGCCGGAATACAAGTTTTCGCTCAGTTCTGAGAGAAAAAGTTAACAGGTTTGTCTCGTCTACTCTTCGACGACTTGTAAAATCGAAGTGCGTAAATCAAGCTAGTTTCGATCTAAAACGATGTATCCCGTTGTTTTGAGCCGGAATACAAGTTTTCGCGCTTATGTGAGAGAAAAAGTTTACACCTTTCTCTGGTCTACTCATTGACGACTTGTAAAGTCGATGTTCGTGAATCTCGCTAGTTTAGATCTAAAACGATGCATCC
>JARKHS020036745.1:0-69047 GCA_030143305.2 Amblyomma americanum
ATAGTTGGCGACTTCAATTCTCATCACGTAATTTGTGGTTTCCATGCAGATGCATGTGGGCAGCCTCTTTGGCCAAGGATCTCGGCTAGGAACGTATGTTGCTGCTACAGTTCAGGAGTCAGTTACATGCGTGACTCTCGGTGTGTCATCGACTTAACCATGGCAGCGATAGGTGTGCAGGTTCCTTCGTGGTCAACAGTGTATTGTGGTGCTGCCAGCTATAACTTTAAGATAACTTCCGCCGTAGTAGCTTGTCCGCTTATGGCGACTAATTAACCACAAAAATTCATCGACCACACACTTTTCAAGAAACTTGTCTATTCTTCGTTCCCCTTCATTGCATCATCTGATGACATGAATCGCGCTCAGCAAGTTCTCTGTTTCGTATTAGGTGCCTGTGAACGTTCTGTGTTCACGGTAAAAATCTGCGGTAAAAAAGCGGCGCTCCCTGTGGTGGAATGAGGAGTGTGAGTGAGCACATCAACTTAAAAAATCTGCCTCGAAGATTCCCTTTAACACAAGTCGCTGTAACCCTATTTTTAGCACATCGTAGTTGCCTTTGAGCAATTCGACTCAATATAACTAGCAAATGAGCTGAAAGAAAGAGATCAATGTAAGTGCCTCCCCTCAGCGTCGCGTGCGATACTAAGCCACAACGGTCAACAAGCGGCCAGATTCTTGTCAAGAAATGCCTTTTCACACGCTTGATGTTGCAAGGAAAGCCTTACGACACATCTTTCGCCGGTTTTGCCGAGCAGCAATGCTTATACTAACTCCCGGCACACGTGATGGTTGTGCCTCAAAATGAGCCCTGCTTGATAAAGCAACTTTGACCAACCTTCGCAAGCCCTACATTGCAACGATAGTCTGGTGATGGCATTGCCTTCATTGATCTTAGAGTGCGCGTATGTTACGGCATCATTCGGCCTGTCCAAAGTCGTCATTGCCACATGAAAGCAACACTTTCTAGTTCACCGTCTTCACGCAATTCGAGAATTGTACTTCATGTGACAATGAGGACGTTTTATTGTTGTAACCTTGTTTCTTTAGAACAAGCTACGGGGTTAATATTCCTTGGTCCGTAGCAAAAGAAATTACTCAGAATTAATTCATTCTGACAAGGATCAACATACACTGCAACGCTTTCTCGTGTCTGGTAAAAAGATAATAACAACTTAGTTTTTACAACTATTTAAAATTTCAAACTCATAATTATGCATGCCACACTGATCACGCATTATGTTGCAGCTCATTTATCAGAGCGTTCATATTATCTTGTCTGGGTCAACATTATGTTTTACCCACAAATATACTTCGGAGTAGACATTAACTGATGATATCTTTTCTAAGCGCATGCCTGCGATAGGTATAGTTGAGGTGTAAACTATAGCCTACTCAATTTGCTCAAAGTAACCGACGTAAGGAAGCATAGTGTAGAGACTGACGAACATGCTCTGAAGAAAGAGGGTGCGTAAAAGCATTGGAACAAAAACTGGGTTTTTTAAAAAATTCGATATATGCGCTAACAAAGAGGGCGACTTCACTACCAATATGGATAAGACAGTTTGTAATGTGGATAAGAATCAGTCAGCTTTATGGCCAATATAGTTAGCAACATAGATAAGAAGCCGATGAGCATTACGGAAATCTATGCTGCAGCCAATGTATCCAGGGCGATAGCGGCAGTAATCCACAGCAATTTAACATCCTGGCAGTAAAGAAGCAGAGAGTAAATATAGCCTTGGGAATAGTGTAAAAAGAGAAAGCGGCTGCTGAGGATCAGGTAACAGCACATCTGCTGAAGGACAGTAGTTAGCCCAAGCAGCACAAGTAATTGGCCCAACATTGGAACTGTATTGGCAAAAATGGCCCTACCAAGGACCAGGATGGGACCATCCTGTTGCAATATTATGCCGATGACCTGTGCTGCTTGGGTGGTTATGCTAAAAAAGCTGGTAATCCTGTATAGGCAATGCCTTTTGCCTCGACCGCAGCCAATCTTGGAAGAAAGTTAACTTCTTAATTCATAAAAAAGATGTCAACGACCTAGAAACAACACACCGTTAAGCTTACTGTGGGCTATCTACAAGATATGTTTATTTATTTTATTTATTTAACAATACTGTAGGCCTTTGCACAGGCCCAAACAGGAAGTGGATTGTAAGATATACACACGAGCATGGGAAAAGCAGGAAAAAAGAAAAAAAACAAAAATAGATTGAGCAAAAAAAAACTGCCATACAAAAGCACTGGAATTCAATACAAGACACTTTCTTTTGTTTCACATGAATCAGGGAACAAAGTACTCAAAACAATTGTAATATTTGTCATATAATATTCATGTAGTTATCGCGGATCTATAAAACTTCACTATTCAGCACATTGCAATATTTACATTTAGAATGAAATCACACGTGCACTAGTGTCCAATCACTCAACCAACGCAATATCTTGGAACTACGCATTCAAGTACTTTCATGAACAGCCAAAATATGACTCCAATTTTGCAACAAAGCTATCCACAGAATCTGTTTCTACAATTTCCTTTGGCAATGAATTCCTGATTTCAATTGCCCATGGGAAATATGAATACCTAAACGTGTCGCATTGTGTCGGATACTGCCTGATGTGTCTATTATGACAGGTTCTATTGGAGTGTCGGTGTGGTGGCTGCACGTAATCTCGCTTATCTATAATAATGTTGTTATTACATAGCATAAAAAGGAATTTCATGACAGCCACACGACGCCGACAAACAACGGTAGGCAGTGCTGCCTGGCTGCTAAGAGCACTTACGCTTTCGTGTCGAGAATACATATGGTATATAAATCGCAACGCTTTATTTTGGATGCTTTCTAATTTCTGTGAGAGTCATTTCTGGTGCGGGTTCCACACTATGCTACCATACTCAAGAATTGGCCTTACTAAGGTTTTATATGCTGTTAGTTTCACATAGGATGGTGCTGCAGTGAATTTTCTTCGCAAGAAACATAGTGTTCGGAAGGCCTTCGTGCATGTATTATCTATATGGGTATTCCATTTTAACGCGCTTGTAAAGGTTATGCCTAAATATTTCACTGTGTCAGTTTGTATTAAATCGTTGCCCATTAATGTATAATTGAACCTAAAGATCGACTTTCTATGAGTTATGGTCATATACTGTGTTTTCTTAAGATTAATTTCCATTCCCCACATGTCACACCAGCGGGCTATATTGCTTAGTGTAGTATTTAGTCTAAGCTGGTCCTCGATTCCTTGTACACTTGTATAAATTACCAAGTCATTGGCGAATAGCCGCAATTTTACTCCATTTTCTGCACAATCGGCGATGTCGTTAACGTATATTAGAAATAATAATGGCCCCAATACGGACCCCTGTGGTACCCCTGAATAAACTTCGAGTTGGTCCGAGTCATAATTATTTATAGTAACATATTGAGTTCGGTTTGACAGATAGGCTGCTATCCATTCTACTACATTGTGTTCAATTCCGATAGACTTCATTTTCTCGATTAGTTTACAGTGCACGACGCGATCATAAGCCTTCGAGAAATCAATAAAAATAGCATCAGCTTGGAATTTGGAGTTAATTATTGATGCGAAATCATGTGTTATTTCTAATAATTGTGTTATAGTTGACAAGCCTTTTCTAAAACCGTTTTGCTTAGGATATAATATGTTATTTTTTTGTAAGTATGTCATGACGGCTTTACTTACTATATGTTGCATTAATTTACAGCAGCAACTGGTTAGTGATATTGGTCTATATGTTTCCACGTGTAATTTATTGCCTTCTTTATGAATGGGTACTACTTTGGCACATAGCCAATCCTTGGGAAGAGAGGCTGTACTCAGCGATTCAGAAAATATAATTTGCAAAAAGGAAGACAGCTGCTGCGCGTATCGTTTCAAAAATACATTTGATATATTATCGGGCCCTGGCGCCTTCTTGGTGTCTATTTCCAAAAGTAAGTTTAAAATGCCCGACTCTGTTATCACAACTCCGCCCATCCGGGTGTCAGCGGCTGTCACGGGTGCACTCGATATTGGCCAGTGCGTGAAGACGGATTGGAAATAGGTGTTAAATGTATTTGCTACAACGCCTTGTCTTCTATGACCAAACCTGCCACTTCTATTTTACTGCTCACGCCTTCTGGCTTCGACAAGTAGCGCCAAAACTTTTGCGGTTGATTCATTATAAAATTTGTTAACTTATTTGAAAAGAAGTCGTCTTTTGCAGCTTTTATTTCTAATTTCAATTTGCATGCGAGCTCTATTATCTCCGCAAAATTTATCCTTTTTCTTCGACGCCTTCTTAGTTTTCGTTTTAGGTGAATTATGCTCCGAGTGATTCACGGTGTTTTCCGCTCGGTTCTTTTGAATTTTGTAGGTATGAAATTATTTTCGCAATGCATTATAGCCTCTTTTAGTTTTATCCAAAGGCCATTAACGCCTCCACAGGATTCAGTTGAGAAACCATCCAAGGTTTCCTCTAAGTAGTCAATAACACTCTCATCATTAGCTCGGCTATAGTCCTTGAAAGCTATTCGAGATGGTTTGGTCTTACACCCAGCGCTCATACGCAGAGTAAAAAATGTTAGAACCAGCATCTTATGATCGGAAATCCCTTCTTCAACGCGTAAATGTGGTGTTATCGACTGCGATACCAAAGCATGATCAAGTACTGAACAGGCATTCCACTGGACACGCGTAGGTTCATTAACAATCTGTGATAAAGAAAAACTAAACATTATGTCAAACAGGTGCTCACAGTTTTTTGCATCTCTGTTGCCGATAGTTAACTTATTCCAATCTATCCCAGCTAGATTAAAATCCCCAGTTAATAACAGCTTTGTACGGTTATTAATTTTGCTGTGTAAGTAATCATGCACTTTCAAAAGGTATTCCTCATGCGCTCCAGGGTGTCTGTAAATAGCACCTATTAACAATGATGTATTATCAAACTGAATTGTGCACCAAGCACTTTCATGGTTAGCTATTCCAGGCTCTTCTTGAAATGTTAAACTGCTTTTTATCATAATAGCTACGCCGCCTCCTCGGCTATCACGATCTGTGCGTATCAATGAATATGAGGCAGGCGAAATTTCAGTATCATGTATTTGGGCATGTAGCCATGTTTCGGTAATTATTACAATATCTGGACTATACAGTATGATTATCTCTTCTAATTTATCAATTTTATTAATGAGACTTCGAGCATTCAGGCACAATATCGAAAGCGGCGCAGATATCCGTTGCGTCTTGTTACCTTGTCATTTCTTTCTGCGTTCTTTCGTGCTACCCTGTGCCGATGACGAGTTGTGGGAATCACTTAAGGTAGGTGCAACGTTTCTTGTTATTTCTACTCTGGTGCGTTTATCGGGATCCCACGTGTAAATACGTCCGTTCAGTCTTAGTTTATCAAATGATAGTGAGGCTTTTGTACCGTTTGCCCGTTCAATTGCCGCTGAACGCCACAAGTTAGATCGGCTGTCTCTTATTCTTTTTGAGAAATCTTCTGATATTGATATCGGTGTGCCCTTGAGTTCGTTACAGCAAGAAAGAATTTTGTTTTTTTCTCTGTAATCGAAAAGTCGAAGAATGATTGGGCGTGGGTGCTGACCGTAACGATTGCCAATCCTATGGATTCTTTCAATAGATATAACTTTAAGGTCGAGTGTATCCTTGAATATACCTTCTTTTATTTTGTTTTCTAGTGTTCTCGCTTCCTCGTCTGAGTCTTCAGTAACGCCATAAATTACTAAGGTATTTCGGCGACTTCTATTCTCCATATCATCCACTTTATTAACGAGTTCATGCAATTGTTCGTTCATGCTTTTGCAACAACTTTCACATTCCGATATTTTTTGTTCGCATTGTCTGAATCGAGATAGCTCATCCTCAATGGACGTTATTCTTGTTTGTATACCGGCTACTGTTTTTTCCACTTGCTTCAAGTTAGAAGCCAAATCCTTCAATGTCTTATTTGTTTTACCTTGTTCTTTTAGTATCCTCTTCAGTAAGTCAGTGTTCGTGCCTTCATCATTTTCTGAGTCAGAGTGCGGTCCTGGATTAAGTTCTACATCTCCTGACATTAGCAGTAACTGTCTTATAACATCACAGCATTCACACACCAAACCAGCAAGAAATCGTGGACTCGGTAGCACCGTCAGGGTGATATCATCATCTTGAACAGAATATACGAAATACTTGTCACCAACCTGTGCAATAAAGAAGACGTGCATGAACATGTGTCCCGAGACGGTGCCACCAAGTCCACTGAAGGGCTCGGCATGAAGACCCGCTTTTATATCCTGGGTTGGAAGTGGGTCTGCTGACGTCACTGGCTTTGGTAGTTGATAGCCGCATTCCTGAGCTGCGTCCGTGCTCAGTAGGTCGCGGAAATTTCCTTGGGATGGCCGCAAGGTGACAGCCATTGGCGACTGCTTACTTCCCGGCGAGGCATGCGCGGTTGATCCGAGGCTAATACCGAGTTGCCACCACGCAATCTGTGCAATAAAGAAGACGTGCATGAACATGTGTCCCGAGACGGTGCCACCAAGTCCAAGACTAATAAGGCAAAGACTAATTAAGTTCAAGACTAATTAAGGCAAAGACTAATAAAGGCAGGGAAAACTTCGAATTTACAAGTGACCAGGGCAACTTTTCTAAGGACTAATCAACAATAGGTCACATAAACTACGAATCAGGTGGCAGAGAAATGTGCAGAATTATCTAACGCCTATATATTGCATTCATAGATTACGATAGCGCATTTCACTCCATCTAAACCTCGGAAGTAATGCAGGCAATAAGGAATCGGGGTGAAGGCGAGGATTTAGTAAAATATCAGAGATTATCTATAACGGCTGCACAACCACCATAGGCTTTTATAAGGTTAGCAATAATAGTACGAGAAGGAAAGCAGTATTTAACGTAAGAATTCGGAGTCGTTAGGTTGGAAAGAGTTGGATTAGTGTTACCGGAGAATACCGTAGTAATGTGGAATTCGCTGTTGATTTTGCCTTGCTATGTCACACAGGAGATGTTTTCAGAAGCATGATCAAATAATTACGCCGGTAAAGGAGTATGGTGGTTGAAAAATATGCATGCACAAAATTAAAAATTGCTGCCCTCCAAGCAGCGTGGGAGTGGGAGGGGAGCAACAGTTTATGATTTGCATCGAGGCACTGGAAGTATAAAGGGGGCACTTCTGTTAAGGGGATGTACTGATAGCAGATCCGGATCACAAGTAAATAACCTGAAAGATGACAGTCAGATAGAGCTCACATGGCGGCATGTTTGAGTGTGTTAATAGCAGTTCACCAATCTTCCGCAAGAGAAAAGTGCATAACAGCAGTATCTTAGCGTTACTTCCCTTTCGGGCAGGAGCGTGGAGGTAAGCAAAAAGAGCAAACCTTAATCTGGAGGAACACAGTGCGCGATGGAACGCGGGTAATTCACATTCTTTATGAAATTAAACATAAATTGGTTTAGGTATTAATGCGAAAGCACGACAAATGGTTTGGTTTACGGTGTTTTATGTCCCAAAGCGACTCAGGCTGTGAGGAGGTGCCGTAGTGAAGAGCTGTGGATAATGTCGACTGCCTGGTGCTCTTTAACATGCACTGACATTGCACTGTGCACGGGCCTGTACTATTTTGCCTCCATCAAAACGGGACCGTCACAGTCGGGTTCCCCGAATCTTTCTGGTTAGAAGCCGCGCGCAATATCTACTCAGCGATCGCGGTGGTTTGAAGGCAAAACAAATTATTGTCATTAAGAATAACGGACTATATATGAAGTGAAGTCAAGTTGTTTGGAGGGCAGCAGAAAGTTAGGATTGCTTTTAAGGTTAAGAAGTTTGCGGGAATATGCTTGATGCGGCTGGCACAATACAAGGTTAACGGGGCTCTGAAACAGCTTCCGAGGAGAGCACAATAAACTCGCCCAATCAGTTCATTCCGTCGTCATGAACGAATGAGCCAAATACTACTATTTTAACGCAGCACAGGAGCCACAATCACGGCCGAAAGTTGGCGACTTTGGCCGGCCGAAAGTCGGCGGGCGGCTTTTTCATGCTCTCACCTTCCTCCGTCGCTCGCAACTGCGCATAAAGGTTCAGTGATGGCCATTGGATAGATTCGTTCAGAAGACAGCCATGTATAACGACCGCGTCCAGTGAGCCGCGTAGCTGCGGCAGGCGGAGGAGCGCCGACCTTCTTGCGTACAAAAAGAGACGAGAGGAGAGGTAAAGGCTTCAGGGCCCTTGTCATGCTTTTCCTTTGAAACTCCATTTTACAGACTTCACTGTGCAGTACACATTCATCTGTCATTTGTGACATTTTAAATTCCTGCCTGAGATAAGTTTTGAGTCTCATGTGAATTTCGCCTGAATTTGGGCAATGGTTTTTAAGTCACAGCTCAGCGAAATAGCAAGCGAGATTTGCAGCAGCAGTGGCACGTTAAAGCCCATAATATACCACATATTTTCTGCGACACTAACCTTCAATAACTATTGAGTAGAGCAGCATGAGGTGATGAACCAAGAGCAAAGAAAGGTCTCTTGCCACACCAGACAGCCCACTCCAAACAAGTGAAGAGGGATATTGTGCCACACTGTTTCACCTATGCTCTCAGAAAGTCAGTCATCATGCAATAGACAGAAGCTTCAGTATGCAAGTCACGCACCTAAATACAGCGGGCTATCCGGATCCGTTGTCGGTATCGGTTGCCGAACGCCTGCACAGGAAACAAAAAGTAGAGGCCAGTCTGGGTGATGACGAAAAAGATCGACTCAAGGCAAAGAAAAAGGAGGAGCTTAGGAAAAGCAAGGTTGCTGTGATACGATACCTTCATGGCGTTTCACGCAACCTCAAAAAGGTCGGAGCTCGTGAGAAAGTCGGAGTGGTATATTCCGCTCCTGTTAAACTTTCTGCACTTCGTAAGAAATCCTGTCCTGTCAAGAAAGCGAAGCTGGAGTGCGTGATCAACCATAAGAACAAATTCGTAGCCTGCTATGAAGAAGACTTTTACAAGATCCCTCTAGCATGTTGTGCCAGCTACATGGGACAAACAGGGCAATGCCTCAACGAGCGTCTGAAAGAACATCGCAGGAAATTACGTCAATTGGCAATTAAAGGCCATTTAGCCGAAGGCTGCAGGTCCTGCAAATGCAGGGCGCTAGAGAAGAAATGCTCTGTTATTTACAAGCACAAAGATCAGCTTACCCTCGAAATTGTACAAGCGCAAGGAATAGCGCGAGCTGAGAAGACCTGTATCAGAGCGGCATCATTATGCCTAACGAAAAAAGAATTAACCTTCTTCACCGAACGGGAGCGCCCTAGAGGTGGCAGAGCTAACTGACGGGTTTTGGTTGGGTTGTCATTTTGGCGCCATACAGGGCCCCGAGGTCGTGCCAGCATGCTTAGAGTTTTTTGTGCTTTTCTACCAAGTTCCCTTTTGTTCACTTTCATAGGATTTAGCAGTACTTTTGTTGAATTTGTAGCTTTGTTTTATCCGTCTTGTTATTCACTGAGTCTTCAGCCGTGTTCCGTTTGCGTTTTATGTTTCAATCTGATGTGTTTAGCACTTTAAGTCCTTCGTCCTTCCCCAGGTTTTTGTGACGTGGCCTTCCATCAAGATTTTTTCTTCGATGATATGTTCGTGATTTGTTTAGATTTTAGCTTGTTTTCTTCCCGTCTTTTTTCTGAGGTTTTTCTAGTTAGTCATCTGCGACAGGGATGTTCCGCGTGCTGCGGTAGAGCTTAGTGCACTTGCCATGTTGTTTGCCTTGTGCGATATCATGATTTGCTGCTTTGCGCATCGCGTCCATGTGCGTCGCTATTTGATTATTGCTCACATTTTGGGGCGTTTTGCTTGGTATAATTTCGGTATAGTGGCAGCCAAACAATAAAGTTGTAAGTTGGCGCTTGTGTGTGTGTGTGCTCTCCTGCTGTCCTAGTTACTTGATGCTGCGCCAATATTCTCTTAAATGAGAACGTTAGTTGTCTCCGGTTCTTGCATTTGGAGGCTCGCCACACCAAAGGCTTCTTTTTTGTTCCCGCCACTGTCCACTGCCACTGTTGTCGCCCAGGAAGCTCTGCTCAATACAAGCTGTCTCTCGTTGTTTGAACATCGAACCGACACGCCGTAGGTGCATGTGTACTCGACTAGGACCTTTGCTCTTTGCAAACTAGTCCAAGTGTGATAGCTCTATATATTTGTAAATCTCTGCATCTTTCATGCCTTCCTCAACGCCTTCGTTCAAGGTTCTGAACTGGTGTCCAAATTGCCGAATGCCACTTTGCGCATAACTGTGGGTGAGCACTGCTAAGTCAAAGACTTTCTGCAATGCGTAAAGCGAGGAGTTGCATCTAGTAGTGCGATTGCTGGCAGCGTTCGAGAGCGTATTTGCTTTGCGGTCATTCCACGCTATACTTCCCAGACGTCAAAAGCAACCGCCGCCTATTCTTAAAAAAAATGGAGCTAGCTGGCGATTATAAAAATTAAATTTCAGTGAATTATCCTCGAAAAAAAATTTTTTTCTCACGCGCGAAAAAACGTGGGTTTTGGTGAATAGTTTTACAAAAATGTCGCGAAAGATTTAAATATAGTAATTTTCTTCTGTCTGCGCCGGTTGCTCTCGCTTATACAAAAATAAATTTATATTGTGCAACAAGCAACTTTTTAGAATTAATGCTTCCAAATTTTGAAAAACGGAACCTTTTCCGGAGATTCAGACCTAAATTAAGGATCAGTGCCCTGCCGATAAAAAAGGTAGAATGTCTCCTAATACACAACAGCTTCGTAGCTTGTTATCTTGAAATTTTAATTCGAGTAAATTTTTCCTGAGGCTAGAAACAAATTTTTAAAACCTTCAACCATCCTCTTGCGTAGACACTGCCAAACTGTGTATTCACTGCAGAAACCGTTCTATTGGGCTCAATACGTACCTAAAGGCACAAGATGCGACAGCACATCGTTGCTTGGCAGAGAGCCATACTGGTTATTTGCGCCCTTAAAATCGGTGGCACATAATATTGAGCTCAACATAGCTTACAACAGGTCCGATAGGAGCCAGCTCAGTTTCCGCTTTATGGTAAAGCAATGCCACATGTCCAAGATAACCTCACTATCACAAACACTCAGTATACTATGTTGTTTCCATTTTCAGCTAGCTACAATCAATAACTTCTAGCACCATTCGGTTCGCCCGGCTTCGAGAACTCAGCTCCCATCGCATCTTGTGCGTTGCAGTTATTTTGAGCACAATTTAGTTAACCTCCCTGCCTTTCCGTCTTTCTCTCTCTCTCTCTTGAGCACAATAGCAAAAGTTCACCACTAAATTGGCCTTTTGTCAGAATTTACCCAAGCGGCTGAATGATGATTTGAATTTATTTTCACCTGAAAATTTACTCGAGTATCGATTTCTACATTACAAGCAAAGTTGGGGTATATTATGCGCCATCTGACGTATTTTGATCTGGAGGATCTTGACCGTTCATTTAAGTTTGAATTTCAAAAATAGCAACTTTATGGGAAGCTTAATGTAATTTTCAAACAAAATGCCCTTACAATTTTATATTTCTTTTAAAATAGGCTACAGGAACAAGGGTAAGCAGGAAAAACTATTTTGGTTGAACCTTCAGCGATGTTTATATTCAAAATTTCTTGAAACTCTATATATTTTGCTTTTTACTGAGTCTAAAAAACAGAATACTTGCATTTCTTTATTAACGAAGCCATATGAAAGAACAAAACAAGTTAAACATTCTAAAATAACATTTCTAATTTTACTTTGGTTGACAACTCGTTCAAAATTGTTTTACTCCAACGTACTTTTGCTTCATCGCCGAAACTTCAAAGAACGCTCATATGAGCGGAACATTTTTCCCGATGAGAATACTTCACTGAAACTTCATTCGCATCATTGGCAAATAACCCAATTTTTTTTCAAAAGAATGGCCTGTGGTCGCTTTTGCCTTCTGGGACGTTTGCTTAGGAATGACCCTTTGATCAACGTGCTGCAGAGTTTTATGGTTCCGGTTTGTGCCTTACAGCGCCACCCAGCTGGCTGTTCCAAGGACTTTGCAGCGCCTGCCAACACGCACCCAGCACGAATGCCCAGAAGGATGCAAGGGCGCCATCCCATGCCATTCGAACCTCTGTTTGCGCTTGACTCCTTCCGAGCTTTTCTATAAAATTTGCTTTTTTTCGAACTGCCCAAAGTAATTAGTCTAAATAATTTTGGCTTAAAATTTCCTTGTCCTAAGACTACCTTTAATTTTCTGAGACGAATGAAAAAGTCGGCCACACTAAAAAATTGACAAAAAATTGAATTCTTTTTTCACTTCAAAAGTTGTTAAAATATTGCATATGCATTGTTATTTTTGATCACACAGCTAAGATTTTTCAGCACAACGTCTTTGCGTTATGGTAATTTAATTATTTTCCCAAGGATCTTAGCTTTTGATTTTTAAAGGTTCTTTCGCGACATTTGTTAGCAAATTATTACTTTGTGACGGCTCTCCATATCATGCGCTGTCTAATCAAATTATCCGACCTATGTTACAATGTTAAAATGTGCAACTTCCAAATAAGTGAGTTCTGCCGTGTTTTTGGCTATAAATTTCATAGAGAGGTGTTCCTAATAAAAATATGAAATGTGCGTGGCATGCTTGAACTACACTGCAAAAAATTTCTTTCCTATAACGCAGACTTTCTGCGTTTTATAAATACAACGACTTCTGCTTTGGAATAAACGTAGAGAATGACCGTACTTTCGTCCAGTAATAAAGGAAACGTTCGTGTTCCTCTGTAGTCATTGCAGGAGAAGAAACATAAACATGGTATTTTAAGGATCAAAGCTTAACACGACACGATGGTTGTTCCCATCGGCATTTCGTACCACCCAATGCAATAAGAACTTGCTTAAAGGCAGCAAAAATAGAACAAAGATGCTCATGTTGTGGCGCCACTCTTAAACGAAGAACCATTGGTCCGCGGACTAGGCGTCACGTGACTTCATATTCTGTTAGGCAGGAAAACTTAATACAACAAGACGGTTGAGTCCATCGGTAATTTGCACCACCATATGCACTAACAACTTGTTTAAAGACAGAAAAACCGAACAAAGATGCGAATGATATTTTCGCTTTTCCACGACGAACTGTTGGCCCGCGGACTAGGCGTCACGTGACGTCTTATTTCTCATCCGTCTTATTTACTCTTGGTCAACAATGTCCGTAAACTAGCATAGCGAATGACCGGGAGTTTGTCTAATGACATTAACCCCATGTGCAAAGGTCCAGATGCGAAGAGGGGTGATAATCGCAATAGACCCAAGTAACACATATTGTTACTTTATCATTGAGCAATTGTTAGAAATTGTGAGCGATGTTAAATAACAAAGGCCTTAATTTGCTATAACTTTAAAAGAAGAATGTTGACTAAGAGTTTTTTAGAAACGTTATCACCACGTTGCTAGCCACATACGGGTAACGTTTAATAAAAATTTTACTGCAACATTTGCTTTGTATGAGAAAGGCAATGTAATGAGGTCAACAGTTAGAAAACATTAAGGCACAGACAGCGGTTATGCAAATTCACCAAGTTTAATTGAACACCAGCTGAAAATATATTGCAATCACGAAAGTGCACTAGCTCAATGCCGAATCTCTCTCTGCTCTTTGGTATGGAACTGAACCACTGAGAAAACCAAAATCTTTGGCAATAAAATCTGTGAACGCAGTGCAATGTAGCAGTCACAACTTTGCTACACAACCATCAATCAAAAACGCTAACTCCTTCATGAATAACCAAAGCACAGGCACAAAAAAATTTTGCTCTTTGCAATGTTTAATTTATTAGCTAACTATAGCGGCACATTCAAGCCTCCTCTTCCTGCAGATAAAATAAACCCTGTAAAAAGCATTGAGCAGCCATAATTAGTGCAGTGGCAAGGAAGATGTGTACCGTCCATGCTTTTCCCTCATCCTCTGTAGGAAATATTAGCAGCTTTTTCTGGAAATACTCTCAAAGCACGAATTTTTTATCTCCCTTTTACTTAGCTTACACTGACATGACCCATCCTGTACTCGGCTTCTTACAAACATGTGGGCCAGCCGACAGCCACAGAAGGCTGTAGATCCTTCCTAATTTGCAAAAACAGCAATCCTCATAAAGAAAAAGTTGACTAGAAATGAAGAGTTTCCTTATTTGAATTATAATTTATATAGTACTAAGATTGTGGCTGAGACAAGACATGGTCATTGTTTTTTCTGCTTTGTTACAAACTTTCTAGCCTGTGCTAAGGTATTCTGTGACCTAAATAATGAAACATGCCAGCATTGTATAACATGCGGATAAGACTTACGAAATACTTCCCCTACAAGGCTACCACGTGCCTCTTTTATGCGGTAAAGTTTATATCTACCAAACTAGATAGTCTATTATATGAGATACCCAGTCTCTGACATCTGGAGACGTTTACCTCCCATGTAATTAGAGTGATTTGAGATGCTCCTTTTTGATGGCACTTCAGTTGTGGGGGTAGAAGCACCAAATAAGAAGGGGAACAACTAGACATCAACGTTTTAAGCAATATCACAATAAGAAATGCGCCTTGGATTTTCTTCAGTCCAAAAAGGAGTTTCATTTTTCATGTTCAGTGTTCATATAATTGCTTGCATGGGCTCAGTTTGTCTTGGTGGGAGGTGCTTTTCTGTGTTAAATTCAGTGCTCGGCATCTTCATAATTTTTTTCTAGTGTTCTGCTTAAGTCGTTTACAAACTCAAGCAGATCTCTACTTTACTGATTGCAACTATCACAACTTCTCTGCCTTCGTCGTGCTCGTCACTGCATCTGACACCTTTAAGTATGCTGTGTATAATCATCTTAATTATTCTGCTTATCACACATGTTTTTTGTTAGTCAACCACTCCTCCCTCTGACGCCGATCGGCCCTGCGAGTAAAAAAAGAAATGTAGTCTAAGCTCATTCTGAGCAAGCATGCATTAAATTCAGTTTATTTTACCATGTTGACGACTAGAGAGTGGAGGGAAATGCTGCTAAGTGGAGCTGGACATGCCTCTCGACCCTACACTGGAAAGCAGGTGACACTAAGGCCTTCGTAACTACCAACGAGAACAGAACATGCCAAGTGAGAAGAAATTCAGTAACGTTCCTCGTATTTATCACAGTGCATACTCGCTGCTAAGTAATTTATTAACCATTTAGACATTCTGCAATGAGAGTGTGCAATGGTGTGTTTTGATAGAACATGGCACCACAGTAAAATGACTACCATTAACCCTGTGCCAACACAACAGAAAAAGATAGCAACCAAATGAATGCATAGCTTACAGTTCAACCAACTCGTGAGAATGAGCCACTCTGGCGCATATTTAGAAAATAAGCTGAAATGACAAAGAAGGACATTTGAGCAGCCGCTAATTTCCTCCACCCCCTCCCTAAATATGAAAAAGGGTGCGTGCTCTTCAGAAGGCACGTTTGAACGATGCGTGTCTAATATTTGTGACAGTTCAATTAGGCGTGAAATTCAGACATAAATAATTAACGCCATCAAGGCGGTTTGAGGCGAGGCGCCAGGGCGCGGGCAAACAGTAATCTTCTTCAGGTATCGACTGGTGCCACCTCCTGAGGGCCGCTGTTCAAATAATACCACTCTTGGCCACGTTCACACGCAAGAAGCTTGTAACAAACATCAGACAGGTGTTTATTATGGTGCAGCAGCAGTTCATCAGTGCTGCTGGCAAGTGCTGAATTTTTGGCGTGATAAACAGAATCCTCCACCGAAAAGCACGTAGACAGTTACTCGCCAAATTCTTGCAGTCTCACGAGGGAGAGCAGCTGTTCCGTCGTCTTCAAGCCACCTCTTTTGGGCAGGGCGACTAGCATTTTAGCGCACATTCTATATGGTCGTTTCACTATGCATCAGTGCCGCATGGGGCAGCAAGCGATTGTACACTCACATGTACTGTGCGGGCCGCACGCACACAAAAGCACTAACGACACTACAACGCGCAGGCTGTGCGCAGCGAACACGGAAGAACAAAAACTGTTCCAAAGCGCCTGTTTACTCAACTCCACAATCCTACACACACACTAACTACAATACAACGCGCAGGACGCACGTAGCGAACACGAAAGAACAAAAACTGTTCCACAGCACCTGTTGACTGATTTCACAGTGCGCACATTGTTGCATGGTTCCGACTGCGGGCTTGGCTAGCACTTCGACTTCACCATGGACAAGCTGCACTGCAGCTCTGGTAGTAACAACGTTCACGCAACGAAAAGAAAAGTTGTAATATATCAGAACATTCAAGTTCTCAGCTAAAATACCTACCGTAAATTTGAATACATTTCATATTCCTTTGCCGTTGTGCGACTTTCCGGCGTCAGCGTTGTGAGCATGGATGCGAATACACAAATGGCGCTATGAATTTGCCATGCAGCTTTGTAATTGGTAAATGGCATGTGGACGCGGAAAACTTCTTCCACCTCTTCCAACGTGTTGCAGAGGTGAAGGGCAGTCGGTGCGAACAGTTTGGAAGTTTAATCGACTAAATTTGCTCAAGGAAAGTCAGTGCAACTGCATTTTTTTTGTTTCTGTGCATCGCGAGTGACTTTGGGGGCAGCCAAACGCAACACCTCCGGTTTAGCGAACTTGTGAGAAGGTGCGCATTTTCTTCTAAAATTTTTAAAGCGATTTTTTGTTTGTAATATAACCCTGCCTCCCGATGCATCCTATGTTCGTTGTCACATAACTACAACGTGCATGCGCTTTCTTACTCTATTTGAAGTAACATTGGTCGATCAGCATAAACTCGGATTCCTTTAAGCGCAAACTGTTCATGTTGGTACCACGTGTCGAATGTGTTTTGAGACGATACTGTGCATGAGATGGTTTTCTGATAGTTTGTTTATTATCAACTATATTCTAGAGATTTGGAACAATTCATCCCATTGCAACAACGCTGAGATGTTTTGTGTTCAGGCATTTGCCGTCTTTAAATTTACTTTTCGGTAATCATTCGCATGGTTCATTTGGAACTGTACAATTGGCTACTGTTCCAGAGCCTCTGCTGACGCGCACTTGGTCACATGTTTGTATTGGTGCCAAGTTACCAAAGGTAAAATTCCTAACAATTTTCCTAGTACATACGCCTCACATTCCTTGCAAAGATTACAGTATAAAATCAAGAAGTTAAAAGTTTTAGCTTCTACTTATTTCAGAACAGTCCAGAAAAAAGCACATGCCGCATTAGTATTATCTCTGTAGACTTCCTGGGGCCTGGATTCATTTCTTCTAGGACAGTAGCAAGCAGTAGGTCAACTGCACACAAATTTATTTGCCTGTGGTGCAAAGTCAGGAGTGCAAGCATCTTAAGACAAGACTCTAATTGTTTCATTCCTACTGCATTTGATCAAAGCATAATGTGAAATGCTGTATTCCTTATACCCTAGTTTCATTTACATTCAGCAGTAGGTATTCACAATTAACAAAAAGGCAACTCTACTCGCTGATGATTTTGTTTTCGGCTGCATGTGTTCTCTTGACATAAACTCAAAACTTCGATGGACACCTCCGTACACAGCTGCAATCACCTTTCAAGTGCATGCACTCGTAAGACATATGAGGATCATTCAGACTATAAATTCATGTTTTAATTCAGTTAATCCTCTGACGTCATTTTCAAGCCGCTGAATCATGGCTCTTTTCACTTGAACTGCCCCGGGCCAACACTACCGTGCTTGTAATCAGCATCTTCTGCAGCAGTGTGACTACATCGACTGCAGGACGACAGCATCTCCCATACCTCTCTACTCAAACCTGTCCTGTGCCGCCTGTGGCCACCTTATCCCCACAAACTTCTTTATCTCATTTACTGTGTTATTCTTTCTGTCAAGATTCACCACGCCATGAGGAACGTCATGTACAGGGCAGATATTGACTGCTATTCAATGTATTCACCAATCTCGAAGTACCAGGGGATATATGGATGGAAAACAAGTACCACATCATGCTGTATGCTGTGAGATACTTTCTAGTACTTTGACATGGAAGTGCACCCAGAACTGTTGAAAGTTTAGAGTGGAGCCACCAGTTAACCCAATTCCAGGAAAAAGGGAGCTAGAACAACTTCCTCCTTTCAGTTACTCAAAGTATACATATTAAACATTTAAGGCATGGCTAATTAAAGCAGAAGTGACGGTAATTTCTTATTATTTTGAAAGAAAAAAAGTAAAAATAGTTATTTCTTTGTTGCCGCACGTGATACCCCTCATGATGGTGATAGTTTGAGCATTCATTCCAGCGCAAAAATAATTCTGTACCCTTCTGAAAACAAAAGACTTGGGCCTTTCCTAAATTTTTCCTTCTGTTCTAAATCAGTTTTTTAACATCCAGCTTTGTTGCTGACTGAAGCCTTGATGTTTGTGCTTAGACAATAGTCAGAAAAGGTCACTGCACAAAAGTAATATCGGGTGAATCGAATGAGCAACTGTCAGGAGTTATGAAATACACTCGACTGACCAAATATCTCAGCATGGCAAAAAAAATTTAATAATAACCTGATGCCTTGTCACATGGTGCTTAAAAGACTATAGCCACCAAATTTTATTGCGCATTTTAATCTGTCAAACAACGCGTTAGACATTAGAATACATGGATTACCTGGTGGTATTTGCCTACAACAGCTAAGTAATTTATAATTCAACTTCTTCTCTTAAACTGTTTCTCTTTCATCTACCGAACAATACCTGTGACGCCAAGCTGATGTATTGGTCATGTGGACTACTAGTAAGACTGCAATATAATCACTGATATGTTGTTTTAGTTCACTACGACGTCTAAACCAGCCTCTTCCAATACCTGGAATGGCAAAACTGACCTGTCAGCAATCATGGACTTCATTTTTATGCCCTGTGTGACCTAGCCACTAACTACGCCTCATAGTCATGGTTCTACTGATTAATCGAAAAGAGCGTTCAGAATAAATTCAATTATAAATTATTTAGCGGTCGTACACAAATTGCACAGGGTATTCCATGTACACGAATGCATAACACATCGTTTGAAAGAAAACACGCAAGCAAAAATATCGTATCTCTGGTACCCTAAGAAGTGAAACAATGTAATCATCAAACATGTCCACTTTTACATCACATGGTTATCTTTGTTTGAAAAATTCACACTACTTTTGCACTAACTTGCTACTGGGTATAGTGCGAGACTTGCAAGGGGCAAAGGTGTTCTGCTTCAGGAATGATTAGTACAGTATCATTTTGTTGCTTAAGTAATGGCAGCCATTTCACTCATATCGAGTCTAGGTCGCAATTATTTTTGCTTTTCTGCATATCTGCATTGCCATTTACATAGCCTTGCTCATTGCAGTTGCCGATAAACACCTCATAAATGGTACCAGTATGCACTCTTTTTTGGCATTGTGTATGAGCTTCTGTTCTCTCGCTTTCTAGAAATAATGCATGCAGTTTTGAAGTGCAAAATGAGAATTTACATTTATCTATATTGTGATGTTGGGGCTCGAACGTTACAGCCAAGTTGTAGATTGATGTCAATGCTGGTGGTTTCTTTTTATTATTGTAGTAGAACGCTATAATCTCACCTACAGCAAACAATAGCCCTCTTTGATTAGGCTTTTTGTGATTTCCAGTATTTTTATTTGATACGATTAGCCACCAAAGCAAGATTCAGAATGAGGCTAGGACAAGAGGCACTGAGCCTTTCAGGTCACTAAAAATGTGCTTCACAGTGGTATGGCTGCTTGAACACCCATCCCTGGTATCTGAGAAGCTGAATAAGGGAGGGGCAAACCTGAGGGTGCTTGCCTACACTTTGACAAGAGGATTTCTTCTCGCAAAGCGTTCATCATTGGCGGGGTTTAAATAAGACTCACTTCGACGAGAAAGGCATGGTGTGTGGGAGGAGGGTGCGATATTGGAAGGATATGAGGAAGGGGAGCATGAATCTTGTCCGTACATCATGGCTGCTAATTAGAATTAACTTGTTGAACTGCAAAACTGTGAAAAGAAATGGACAGCTCAGTACAAAGGAATCCCAGGGTGTGCAGCGTGGGGAGGTAGTGGACTTGAAAGGCTTTATGTCAAACTGCAGCAGGTGGCTTGGTATGGCTGGTTGCCTCTACCTGAAAGACTAGGATAAATGAACTAAGCAGCACGGCAGCATAGAGTAATAGGGGGGGGGGCGAAAAAAATTGTAGGATAAAGATAAAATTGGGGCGAGTTCAGAGAAAAGGCAAAAAGAAGGGAGGAGTGGGGAAGGAGTATGGGAACGAAGGGCTCCTGAAAAGTGTTACCAGGAGGTGCAGGGCACAGGGCAAAAGTATACCAATAATATAAAGATGAAAAGAGAAGGAGAGAAAAAGAAAATTGCGGGAGAAATAACAGGCAGGGGTGGAGGGATGAACTGAAAGAAACGATAAATAATCAATATGAAGCAGTGGCAAACTTCTGGCCATGTGCAAGACCTTTTTAAATAATTACGCCAGTGCCGGTGTGTACAAAGCTGGCCACATTTAGTGCAAACATGCGATCGCGTGGCCGCGCTCTTTATAGGTCCACTTCGTCCAACAAAGCAACTCATTGCTGCAAAATGGCGCAAAAGGAGATGAACCTGGATAAGGTAATTCGTGTCATCTATCACTTCGCTTCGATATGCGGCAATTTCGGACGCAGTGGCCCTCCAAAGGCCACAGCAATGTTCTCTCGTGTTCGCTCTAAGAGTGGACAACCCTGTACATGAGAGATTATAAGTTTCCTCTTGATATGTTGACCCCAGACGAAAGCAAGTCCTCTTCTCGATACGGTGGCAACCACCCTGAGACTTTCACTTTTCTTGTTCACTTTGTGAGTGTGAAGAAACCATCTGCCTGTCATGCACTCCTTGTATGGTGAGTTATCTTTTGAGTAAGCCTTCTTCAGAATGTACAGATAACCATATCTTGTGCGGTTACCTTTGTATACACCAGTGATAAATCCTTAAGGAAAATCAAGGGATTTGTGTTGTTCTGACCTTACTGTTACGCTACATCATGAAGACATAGTTAAAAATATGTTGTTTTCTGGTTACAAGGGCTTGGCTGTGGGTCGTTTCTGGTTCCTCTTTATATGAGTTACTTAACAGCTGCCATAAAACGCAGGCTTTTGAAAAGTCGTTCGACAAATAAGATAGCGTTTCTACTGTTATAATGTAAAATATATTTGCGGAAACTTCAATCATTGTAGGTCAGGGATGGATATATTTAAATAACTAGCCTGAAGTTCCAAACTAGCAGAACGAACTTTGTCACTTCTTCCCTACCGTAAAAACCTAGCATTTACTTGTCGCTTTCAGCAAGCAGAGGTCAATTTTTATACTTGCATACACACTTTTTACTACCTTGAGTGAAAATTGTGCAGTGCAGACCCACCGTAAAACTAGGTGTGTAGTATACAAATTGCTTGTATGCCACTACTTTGACATTAGAGCATGCACAGGGTGGTCTTAAAGTCAGATATTTTACATTCGCAACTCCTTCATAAAAGGTCTATTCAAACAAATGGCATTTAGCAAAACTGGCTTCCTCTGAATGCTCCTAAGAATAACTTTAGTTCATTCAGGATTATGTATATTGACAATTTCTCTTAAAGGCATGATTGCTAATATTAGCTCTTTGTTACCTCACAATATACACTTTTGTTCCTCAAGCATCACTCACTTGCATCATATAATAAAGAGAGTAATAAAATGCTCGCGATTACTTCAAAACACAACTCATCATGGGGCTGTGCACATTTTGTGGTGTTGCGTGAGATATACTTACGTAGGAAATAATTTCTTTCAGCTTCACTTCACATGATTCAAATTCCACCAGAAGAAACGGTGTGACACAACACACCTCACTACCTGTTCCTTTCTCATCACATAACAGGCCATAACATCACGTAACAGGTAAGATATGAACGAAATCAGTGCAGGTCTGTGTTCCGCACGTGCATTTTGTGTACTAATAAGGCTATTATATGATTATTTGATGTCACATAAGAGAGAGAGTGCACAAAGCATTTTTGTATAGTCTGAGGCATCTTTCTTACAAGTTTTCAACTTACCATTTAGCTCACGACTAAATAACTGGTGTATGCAGAAATTTTATAGGTCAAATGATTTCCACTAATACAACCTACATCTCTATTTGTCAAGCTCTTGTGTCCTGTTGAGACAGATGAATGTTCACTAATCACAGTGATGAAATTTTTGTTCTCCGTAAGCCTATTTTGTGCTTCTTTGCTTTTTATAAGCTTTCTTGCTGCATGTGTGAATAGTCTTAAGATGATCTATACATTTTTCAGCGTACAGTAGGCACATAAAAAAACGTAAAATCGATGTTAAGCAGACCTCCATGTTCTCTTCCGAGGATGTTGTGTGCTGAAAATCTACGGCCAAATTTTTATCGTAGCACTCAAATTTGACAGCTCTGCAATGCTTGCTGCCCAAGTCTTCCTGTTGATATGGTTCAGCTCTTTGAAAGTTGATGTGCAAGCACCGGCGGCATGGATTACAAGCAAAACGATCATGGACCTTGGCGTTCGTGTTTAAACTTTAGGGGGAGTGGTGCAGTAGAGCAGTTCGCTTTCAAATATCAAAACAAGCGTGGTATGACAGAAGTGCAAAAAAAGGAAAAGAAGGGAGCATGTCCTGCGGGTCGAAGAGAACATGGGTGCTTGTGCTGTTTGAAAAAATCTCTCTATAGACATTTTTTGAAAGCAGCAGCTCTTTTGATCTCGCGTGGACGGCCGAGCATGCTCTTTCAGCCTTTGAAGCTTCTGCTACTCTCCTCAGCCACTTTTTTTCTTGGTCGTCAACACCGGGGCGTACACGAGCTGTTGGCCACACTTATGTTGATGATGATGATGGATTTTTATGGCGCAAGGGCATCAGTGGCCGAAAAGCGCCAAGGCGCAGGTTATTTTCTTCTACTCAAGGTGGGGTCAACGATGCCTTTCCAAAGCATTTCGCCCAAAATAAGCCAAGATCCAGATCAGGAGAAAGCTTGAATCCATTGCATCAACGGTGGGTACCCAGCGGCACTGCGGCGAGAACCATCCACCTCGCGCATGCGAGGCGCATGCTAAGACCACTAAGCCACCGCAGTAGTCACCACATTGATGTTGCATACACCAGGCGCTGTTTAAGCCCAATAGGTATGTTAAATGCATTTTAGAAAGCCATGCGCCTCCCAAGTACCATTTCATCTTTATAGCAAAACCACAGTTCAAGTAGAAAGAGAAACCTGCTGCACATAGCCTACCAGAAGGGCTGCACAATATGCTTTGTTAGGAAAATATGGAAATCATGCAGAGCCTGCTCTTCATGGTGCATTATGCCTTTATTGCAAGCAATGGTCAAGATGGGCAGTGTGTCATTTCATTGAACACTTGCATATTACATTCGTAGAATCAAAGACAATATTATCCGCCGCGGTGGCACAGTGGTTATGGCGCTCGGCTGCTGACCGAAAAGACGTGGGTTCGATCACGGCCACGGCGATCGAATTTCGATGAAGGCGAGATTCTAGAGGCCCGTGTGCTGTGCATTGTCAGTGCACGTTAAAAACCCCTGGTGGTAGAAGTTTCCGGAGCCCTTCAATACGGCGTCCCCCATAGCCTGAGTCGCTTTGGGACGCTAAACCCCCATAAACCGAATAAAAGACAACATTACTGCAAAATCTATATGCTGTGTTTATTTTTAGAGAAAGCATATCATGAAAAACACTTTGCTTTATTTATGGGGCACCTTGTGTGGTGAAAATAGCTCTCACTTTATGAAAGGTTTAATTGTAGAATAAAGGCAGAGTTTAGCTAGTTGGTTAGCAATATTTAGATCTTGCAAGCGCTGAAAAATAAAATGGAATTAAGCGCGCTGTGTGTCCATCTGTTTCTGTATCTTTGCCTTTATGAGCACTTTTACGATCTAAACTTAATTTTGCAAGAAATCAAGGAACACAAACGCATGTTTAAAAGTTGATAATTAAGGTTAAAAGATCATGTTTTATTATGTTGATTAAAGTGTGCATTGTATCGTTATTCATGTCTTGCAGCCATCGTGCCATTGAACTGCCGCCTCTTGAATTTTGTTTTCAAAATAGGCTGTCTTATTTTTTGCATCCGATTACAACACTTTAGCAGTTATCTCAAAGTTCCAAGTTAGAAAACTCGCAGGTAAACAGTGCTGCATTATTACGCCAGCATAACTTGCTAATCGTTTCACTGCAGCCTTGTTACCACAAAGGCCTCTCGAAAGCATTCAACCTGGTGGACATTGAGCGTTACTGTTCACATATCAAAATGCCGGATCAGCTGTATACTATACATGCTGCCCGAGCAGTGCTGGAGCACAAGGCTGGGGATTGGGATGGAGCAATCTACAAATGTGTGCACGGTATCACCCTGATTTTTGTTCCAGTAGTGAAGAGGTTTTCTTTTCATTTTTGTTCTGTTTCAAGTTTTCGTCAAGTTCTAATTTTCAAGTTTTAGTCAATTTATGATTACCTGGAGCTTGTGTGCGCTGTGTTGTTGAGGTTCAGGTTTGTAGTACAAGCACTCCGCTCTAATACTTTTCAATATAAATCAAACTTTGTGTGGCACACTATGAAGAATAACCTTTTACTTGACTAGTCTGCATGTGTAAGTTGTTCATTGTTGCTATAGAATCTAAGTTGAGACAACCCAGTAGTGTAGCTCTGGTAAGAGTTTCTTGGAGAGCCACCTTAAAATAACCACATGACCAACAAGAACTGAATATTATTATTTGTGCAATGAAAAACAGTTTTAAAATCTTTGTTAACAACTGCCAGTGTAGGACCGGCCAAAATATGCTTTGTGCTCTTTGTACATCTTCTCTGAGGCAGGATTAATACATCTGCACCTGCCACCTGACATCATCAAAATACCAATTCATGGTTAAACTTATGTCATTTTTTGTTACACTAAGCAAATTTTCTTCTTTTGAAAGAACGAAGTCTGAGCTGGTTCCGAACAGCTCGAGTAGGGGTTAGCGAATATAATTATCATCATCGCTCAGTTTACATCCACTTCAGGACAAGGGCCTCTTCCAATGATCTCTAAGTATCTGTCTCTTGCACCAGCTGCATGCCACGCTATCTAAAGAGATCTCGTAATCTTATCTGACGATTTTATAATCACCTGTCTCGTGCTATATTTTTCTTTGTTTGAAATTCATTTTGTTGTGATACAATATGTACAAGCTGTTTCCTCACCTGGTTCTCGGCTTTTATGGAATGAAGTGCTTGGGGTACGCGTCTCTGACCTCACCTTGAGTAGACGAAATTACATTGGTCTAGGACGCTCTTTAGCTACAGATGCCCTTCTGGCATTAAAATCTATCATGAAATTCATTCAGTTGCGTAAAATACCTTTGGTGATTCCCCGCATAGTATGCCCTGCCCAGGTCTATATTCTTTTAATTGCTCTCAAGCATTTGACAACTCAGGCTTGCTCTGAAAGCAGTGTTGCCACAGTTCAGTGTTACTGCTCACATTTTCATATCTGTGGCCTACGAATGTTATTCTACACTGCTTCAATTTAATCTCAATCCTCTTTGTTAGCCTCCAAGTGTCAAGATGTGCCTTTTCTTTTGAGCAACATTATTAAGCTGCTTCAAAACACAACGATGCCCACCGAGTTCATTACAGGCAAATTTGTATCTTCTAATAATTTCGTTGTCATGGTCTCGCCAACCGAAATTTGCTTGGCTTACATAGAGCTTCCTTACGATTTGTAATGATCCTCTACTCATTATAAGCTTTTGGTCCCTTTCGAGAATATTGGACTTCACTTGTGGTTTCTGCTTACTTTTTAATACCCGCAGTTCTCTCTAAGCTTAGGTCTTCAAGCATACACTAATATTCATCTTTTTTAATAGTTAATAGCACCGCCAACAAAGTGGAGCTTACTTGCTGTCTGTCTCCCACTGCTTATACTTCGCTCCTGCATGCTCTCTTGGCTTGTTTCTGCTTTTAGGTCTCGTCCATGGTTTTGCAGTTTGCTCAATCCAGGCACTGACATATTTTCTTCTGATGCTTAGTTTTGAATTCTTGGCTAGGTTAGATGGTTTACCTACTTGTATGTTCACTGTGAGGTTTATAGCTTCGTGCTTTGTTTTTTATAAGCATCTTTGTCTCCTCGAGGTTGACTGGCGGCCCAGAGTAGAGCGCACATGCATCGTTTATGCTATGTAATGTGCTCCACAGTGTCGCGCAGGAGAGTATTTAGACAGCTGTCAAATACTACTATCAATGATTTAGGCGCTGTAGCGTCACAGGTCTGTTATGTAGGATTTCAGATCATGGTCTTGTACTGTCACCGAAGCCTGTCGTATGTCAGTCGCGCCATTATGCTGCTGTATTTCTGTCAAGTGCGAAAAAATTTTCAAAGATTATGCTGTGTGAACTCATGTGCTCTTATGAACATGTGCGCAGATGCTCATGTGAACATGTGCTCATGCGGGAGTAATTATTTTGTATCACTTCAACTGGATGATGCCGCAAATTGAACACATGTATAAGTACATGCTGCTAAGGTCTTGGCTCGCGAAACAAGTTGTTAGAATACTAAACATTTGTCTATAAAATTCACAAACAGGGTCCAATAAAAAATCTGTTTAACATTGAAATCATTTGTGCAGCAACCCTTCGAAATTGTCTCCCTTGCAGTCAATAGACAACTTCCAACGCTTCTTCAGGTTTGTAAAAAGTTGCAAAACACTTCCTTTCGTAGGACTGTCAGCTCTTTTGTCGAGGAGTCTTGAATGGCCTTCACGCTCCACACCTAGCGACCTTTTAGGGCTCTGTTTACACGAGGAATAGGGAAACATCGCATGGGGAGAGGGCAAGCGAGTATAACAGGTGGAGAAGTACAGTAATGCTGTGCTTGGTGAGAAATCTTGACACTCTGAGAGCAGTGCGCGGCCTTGCGTAATCGTGGAGAAGGCTCGATTGCCCAGATGCCGATAAATCAGGGCGACGGAGGCGCAGTGCATCACACGTGGGTTGGAGTCCGCGGATACAAAACTGCTGATTCCCCGTCTGCCCTTGTGAGACGAACTCGTGGTGTATGACACCTCTGGCATCGAAAAACTATCAGCATCATCTTTGTTTTGGTCGCCGAACCTTTCTCGACAACAAACAGCTTGTGGACCACCATTCGACGCTCTGCATCTTTGAGCATCGTATTGAAAACACCATGTTTCGTCTTCAGCAATGATGCAGTGGACGAATCCAGCATTCTTTTCTGCCTCGGAGAGCAAATCAGCGCTCAGTCAAGTCAACTTTTTTCCAGACATGTAAAGAAAATGACACGGCTGAGGAGTAGGGAAAAAAAGCTGCAATATTGCGGCTTGACAACGTTCCCTTCCCCTAAAGCTACATCGGCGGCAGTGATAATGAAAGCATATAAATCATACATACAAACATACAAAGCACTTATTTCACAATTTGAACACAACAAAAAAGAAATAGAAAAAAATAAGAACGTACGGTTTATCCGCAACCGGAAAAGCAATCAACATAATATATCTTACATCACATACAAAACGAAAAGGCATTTCAAAGCAAACACATTCCAACACAAAGAGCAATCAAGGCATCGCAAAGGCGAGGCTAGCAAAATTTTTAAAAATAAAGTTTTCATCTGTTGGTTCGAAGGTGAACTAACGGAAGAGCTGGGTAGGCGAAATTGATCAAGCAAAGTAGGTAAGGCGTAATTTAGTGTCTGAAATCCGTAATTAGTGCGAGGACGTGGAACATACCAAACTTCATGATGGCGAGTTAGATGGGAGTGCGTATTTTCGCGTAAATTGATAGTTTCTTCTAAGAACGGCATTCGACGTTCGGACAAGGATTTGTACAGTTGGAGGAGGCGAAAATCATGAAACGAGGAAACTTTAATTATATTATATTTTGAGTATAAAGGCCCAGAAGACGAATAAGAAGGCACATTTGCTATTGCTTTCAGCGAGGTTTTTGTACCGTTAACCGCTTGTTTTTATTGGTGGCAGTAGTGCTGCCCCAGACTAAGTTACAATATCTAATATTGGATTCGAACAGAGCGATATACAGAAGAAGCTTGGTTCTCTCAGGTAGCATATATTGCATTTTTCTAAGAATTCCGACTGTACGAGATAACTTGGTCGGTACATGCTCATTATGAGCATCCCACAGCATGTATTCATTAAAGTAAACACCCAGGGATTTGACTACCTTATCTATTTCTGTCAATCACCCCCAATCTCATAGGATTTTCTATGTTATAATTCGTGTTTTTGGCTCTGAAAAATACAGCTCTTGTTTTACTTGAGTTAACTAAGAGAGAATTTTTGATAGACCACAGAAGCAGTTTATCCAAGACTTCATTTCCTTTTGCCACTAAGCAATTTACGTCTGAGCCAGTTAAAAAGAAAGTGGTGTCGTCTGCATACAACACGTATTCAACTTCTTTATCTATATTTATTAGATCGTTAATATATATATTGAATAGCAGCGGACCCAGTAAGCTTCCCTGGGTCCGCTGTTTAGAGGCTCCATGTTTAGAGGCCTGTAAGCAGAGTGAAAATTATCGACAGTGACAAACTGTTCGACTTTACTGAGATAATTGGAAATTAAATTAGGCATCTTATCCCTAATACCATATGCAGAAAGTTTTAAGAGAAGGGTAGTATGATTTACTCTGTCAAAGGCTTTTGGGAAGTCTACAAATATTCCTAAAGTGATCATTTTGTTCTCGATGTTCGTGAGAAGGAATTCTTTTTGTCGGAGCAGTGCCAGTTCTGTAGATGTGTGCTGCCTAAATCCGAACTGTTTCATTGTAATGACATTATATTTTTGAAGGAAATCAGACAGGCGTACAAAAATTATTCGCTCTAAGCCGTTGGAAAATATTGGCAAAATAGATATAGGCCTGTAATTATTGAGAACACCTTTAGAACCGCCTTTGTGTAAGACAATCACTTTTGCCTTTTTCATTTCAAAAGGAAATACACGTGTATCTAGAGCTAAGTTATGAATGTGAGCGAAAATTGGACAAATAATATCTATAACATGCATAACTGGTTGCATTTTAATTCCAAATGGGTCTTCACATTTACTAACCTTCATACACCTGAAGGCTGACAGTACCTCCGCGTCGTCACACGAAGTAAGGAAGAGAGTATTGGACTTATAATTGCCTATGTAATCAATAGCACTAGGATTATGTCCAGAATCTACAAGCGAAACGAAGTAGTCATTGAATTTGTCAGCTAGGTTTTTACCGATAAATGTTTCGCTATCAATAATAAACTGCTAGGCACATTAGATTGCTCCTTACACAACAGTGTGTTTAGTCTTTTCCAAACGATCTTTTGATCTTTGATGCCATAAAATAGGTTGATGTGATAGTCATTTTTCGCTTTTTTTAGGACAGCATTTAGTTTATTCCGATGTCGTTTGAAGACTAAGAAGTCTTCCGAGTCGCGACTTTTAAGGAATTTCTGGTACAGTTTGTTTTTCTTTGAAATCATTTTAAGAATATGGGCTGTGACCCAGGGCTTGCGAGCCTTTTTAGCTGCTTTAACCGTCTTGTATGGAAAACATTCTCTATAAATTAAAACGAACTGTTCTAAGAAAAAATGGAATGCTTCATAAGCATTTTTATATTTCAGTACAGGCCCCCAGTCAAACTTGATAACAGCGCTTCTGAAAGTATCTAACGTGTCACAATTAATATGCTGCATTTTCTTTTGTATTTTCATGCTAGGGTTAGTATGTGTGACACCATAAGTACAAATTGCGTAAACTGGAAGATGGTCACTGAGGGAACTGTCAATGACTCCTGCCGATATAAGTACAGTCGACTTGCTGACAATTAACAGGTCAAGCATTGTTGCTGACGAGGGAGTTACGCGTGTGGGCAGTTTAATGACATTTTGAAGGAAATAAGATTCCAGAAGAGCAGCATACGAGTTCGTCGGGGAGAATTGTCGTCTATATTAATGTTGAAGTCCCCGCCTACAAAAATAGTGTAACCACAAGCATGTGCAAATTCAAAGACATTCTCCATATATTCAAAACAGTCATCAATATTGCCATCTGGAGGACGATAAACAACAACAAATAGAATTCTGCCAGTGCGCACAGAAAAGATTTCGTAATGAGCTGTTGACGCAGTTATTTTATCTTCCTTCTCACAATGCATGCTATCTAACACTAGCAAGCAAACGGCCACGCCCCGTCTACCAACTCGAATCAGGTTAAAGGTATTATAACCGATAAAAGAAAAAGCTTCATGATCGTTAAGCCACGTCTCTGTGATCATAACTGCAGTGTAATTGAATTGAAATTCGTTTAGAAACTCATGTAAAATTTCTTCTTTACCTCTTGCCGATTGCAAATTAATATGCAAAAGTGACAATGCTGATTCTTTTCCAACAGTCGCATTCAGGTCACTTGGCTTGGAGTAGCTGTTCATGATGGTTAGCAGTTTTTGTATTTAAAAGAAACACACTACAAGCAAGTGCTCTTACGAGACGAGCTTTGCCAGGTCATCCTCCACACGAACAATATGTGCGGATTCTCGATTAGTTCTTCGGACTAGATCTTTACCGTTGGTGTGCCAAGCGTATTCAAAGCCATTCTCTTTAGCCCATTTCCTGGCAACAAGGAGAAGCGATCTATTTCGCTGAATAAGGTTCTCAGTGACAGATACCTTGGATTGCAAGTCTCTCAGTTTCTTGCATTTCTGAAGCCAGTTGTCTTTCTGTTGCAGCTGAGAAAAACGAATGATTATCCCAGGAACCTTATCTGGCCTCGATGGCAGTCTGTGCAAGGCCTCAACTTCATGCAGATTCAGATTTGGAAGGTCTACTGTGCTACCAACTTCATTGATTTTCGAGAGCAAGTCTTCATTATCAGAGCACGGTACGCCATGAACAACCAAGTTGTTGCGTCGGCTACGCCATTCTAAATCATTTACTTCCAATTTGAGATTTGAGCTGCTGAACCTCGACATTATCATCACGGGCCTCCACAGCTTCAACTCGCTTCCGGAGTTCCTTCAGCTCTGCATCATGCCGAGCTACTGCCTGCAGTACTTAATCGTATTTGTCTGACATTAGTGTGATAGCTCTCTCGATGCCATCAACCTTTCCAGGGAGATTTTCTAGTTTTTCTAGTTTAGCATGGATTGCCGTCAAAATCTGGTGAGTGTCCATAGGTTGCTTATCTTTCCCGCTACCCGCTCCCCTAAGTCGAGATGAATAGCAGTTAGCGCACGACCATGTCTGAAAGAATGTTTCCGCTTTGTTTTTAGCCGCCGCATCTGTCACCCCAGAACATTTGCCTAGGTGATACGAACCAGCACAAAGCAGCACTGCATAAAACGACCTTGAGCGGAGAGCACTTTTGAGCATGATGCACAGTCGTTGCCAGAGTCAGGCATGGTGAAATACAGGAGCAGTTCAAAAACAACATATAACCACAAAGAACGCTGAGTGTTGCACGCTCGGCAGCGGCGGGAGCAGAATAAAAATCAACAGGTGAAGTAAAAGAAAAGACTAACCTGCAATAGACGAGAGAACAGTCTTTAGCACATCCGCTCCATGTCACTGCCGCTGCCAATGTGAGTAAAGTGGGCGTGTCGGGCCAAGCGCGATAAGTTGAAGAAAACAGCAGCGTAGTGGCGCCAGTGGACGTGGCCTGCTTGTATCGCTACTCGTCCCGTGCACCTCGAAGATAGGCTGCAGCGCTCGGTGTCCCGTCAGAAACAGAGCTGCCGAAGATCCTTTCCGGCTTTTGGCAAAGGTGAAGCGATGGGAACTGCAATAGACGACAGAACAGTCTTTAGCACATCCGCTCCATGTCACCGCCGCTGCCGATGTGGAGAACATCTGATAACATGCGGACTGCAAAGGTACTGTCTTGCTGTATGATTTCCCTGATCCGAGCCACGTTGCTTTTATTCCGCAAGGTTGAAGGGCGCTCCCATCTTGTGTTGTCTTCCACCGACGTTCGCAATGAAAGGATCCTTTTCTGTCACTCAAAAACTCGCTCCTGCGATAAAGTCTCGTTGCTATAAGCGTCACAAAGCAGCTCATATGTCTGTGTGGCTGTCTTGCCAACCGGCACGCCGAATTTGATGTGTACACACTGTTCAAGGTGGACGTCCATCTCTCCACGTTCACTCACAGTAGAATGCGGAGACGACTAGTGACAATGTATTTTTCTACATGTAGTGCCACCTAGCGGCTGCCAGAGCAATGAACATAAATAGCTTAGGTTTGCCCGAAAGGATGGCGCAACACATAACGCAACAACATTTGTTTTGGATAAACATTTCCACAGAAGAAAATAAACCAGTATCGAAAATTTGCGGACAAAGGTTGTATTTTGGCAGGGAGACCTGCATTCCAGCCTTTAAATTCCTTTTTTCGCAAAAAGAATGACGATATGTTTCATAAGCTACAGCTCTATTTTATTGCTTGCTCAGAGAAAGCGTTTATTGTATGTAAGCAATAGTCACTATTTTCTGGTTTGGTTTGGTTTAAGGGGGTTTAACGTCCCAAAGCGACTCAGGCTATGAGGGACGCCGTAGTGAAGGGCTCCGGAAATTTCGACCACCTGGGGTTCTTTAATGTGCACAGACATCGCACTGTACACGGGCCTCAAGAATTTCTCTTCCATCGAAATTCGACCGCCACGGCCGGGATCGAACCCACGTCTTTCGGGCCAGCAGCCGAGAGCCGTAACCACTCAGCCACCGCAGAGGCTTGTCACTATTTTCTATTGTTAATTTTGGTCTTGAATGACTTATGGTGCTTCCAGAGCATTGCCTTTTTTTTCTTGTTGCTTACTCAGCGTGCAATGTTGTGCCTAGAGATTGCACGTTATGATAATTTTTGTGTTGTACCAAGCAAATGCTAAGCGCCCAAACTCGGGATTCTTCGGCGGGAGCTCGAAGCGAGCGGACGTGTTTTTTTAGCTCTTTGGTCCTTCGGACACTGGCCTAAGGTTTCGCGTCACTTCGTGGTCTCCGGTCTCCCCATGGAGGCTACAGACACCGTGAACGAGCCAAGGCCTGCGTTCGGCGATGACAATGAGCAACGCAGGGCAGGCCGCTCACGCTCACAGAGACGAAAGCCATCCAGAGCAAGGTTGTCCAGCACCATTCGGGGAATGCAGGCCGAGATCGCTGATCTGCGGCACACGGTGAGGTGCTTGAAGGCGGCGCTCATCACCACCTCCGAGAACCTCGAGTCCGTCATCGGGACCTTGGACGTGTCGCCGGCGGACCCACGCGTTCTAGCCTTAAGGGACGCCATGGCGCTCGCTCACCAGCCGCAGAACTTCTTGGCGGCTCCTTCCCCGCCATTTCTGGCCACCACTGCGCTTCCTGCCGCCATTGCTACTCTTGAGGAACCGGCTGTGATGCCCTCTCCCCTTGATGCTGCTGCTGCGGCCTTACCGCGGACACCTGCAGCCGAGGAAGGCATGTGCACCTCGAAGGACGAGTCTGTTCTCAGGAAAGGGCGACGCTCAACGGGGTTCGAGGACGAGAGGGACGCGGAAACCAACAGGGACATCGCGGTGGCCAAGCGGGAAGCTCGAAGCCCGCCCTCCCCCCACCATCACTGTTTCCTCTCTCTCCAAATTCCAAGCAGCAGGGCCTGCCCAGCACGAGCCCCATGCAGACCACCTCCAGCCTGCTGCTGATGCTGCTGCTGCTGCTACTGGGTCGACGGCGTCCGAAAGAAAACCGGGTGCGACCTCACCAAATGCCGCCGCACGAGACCAGGCTGCGGCTGGGGCTTCGTCTGCTGGCAGCGAGCGCGCCCACCTCCGCGGCGCGCCGCCGCAATGCTCCGCAGACAGCGGCGACGCTGATGCTGGGGCCAGCCTGGTCCCGTGGCACATTATCACTACCAAGGCGCAGCGGCGGCGGAGAGCTGCCCTGGAGCGAGCCGCGGCTGCCGTGGAGGTCCCTTCCAGCCTGGTGGGGATGGTGCTGTTTTGACCGGCGAAACAGGGCACCGCCTTCACCAGGGAGCAGGGCGGGGAGTTGGCAGAGGAGATCGGATCCCGCCCGGGCGTCCTCGCCGTCATGCGGCGGAATGTGGTGGCAGTGGACGCGGGGAGCAGCGATGCTCTCCAGGCTCTGCTAGCCACTGCCGTCTTACGCAGCATGGCGGTCTGCGGCAAGGAACCTCCTCCTCGGAACAAAAGCTCCATCCTGGTTTTCGGTGTGGACGGGCGCAGGACGGCGGAGGAGCTGCTAGCGGCGGCGGAGTCAACGGTGCCGGTGGTGTCGGCGTCTCTGTCGGGCAGCACACTCGCTCTCCATTTTGCGGTGCCGACACCACCGGCGTTCATCACCATATTCAAGCGCAGGCTCGCGGTCTGCCCCTGCCGTCCCCGGCCGCTCCAGTGTGCCAAGTGCGCCTGGCTGGAGCATGCCACTGAGGTGTGTTGTGCTCTTGCCCGATGCACCGCTGCGGCGGGCCGCACGAGCCTGGTACCTGCACGAGGAAGCCCCGCTGCATAAATTGCGAGGGACGGCACGCAGCCATTCACCCAGCGTGCCCGCACAGGCAGCGAGAGCGTCACGTCGCTACTTTAATGGTCATATCCTTGGCACCGATGTCCAGGCGGGTTGTCCGAGCCGTCGTCCAGGCTGAAAAAGCGGCCCCAGGCCAGCAACATCAGCAGACGCCGCGCGCGCTTTCTTATGCGCAGGCCGTCAGGGCAGCACCCCAGTGCCAGCAGCCACGGAAGCAACAACAGCGCCGGCAGCGGCGGCGGCGATCCGGTTGCCTGGCATCCCGTACAGCGCGGCCCGAGCCTGCGGCCGCTTCTCATGGCCAGCCCCCTGACGCACGGGACGCGGAGGTCGCGCGCCCAAAGCTGGCGTTGCGCGCCCTCAGCGCACTTTTTCCGGAGGGCACCGGTGGACACCGGGCTTGCTTAGAAGCAGCGCGTGCTCCCGCACAGATAAGCCAGCATGATGGCTAGCCGCCGGACTCTCTCCCGCATACCATCCATCCTGCAGTGGAACATGCGCTCACTTGCGGCGCGGTACTCCGAAATGCGAGTTCGCATCGCACAGGATTCACCGGAAGTTATCGCGCTGCAGGAGACGTACTTACGTTCACATGACGGGGAGCCCCAGATTCGGCTACCTGGCTACAGTGGCTACCACTCAGCCACCACGTGCGAGGAACCCACCTGTGCCGCATTGCCCTGTTGTTGCACATCTCATCGTCCCGGGAAATTATGGTGCGCGATATACGTGCGGCAGGACGTCCAGCACACCCTCGTCTGCTCGGCAGCGGAGACATCTGACGCCCAGGAGTGCATGGTGGTGACAGTGCGCGTCGGTGGTTTTGACACGCCGGTGGCTAGCGTTTATGTGCGTCCAGCTGTCCTGTGGAACGCGCTGTGTTTTCGTGCTGTGTCTTCGTGCTGTGCCCCGCGCCAAATCATCTGTGGTAATTTTAACGCCCACCATAGTGCGTGGGCTATTGCGCGCCACTCAGCGCGTGGAGACAACCTGCACGACGCAGCAACACAGGTGGGGCTCACCTCCTTGAACTGCGGCGAACCCACTTCGCTGGAGGTGCGCCCCAAACGTGCCTACTCCATTACCAAGTGTAGTGCGTTCAGGTGGGCCGTAGACGAAGCGGCCTCCACTGGTGCAGATTTCTTTTCAAGTCTAGTCCAAAGCGCTCTCGCAGTCACCCAACGAGCAGAGGTAAGGGCAGGGCAGCCCACACCTGATATGAAGCTTCTCAGTCTGCGCGATAAGAGAGATAGCGCAGAGCGACGGGCGCGACGGACTGACAGAGCCGCCGATTGGACTGTCACAACCGCTTAGACGCGGCAGCGCTCGCCACTCCAACAAGCAATACCGCCGGCAGTGTGCTTCACTATGCCAAAGGATGGAGGAAGATGTCAGCTCGCGGAGGCTGTTAGACACCCTGCGGCGCATCACCGAACCACAGGCAAACCGTCAACCGCTGGCCGCTCTCGCAATCTCCAGCGGGCTCAGCTTTGAAAAGTTGGCAGAGCGGTTTTCCGATCGATTCGCGCTGCCCAGCCCCGCAAACGCAGCTAACATAGCTGCTCCAAAAAGCCCCAGAAGAGACGCCAGTCCCTCGCCCGTCGCCTCGGAAGGTCCATGTGATACGCCGGTCACCGCGGCGGAACAGAACAATGCGCTGCAGCGCTGCCGCCGCCGCTCGGCGCCCGGGCCGAACGTGGTGACATACCAGATGCTGCAAAACCTGAATGCGCAGCAACGACAAATCCTCCTTCAGCAGATCAACTTGGTGTGGCAACGCGGGGAGCTACCGGAGGTTTGGCGAACCGCGGTCGTTTGTCCCATCCGAAAGGCAGGGCGCCCACCTACGGAGCTGAGCGGATACCGGCCAGTGGCATTAACATCGGCGGCAGGTAAGCTCATGGAGCATATGGCGTTGCAGCGGCTGAACGAGCGGGCTGCTAAGGCTGATTTGTTTGACGAGCGGCAGATGGGTTTCCGTGGGATGCGGTGCACGGCTGATTCTATATCGGGCGTTGTTACAGCGCTGGAGCATGCCAGGGCGGCAGGCCAGCTTGCGCTGCTACTACTGGACGACTCGGGAGCTTTTCTTTTGACAACGTTCACCGCGCACCAATTCTCGCGGTGCTTGAGGGGGCCGGTGTGAGCGGGCGCCTTCTTCGATACGTTCATGGCTTCCTGAGGGGGCGCACCATGCTGTTACGAGTAGGGGGTAAGCTCTCCAATCCTCGCCCGGTGTACATGGGCGTGCCGCAGAGCTCTGTCATATCACCATTTCTGTTTAATGTGGCCATGTCGGTGGTGCCGACCTCCTTTCCACGAGCGGCCGACACCATGTGTACATGTCCATATATGCAGACGACATAGCTCTGTGGTGCCGGGGACCACCGGGCGAGGCGTTCAGTGTGCGGGGGTGCCTTCAGGTAGCCCTGACCGCAATCGATGCCAGCTTGCGCGGCCTTGGTCTGTCGCTGAGCGGTCGGTGGCCATGGCCTGCGTTTCGCGCTCGCGCGCGCACCTTGCGGCGCTGTGACTGGACGGGACTCCGATTCCTTGGCGTAAATCGGTGCGGTACATTGGCCTGGACATCGACTGGCGCCTTTCCTTCCGCCCCGCGGCGACCAAGGCCTGTCTGCAGATGAAGAGGATCACCGCCGCCGTGCACAAGCTCACCGCTCGAAGCCAGGGCATCTCCCAGCAAGGCGCGCGGCGGCTATACAATGCTGCAGCTTTGGGGGCGGTGCTCTATGCGCTGCCGCTCGTCACGGTGCTCGAGCCATGCTGGAAGAAACTCGACCTCCAGCACTGCAAGTCCCTGCACGTGTGCCTAGGCCTGCCCAAAAACTCGCAGTGCGCTGCAATGTTGGCCGAGGCAGGAGCGTGGCCACTTGAGCTCCACGCAGCGCGCAGGGCACGGAATCACATCGACCGGCTTCACCGCGCACCGGACGGCGGCTCGCTGCTGCAGCGTTTGCGCTCGCACCCGCGCTCACGAATGGGCGCGGCGCTGCTCAAGTATGAGCAATGGACACAAGGCCCACCCCCCTACGGCTCTTGCGCGCCCTGGTCTGCTGCCTCGGAGGTACAACGAGAGATCGTCGGCATTGCTGGAAAGCGGAGCACACCCCTCTGTGCTGTGCAACAGCTGGCCAGAGCCGCCATACACGAGGAGCTCCAGGACCATCTCCTCGTGTACACCGACGGCTCAGTGGCCCGTGAAAGCTGCTCCCTTGCTGCGGCGGCTACCATCCCCGCCCTGAGACTGCACAGCCAGCAACACGCAACCTTCCTGGGCTCCTACACCACGGCGGAGTTGATGGAGATCCGGCTCGGGCTGGACCCGCTGCTCACCCTCGGCCCTCCGCCGCCCAGGAGTGCTCTGCTGTGCGACTCCTGCGCCGCCCTCAACCGCCTGCAATCTAATGGCCGCGGTACCCACTAGTGCGGGAAATTCGCTCGCGCATCGACCGCCTTGCGCAGAGAAAATGTGCCCTGCGTGCACACTGGGCGCCCGGTCACTGCGGCATTGCCGGCAACGAAAAAGCTGACGACATCGCGACCGCTGCACACAAACTACCTGCCAGCGATCTGCCCGTTGAGCTGGAGGACGGGAGTGCGGCCATCCACGACCATCTCCAAAAGCAGCACCCTGGCCCACACATTGCAGGAGGTTAGTGGATCAACAGTATCACCGGCTGTCGCGCACTTACACGGTCACAACGTGCAATGATCCTCCGCGCGCGCATTGGCTGCGTGTGGCCCGGGGAACGGCGGGTGCGTCACGGAATCGTGACGAGTGATATTTTGACAGATGCGGAGCTGTGGAAACACTAGAACACCTGCTCCTTCACTGTGCCGCGTTCGCCTATGTTCGTCGCGATATGCTCGCGGCTTATAGGGCGCAGGGCATACTACCAGACTCCATCGAGACGCTATTGCGGCCGCAGGGCACTGCGTGCACTCGTGAGCTAACTTTGGTGAGCCTGTGTGCATTCCTCGAACACACAGGCTTGACGTCCCGTCTGTTCTTCGTCAGGTAGTTACACGCAGTGACCGAACGCTCCGCGAGTTCTACCTTGAACGATTAATAACCGGACGCCCCACTCCAGTTGTAGCCAACACAGTGCTGTGCGCAGTGTGTGATTTAATTCCTCTGAAATGAACCAATCACGCGCACAACCTGGACACATTTCTTGTTGTATAAATAGTTTGTACATATTACTTCTCCCCCTATCCTTTCTTCCTCTACCCTCACCTCTTTAATTTCAGTTCCCATTCTGCTTGCTACCCTTTATTTCCGCTGCCCCAGCTCAAGTACTTCACTATCGACGGCAGATGCCGGGGCTAGCAAAAATCTTTTCCTTCCTTTTTACTAATATTTTAATAAAAAACAAAAACCACTACCAAACTCGGTAGCACCTTGTATTCACCTTACATGCTCACTATTAATGCATTGGTATTTATGCCATCCTAGACATCAAATCTGCATCCTTCAGATCCTGTCGAGAAGGTTGTCTCCAAGCTCTTGCCTTTAAAGAGTTCTTGGAGGGTTCACATAGATGCTTGCTGTTGGAAGTGACAGCGCTGATTGATAATTATATGCATCAGAGACATGTTCTGTATTTACAGTTAGGCCGGAACGAAATGCGAACATACATGGGGCGTACGTTTCCACTTTACGGCAAGATATTCATTTAGGAAGGGTTTACAAATATGCAGTTAGTTAGATCTGTCACCCTAAAACAGGAAGCAGCCCAGCTATGTACTTAAGCTGAGAGCACACAGGTGGAATATTTTGTTTTGTTCATAGGCCCTGTTTTTTTTATTACTGCTTGACTGTGCACTACAGCCATAGCAGGTACCCCATCTAAACGAGACACTATTCTGTGGAAAAACATACGCATATATTTTAGACAGGTGTGAAAGGAAATGTTCAGCTACAAACGTTGCATATTTGGTTATTACTAATGATAGTTTTCTTTCTCAGCTGCGTAGAACAATGTTCAGCTTCATTGCATGCTCTATTGATTTTACTTCTATTTTTCTGCTAATATTAAACAGCAGTAAAACCGAGAGATAAGTTAACGCATATTTATAAATAATGGCGATATCGAACACAAAATTACCTCTTCGAAATCTCTATGTAAAAGTATGCGACAGTTGCACACGATATCGATCTCCAGTTTCGACGGACGTTCGGTATTTTGAACGTCGCGCCATGCCCCTGGAAGGTGCGCTTTCCCCAGACACTCGCATCTCCGGTCCCACAACGCGCGGCACAGAGCCGAGCGGCGACGTTTGCAAGCCATGAAAGATCCGGTCAAACCGCTCAAAAGTGAGGGCAGCGCCTCCTCACTGGTGAGGGAGACAAGAGAACTGGAAGCAGCCAGACAGTGGTTGCACCCGTGGCGCCCTACGGCTAGCACAAATACCAAGAACGGCGCAATTTGCAGTTTTCTCTCTTACCTTCATTGTCTTTTGTGCCTTTGGCATTCCTTCCCCGACTCTACTGACTCCTAGACTCAACCGATGCCAGTAGACTCCATCGGCCAATGAGGGGCTGTCGCATTTTTCTCGTGCGTGTCTGTTTCAATGAACCAATGCAGCGTGCCTGATTGCTGTCATCTAGTGAGCTTACGGACGTAAAAAAAGTAAGCATCTGGACTTTGCTACAAGGCTTGTGGTGACTCGGCGCATCGAGAATGGTGAAAAGAAGTGCTCCGTGGCACACGCATTCGGCATTCCATGGAGCCCTCTAGGTATCCTGTTGAAAAACAAGCAGGAAATCCAGCAAGGCGGAAATTTGGGCAAGTTGGTAAGTTTTCATCATTTTTGCTCACAGCGCAACAAGCTTGTTTGTGATAGCTTTTCGTCTCGTGTCTATTTTTTGTTGGGCTGTGAGCAAACATGATGAAAAAAATCAGGACATTACGCCCAAAGCAGGTGAGCAGTCGCTTGGGAGCCTGTCGCATACGCCCTGCTGCTTTCGGAAAAGTTTACAGGGAGTTGTATCCATGGTTTCTCCAAGTTCGAGCAAAAAACAACCCCATGAATGGCCCCATGTTAATGGAGAAGACTAAATGGCTTGCCACGGCTCTTGGCGAAGAAAACGTTTGCGTTGGAACTGGGTGGTTGCAACTTTTTAAAAACTGCCACAGCATTGCACGAAAAGACATTTCAGGCGAAAGTGGGGCTGTCAGCTGCCAGGCAATGCCTTATGGAGGATGCCTTGTGCTAGACAACCGCTCGGCCCGTCAAGTGACATGCAAGATGCAGAAAATCGAACTCAACTTTCTCCCGCCGAACACCATAGTGAGGCTGCAGCCATAGGACCAGGGTATATAAAGCATTTCAAAGTAGGCTGCAGAAAGTGTCTTCTGCAGCAGCTCCTCATTAGCCTCCGCATGGGAACTGATCTCAAGATTGACCTGCTCGGCGCCATCCACATGATTACCGGCGCTCGGAAGGACGTCAAACAGGCCACGATAACCAACTGTTTAGGCAGGCCAGGCGTTGAAGTGGCTCGAGATTAATGTCTTAAAGCTTCGGATGATGACAATGAATGCTTAGAGGACGCGTTTCGCGACTTGTCCCATTCTTCCCAACGTCATACTCTCGGAACATATTGTTGAGGACTTTATCAATGCCGACAGCAAAGTTCAGGCTGTAGCTGACCTCGATGATGAGGACATTATGGCCGGAATAGCTGGCGCCCAAGAAGGCGATTCCAGCGACGACGAGGACAACTGTGTTCTAGAAGAAATGCGCCCGTGCACAGCCGCTGAACTGGTGTTAACATTCAACCTCATTCGGCGTTGTTGGAGCAGACAGTCTCGACAGTCTCGAAAAGATCGACACTTGCATTTTCAACTTCATTACTCACTGCGAAAAGCGGTCAAAAATTAGCAATTTTTTCTATAAAATATTGTGCTTTCACGTTGTGTGCCAGTACATTGTGGTACACGACCCTTGCGATCGGTAAGCCTGTTTCTTGTGATCTTGAGTGCGGTTTAAGCCTCTATCTGCGTATTTAATTTTCGGTAAGTCGAACTATTTCAGATTCCTTTAGAATTTGATATATCCGATTTTGACTGTATTAGTCTCCAAGACCTCATGTTCAACTGAATGATCCTTCTGTCTTCGACTAAGAAAGCTCAAGCATCATGCCTAGGGTAATTCACTACCCTCCATCCCTGCTTTGGTTTCCCTCGGCCAGTTATGCTGTTAATAAGTATTTTTTTATAGCACAAGCATATATGAAATCATATCTTGGGCTAAATGAAGTTAATAAGTTTTCCACTCTGACCAATTATATATATGGCTGGTCTGCTGAATCTTTACTTGGGGGTTAATGTTTCTTTTCTGCTTGCATTGTAAATAACTTTACCTTCCTATTGTATCTTTAGTCCTTATACGCCTGTCTTCCTTCCTCCTGGCTCTCTCTTTTCAATAAATCCCTCTCAACATGTACCCTTCCAAAGGAATGGAAATTAGCCAAAATTATTTTGATACACAAATCAAGAAACAGGACAGATGTTTCTAATTACAGACCCATCTCTATCACCTGTTCAGTGTCTAAAGTACTCGAACACATCATACTAAAACACATAACCGTTTTTCCTGAAAATGAAACCATACTCTCCCCATTTCAGCATGGCTTCCGCGAAGGCCTTTCGACAGTAACACAGTTATTAGAATTAGTCCACAACTTATCCCACAGCATAGACAGACAAAAGCAAACCGATCTAATACTACTAGATTTTTCAAAGGCATTTGATCGGGTTACACACATTAAATTAATTAATAAACTAGAATCAACTCTAGGCCATGGCTATATAGTTAATTGGATTAGCAACTACTTATCAGGCAGAACACAATTTCTAGAATTTGATCATCAAGCCTCCCACATAGTAAATGTTGTGTCTGGTGTACCTCAGGGTTGTGTCTTGGCACCTGTTCTTTTCTTGATTTTTATAAATGATCTGACGACTAATCTCAACGTTAATATACGACTGTTCGTCGATGACTGTGTAATTTATCGTGAAATTAATACTATAGAGGATCATGAAGCTGTTAACAACGCATTACATTCTATAGCAAAATGGTGCACTGACTGGCAGATGACACTCAACGCTACTAAATCTGCTGTTATGACAGTTTCTAGAAAGAAACATAAATCCGACTTTCGGTATACTATAAATGGCACACCACTTACTGTAGTGACTAATCATAAATCTTGGCGTACTAATAACCCATGACCTCAGGTGGAACGCTCACGTAGACAAAATCACCTCAACAGCTTTGAAACGACTCTTTTTTCTTAGACGACGCCTCACATTAGCCCCTTTTCAAACTAAGCTTTTAGCCTACAATGTCTTGGTTAGATCTGTTCTCGAATATGCTAACGTCGTTTGGTTTCCTTATACTAATCAAGATATAACCAAACTTGAAGCCGTTCAAAGGAAAGCAGTCAGATTTATATTTAACAAATACAAAATAACCGATTCGCTTACTGAATTAATGAAAACTGAAGGAATAAAATTATTGCAGACCCGTGCAAAAGTCGCACGACTAAAACTCATGTTTCAACTAATAAATCGACATCTAAAACTCGGCCCTAATAAATATATTTCCTTTTCCGAAGCAAGATCAACGCGTCATAAACATTCACATACATTAAGTGAGTATCATTTCCATACTAACTGCTTTAAAAATTCCTTTTTCCCACTTGCAATTCGAGAATGGAACCGCCCTGATCCCTCCATTACTAACTGTTCATCATTGACAAAATTTAATATTGCAGTTGAGAGTATGTCATGTTATTAGTTATTCATTCCTGGTTGCTTGCGTTCTGTTATTATTATACCCATGGTTATTTATTTTTTTTATGTGTAAGCTTTTTTTGTCAAACTATGCAGCATTACATGAACTAAACACCTATACTATGTTAATGCCTTTGCAGTGTACGCTTATAATATTTACTGTTTACTTATTGTCTGCGTATTATAACAACTAACAATGTTTCAACATTTTGTTATTCTTTGTATAATACTACCGACATTAGCCTTATTTTATGTGTTATTTGATTGTTTTCGTGACAGCTCGGTTGTATTTTTGTTTTACCGTTTGTTGTTTTTCTTAACATGCTGACCAGTTGAATGTTCCGATTATGCTTGACCGCGTTCTGTTAACCTTACTAAGCCCTCCTGCCACAATCCTAATTGGGATTAGCAGTATTTGTAATAAATAAATAAATAAATAAATCATTCCTTCTCTTTCCTTCACACTGTCTATTGGTCACAAGCCTGCTGTGGGAGTGACCACCAGCACTATGCCCTTTTTTCATAGAACCTGCGCGGCTACTGTTAACAATAATAATAGTAAATCAGTATTTTTGTGACACCGCATTTTTGTTATGTATAAAGTAGTTGACTCAGCCAGTGGTAGCAGTATTGAATACCACAATATATCATGTATACATCTTGCATGCAATATGCCACTATGTTCATTATTACACTACCCTCTATTTCTTTCAATTCAGTCATTTGGCTGAATATATTTTGTGCTTCGTTCGGAGTTTAGTCCACTCAAAAAAAAGTTTTGCTTTCTGTGTCGTAGGTAGAATCTACAATGAATTCTGCTCTGTGTCTTGTAAGAAGGAGGTAGTGTTAATGAAGCAGCCATGATCGTCTCATAGAAATTCCAAGCTTTTGCGGTATTATGTGCTGAACCTGCAGTGTTAAAAGGAAAATGACGTGTCTTGGATATCTGCAGAGGAGAGACGTCACCGTGAATCTACCAGCGCGGAAGACAGGGAGGAAAAAGGAGACAAAACAGGCGCTGACTCAAAGCTAAAGTTTATTGAAGTCAGAGTGAATATATAGAACCCACACAATTACAGATAAGCGGATTTCACAACATGAGTCAAAAATCGCCCTGAACATTCCCCTGATCTAAGTAATCCAAATCGCTGCATGTTAACGCGATATACAACACACTCGTACATTCGGCACTGAGTCGTACGATGTGTCTAGCTTCGATAATCTCCTAGTTAATCTCCTCCGAATGTACTGCCAAATCCGTGTTGCCAAAAGAAAAGCGTAGCAGCCTTCAAAACCCTTGCAATGTACAGCGAAATTAAACCCCTACCCTCTTGTGCGTCCGTAATTTTACATTATTACACCTTCCAATTTCTCCTATATTAGGCCGATCACAAGATAATAGTATCGAACACACCACATTCATTTTACAAGCTAAATATACATTTCACTCTACAGGTGTACTTTTCTCCAGCCACATTCAAAGAAATATTCATATCAATTTTACATAATTTACCCAACTTATTAGGGGCCGGCAACACCACTTTCACATCATACCTTCAGGCCACATTTGTCATATTGTGCTACAATCTACGTACGCACTGTAACACAGCCGGTCTTCTGGCATCCTGCTGGCTAGCCCTGGCTTGATAGTTCCGGCCCCTGCGAAACGGTTTCAGCTTCTTTAATAATTTATGGCATGCTCTTGCAATAACATGGCTGGAAAATTCTGCGTTCGTCAACCTTAATATCTGCTCTTCGAAAGCAGTTTTCATGCTGAGAAAGCATGACTTCATCAATTCTGAGCCCAGGCTTGACAGTCTAATGCTGTCTTTCACAAGCTTGGAATGGTCAACCTGTCGCCAGGTAGCAGCTTAGCACGCCTGGGTGACAGTTGCCAGCACGCATGGCATGTGCAGAACATCAATGTAACGTCCAAAAACCTCAGCTCTTTTTGTTGGGACATTTCCTTCAATGTTAACCTAAGACAACTGCCTTGCTCCTTAAACAACTTCAGAATATGTACTGGTCCCAAGCTATTACAACCTTAGCAAAATACCGGAAAATCATCGTCATAGCGAAATATTTTCCTCCAACTCATGCAAGCTCTTGGCAATCATTCTACTATCTCTGCTTCACAAAATGTCGTCTAGCACAGGGCCTACCTTAGAACCACTACATATACCATATTTTCGAACATATACCGCACTGCGGTACTCTACTAACATGCACTTCAAATAATTGCTAATCAATAACATGCTCTTCAGATGAATTTCGTGAAAAGTTCCATGCAAGATTTTGTCTCTGGGTGTTTGCAAATGCATCTGCCTAACTCGAGTCTTGAAGGTCCGTTTCTTGTACTCAGTTCGCAGTGTGCCTTAGTATCTTAAGGTGACAAGCGGCTTGTCTGGCAGTTACTATCGATGTACAATTATGTTATTTATTGCCACATGAGGACCTCATGAAAAGTTGTTCAATGCATACATCGGAAGGCAACGATGAGCCTGTGTTCAGGTACAGGTGCATAATCCAACTATATTTTTTAACTTGCCTTTTATTTGAAGAGCATGTTCATGAATTATAGCAGCGCTCATGTGTTAAAAAAAGCTCTTTCTCGATTTCTGGCACATCCAAACAACCCCGAACAACATTTACCGCACAAAATTAAACTTGCCCCCAGTATATGCCCAGCGACGCCCCTCTTCAACGAGAAAAAGTCGCCAATTGCCGCCTCCCGTTATTGCGACAACGTGACTAACAGCCTTAACACCACCTTCCTCTCCCTCCCCCTCCCGCCTTTCGCTACACAACTTTCGTTCCTTTAACTCCTCAACCTCCTCCACTTAATACTTAATTACGCTAGATACTGCCCTCAGTCACCCATGATGAAGTAGACGAGTCGGCTTTGAAACGTTGGGTTAAAATTAAAATTAATTTTTTGGTTGGAGCTGTGCAGTTTATTATAACATATGATCAAAGGTCTGGTATATGTGTCGATTCGAAGGTTACCCCTGCGCTAAGCCTAATTTTCTTAAGCAGGGAAAACGGAATGATAGCCAAGAACTTGAATAGGCTCAGGGGAAAATCTTTCTCTTCGTCGAAGATTTTCTGTTCATTTACAAAGGTTGCGATAGTGTGGGAACAGTACACATTGTGAAGTTGTTTAAGAAGAAAAGCCTGTCTTAAATTTACCTTCAAGAAAATATCTCAACAAAGAGTGGCGGTTTCTGGACATTACCTTGATGTTCTGCACATGCCATGTGTGCTGGCATCACATATAATAGGGACTCTGAAATAAAAGTATGAACGAAAGAGGTTTGAAGAAGACGACAACGATTGCAATAAGGATGACATGGATTAACTGAAGAACACAGAAGATGAAGAAGTATTCAGTGAGGTGGGAAGAGATGATTGGTGGAGAAAAGAAGAAGACGGCGACAAGAAGTACGAGGACTAAATCATTATTATTTAATCCCTCTCTTTATTATTATTCTTATAATTTGAAATCAAAAATCTCATCCCGTTTCTGTTCATGACGAAGAATTCACCGGTGTTGCGCTCCCACGTGCTTTTCCTTTTTGTTAACTGCGCTCAGGTAAATAGCCAACCGATTCTTGGCCGATCCCCCAGTGTGGGTATGTGCCATCTTTTGATAGGCTAACAACAACAATAAAGCGCGAGGGAGAGCGAAGCACGGGGGATGAACAGAGAAGCGGAAGCTCCGCCGGGTCAGGGGCGTTGCGGCTGGAAGAGAGCAAAACCCGGTACTGCTCCGGTGAGCTTGAGTTCTAGAGCTTCGCACCGTGGACCTCCTGCCGTTTCTGAGCCCGTTACGGAGACTAAACGGAGGACGCTACCACTTGCCACGGCCAGGAGTGTCTCTAGCGCTGTTGCCACCCATCCGGGTGGTGCCACCAACGCCAACATCATAGGTATCATCTCCACGGGAGCTTAGACCGGGGCTTGTACGACGCAACCAACGACGCCGCCAACGACGCCAGCCTAAGCACGTCGAACGCCACGTCGACGCCGGCTACTGGACCCATGCAATGCCGCAACCGCACCGAACTTACAGTGAGCACGAACGCCGACCGCTAGCAGTAAAGGTCCATAGTAGCCGCTAGCAGCAGTGTTCCCGGGCCGTGTGTATTGATAGTCTGTGTTTTGTGTTATGTTTGTTAGTTTTGTCTGCTAGTGTTTGTGCCACGTAGGGTGTATTAATGTGCGTCTTCGTGGGTAAACCTGTCGCCGACTCTATCCTTTCAGTCCGAGTGTTCTTCGGGGAGATCCGTGACAAAGATAAATGGCGAACCCGCCAGGATTCTTTTTTCTTTTACCTCTGATCTTTCCGATCTCTCGACGGTAGGCAGTATAGATTTTTAAAGAACGTTAGAACTGGCGCTCAAGCTGGGGTTAAGCAAAGAAGATGTGATTCGTCTCTATGACGAGGAGCGAAAGTGGTAGAAAGAGGAGGCAAACAGGTAGGGAAAGGAGGCAGATAGGCCGAGAGGGAAAAAGGTGCAAGCACAAGCAGACGCTCGCGAAGCAGAAAAAAGAGCTCGCGAAGCAGAAGAGCAGGAAAAAAAATTGTGCTCGCGAGGCAGAAGAGCGAGAGGAGAAAAGAGCCCACGAGGCAGAAGAGCGGGAGGAGAAAGCCCTTGAGGCAGAAGAGCGAGAGGAGAAAAGAGCTCGTGAGGCAGAACAGGATAAGAGAACGATAGAACGGCAGAACGAGTTTATTTTGTGGAAACAGGCGCATGTCGCGGGAGGATAAGAGGAGGTCTCGGACAATGATCAGCGTTCCTCAGCAGGTAAGGAATCACCTAGACCGGCCAGAGTTTGTCCAAAAAAGCTGCTGGCTCCTTTTGATGACAAAAGAGATGATTTGGACTCATATCTGCAACGATTCAAGCACATAGATTTGGGCAAGGCTGGGAGCGTAGTGAATGGGCCACGGCATTGAGAATGCGCTTCGATGTGGAAGCACTGAATGTGTATGGGAGAATGCCTGCTGCTGATTCCATGGAATACGAGAAAGTTAAGAAGGCACACAACCAAAGATTCAGGCTTATGGCAGAGGGTTTTCGTGAGAGATTTCACAACGTGAACCCGAGGATTCTGAAACCACTAAGCTGTTTTCCGGCAGGCTGATCAACTATTTCGATAGGTGGCTTGATATGTCAAACAGTACAGAGTTTTGAAGAGGTGCGTGAAAATCTGGTAACAAAGCAACTTTTAGCTTGTTGCAGCTCAAAGCTAGCGCTATTCCTGAAAGTTGTGTCCACTAGAATAGTTTGCCGACACATATCAGACCAATTTCTCGACGCTCAAGGGCTGAGAGATATGAGACTGGTCTTCGGCTTTGGAATCTTCAGAGCCTGGCGCTTAACGAAGAAGACGATGAGAAGCGCCGAGCGCTCCGAAGCTCGACCGCCGAACGCTCTGTCCCTCGCGCGTGCTCTGGACTGACGGCTGCCTCTCGTCTGTGCCTGGACTGTACCGCTGGATGTTCGCGACGCTGTGCTTTGCAAGACGTTCCTTATTACGAGTGGTGGAGGCGCCAAAGATCCCCTCGCCCTTGAGCTTCACACCCGCGCATTGCCTACCGCCTCTGCAATGCCTGAGACCGTCTCCCAAACCGCTTCACCGCTTCCATCGGCTGTCTTCTGTTTTGGCGCCGCGGCGCGGCAGCGTGACCTGACCATCTTCAGCGGCACAAATGACACAGATGTGGAGGATAGGGTGGCCTCCTATGAACGCGTAAGCGCATACAGTAAGTGGGACGCTAGCGTCAAGCTCACCACGTTATCTTTTACTTGAGCGACGTAGCCAATCTCTGGTTTCGAAACCATGAGGCTCACGTCTCAAGCTGGGCAGCACTAAAAACCAGTCTGACAGAAGTCTTTGGCCGTCCCGCAGTGCGTAAGCTTCGCGCCGAGCAACGCTTGCGAAGTCGAGCTAAGCAAACCCGTGAAAACTTCACCAGATATATAGATGTCGTCAACGTCTGCAAGAGTGTAAACCCTGCTATAATCGAGGCCGACAGGATCAGGCATATTATGAAAGATTCCCAGACCGTCTCCGGTGTCATCGGTTACTGCCAAAGCTTCGATGAGCTGCGCAAACAACGCCTTTCTACACGGCGCACAGGCTTTGCCGCACTGTGCAGCTTGGCTCTCCCAAGGGACGGTGCTCTGGACCAACAGTCGCTCCTCCAGAGCATCCAGCAGTTTGTACGGGAGGACGTCGCACACCAGCTATCTTTGTCTACCTGCCCGCCTACGCCTGCGCCGTCGCTCACTCCCAACCTACAGCGTGTTATCTAGGAGCAGGTAGTTGAAGTACTGCCAGCTCCTCCTCAGCTACCCCTGATCGCGGCTCCTCTGACGTACGCCGATGCCGTGGTGCGGTCGCGGCCTTCACCTGCTGACCCTGTCTACAGGCCACCTACCCGGCAGTTAGAACCCCACCGACCTGCAACCCAACCTTACCGTCCGGTTGCCCGCCCCAGATCACAGCCGCAGCCACCCAACCCCTGGCGCACACAAGACAACCGCCCTATTTGCTACGCCTGTGGCGTCGCTGGTCACGTGGCTCGTTTGTGTCGCAGTCGTGACCACCGTCCCTACAATTATAGGCGTGAGCCGACGTACGACCTTCCGCCATTGTCCTCGCCTGCGTCACACAAGCCGCCTCCGGATTCTCCTCCTAGTTACCATCCGCACTCCCACCGCTGGCCGTCTCCTGGCCGCCGTTGCCGTTCTCCAATGCTCCGCCGCCAACCGACCGTCCACGCGGAAAACTAACGGCCGCAGTTCCGAAGGCAAGGTCTGTGTCACGAGCGACTCACTAAAGACCTGTTTCTGCGCCTGCCAATATTATTACCGTTTTTGTTGAGGGAGTCGCCATCGAAGCACTTGTCGACACTGGCGCAGCCATTTCCGTTCTCAGTCACACCATCTGACGCAGAGTCAAAAAAGTGACGACGCACTTTCCTGCCGTTTCTTTCCGTACCGCCAGCGCTCAGGTCATTCGAATGTTAGCCGCCTGCAACGCCCGGCTGCTCATCGAGAACGTTCCCTACAGAATCGAGTTCACCGTTCTCGCCCGCTACTCTCACGACGTTATCCTTGGTTGGGCTTCCTCGCCTCACATCACGCCGTTATTGACTGCGCCCGTGCTCAGCTTGACTTGTCGACCTAGAGTGACGCTCCCTTGGACGCATTCGGTACTCCTGCCGCTACTGTGGTAATCTGAGAGGACACAGACGTTCCGCATTTCTCTTCAGTGCTGATGTCTCTTTCTTGTGCTGCGCTCTCACATGCAACTGTCACTTATACCCTTTCGTTACGATGCTCTGACCAGAAGTCTGTTTTGCTGCCTCATTCCGTGCTGACAATTGTTTGCGGTTTCAGCGCAATTTATGTGGCCAACCCGTTCTCCTGCCATACCACATTACTTTGTGGCCAATCGCTTGGTAGTGTTGCCTTTATTGATCCCGCCTCAGCCCACCCCCTCGTCGATAGCACGGCCAGCCTTCACGTCAGCGACATTACGCCTGTTCCCATCACCAATCAGTCTTGTGTCGATATTTGTCACCGTTCCGTCGACGCCGCCCATACGTCTACCCAACCAGACCAGCTTGTCGCCGTTCCGCAACATTTTCAAGCTTCGTTCGACTACCAGCAACCTTCCATGGGCTGAACCACCACCGTTACCCACTGTATTGACACGGGAACCCATACCCCTTTGCGCCAACGTCCGTACCGCGTGTCAGCCACTGAGCACCGCCTCCTAGACGAGCAGGTGACCGACATACTCAAGCGCCACGTAATACAGCCGTCGCACAACACGTGGGCATCGACAGTGGTCCTGGTCACGAAAAAAGACGGTTACATCCGGTTCTGCGTAGAATACTGTCGTCTCAACAAGATTACACGCAAGGACGTTTGCCTCCCCCCGGATCGACGATGCCCTCGACTGCTTGCAGGGCGCTGAGGTCTATTCTTCATTGGACTTGCGTTCCGGTTACTGGCAGGTGCTGATGGCGGAGGTCGATCGCCCAAAAACGGCATTAGTCACACCCGACGGGCTCTATGAATTTAATGCCATGCCCTACGGCCTCTGCAATGCACCCGGCACATTCGAGCGCATGATGGACAACATACGCCGAGGGCTCAAAGGGCACACGTGCTTTTGTTACCTAGACGACGTTGTGATCTTTTACCCGGACTTTTCGTCGAACCTCCAGCGTCTTGAGACTGTTTTTCGCTGCCTGGCCGACGCTGGCTTCCAACTCAATTTGAAAAAGTGCCGCTTCGGAGCTCGGCAGCTGACTATTCTCGGACATGTCGTGCCGATGGATGGCGTTCTCCCGGACCCGGCCAAGTTTGAGCTGTGGCCGAATTTCCGATGCCCACTTCCGTAAAAGTCGTCCGCAGCTTCGTCGGCCTCTGCTCCTACTTCCGCTACTTTGTCCGCAATTTCGCCACTATCATCGGCCCCCTGACCAAGCTCCTTTTAAGCCATCACATTCCGGCTTTCTCGCCAGCCTGTGATGAAGCGTTTACGACACTCCGTCGCCTCCTGACCACTCCAACAATTCTGCGTCACTTTGACCCTCGTTCTGCGACGGAACTCCACACCGATGCCAGCGGCTTCGGCCTCGGTGCAGTACTCGCTCAGCGCAAGCAAGGATTTGGCGAATACGTTGTGGCTTACGCTAGCCGGACACTCACAAAACCTGAAGCCAACTATTCTGTCACCGAGAAGGAGCGTTTAGCTATCTTTTGGGCGATCCTCAAATTTCGCCCCCTACCTGTACGGGCGCCCTTTGGACGTTGTCAGCGATTACCACGCCCTCTTCTGGCTGTTCTCCTTGAAAGATCCCTCTGGTCGACAGGCGCTTGGCTCTGCCACTCCAAGAGTACGAAATTCGCGTTATCTATGTTCCGGCAGCAAACATGCTGATGCCCTGCCACGTTCTCCTGTACCGTCAAGGCAGTGCCTTGTATATCCACCCTGCCTTCTATTACCTTTGAGTCCGCTGATATGGCTTCCGGGACGTGCAAAGACCCATGGATCACTTGCCTCTTAGATCTTTGATTTTTCCAACAGTCTCGACCTACTTCCCGCGGTTTCCGTCGTCAGTCCCACCATTTCGCCATCCGAGACGAGCTTCTTTACCGCCGCAACTACCTCCCGGATGGTCGCAAGTGGCTTCTCGTCATTCCGACCATCTGCGCTCCTTCATTTGCTCTTCCTACCACGATGATCCGCAGTGTGCCCATGTCGGATTCTTGAAGACCTTCACCAATCTACGACCGCGGTACTACTGGCGGGGAAGGCCTGTTATGTCCGCCAGTTCGCTAAGTTCTGCACCGCACGCCAGCGTCAGAAAGATCCATCTAGCCGACCCGCCGCTCCAATGTAGCCGCTGCCTTGCCCAGCGCAGTCCTTGAAGCGTGCTGACATTGACCTCTAGGACCCTCTTCCCAGCACATCAACGGGGAACCGCTGGATCATCGTTGCCGTCGACCCCCTTACACGCTACGCTGAAACGACGCCTTTACTATCCGCTACAGCCCACGACATTGCATCCTTCATTCTTCATCGCCTCATTCTTCGCCATGGTGGGCCCAAAGAGCTGGTCAGTGATAGAGGTTCGGCCTTCCTTTCCGATGTTGTAGAATCTCTCCTTCAGGAATGCGACATCGTTCACCGCACCAGCTCCGAATACCATCTCCAGACAAAATGCATGGTTGAGCGCTTTAACCGCACCCTCGGCTACATGCTGACCATGTATGTTGCTTCCAACCATTGTAACTGGGACCGCGTTCTGCCTTTTTTCACATACGCTTGTAACTCCGCTGCTCAAGTCACCACTGGATTATCTCCGTACTTTCCTCGTGTACGGCCGTGAGCCTTATTGCACAATGGACACCATTCTACCTTACCGCCCTGAAGTTTCCGAATTTACAACTCTTTCTGAAGCCGCAACTTATGCCAAAAAATGCCGACAGCTTTCCCTGTCCTTCACTTCTCACGCCCAGCAGCAGCAGAAAAGCACCCGTGATCCCCCTGCACTTCCATGCGGTTGCCTTCCTAACTCTTTTTTCTGGCTCTGAGGACACTCCTAAGGTCCCGGCCTTTCCTCCAATCTTGTTAGCAAGTACCAGGAGCCCTACCGCATTCTTCAACAGACATCCCCCGTCAATTATCTCATCGAACCCCTTATGCCATCTCCTCATTCGTCGCCGAGGCCGCGCTATTGTCCACACTACCCACCTGAAACCATTCTACGACCCCGCCGTCGTCACATCGCCCTAGGCCGCCAGGATGGCGCCCTTTCGCCCGGGGGAATTGTAAGACTGGCCTTCGGCTTTGGAATCTTCAGAGACTGGCGATTAATGAAGAAGACGATGCGAAGCGCCGAGAGGAGAAGAAGAAGAAGAACGCTCCGAAGGTCGAGCGCCGAACGCTCCGTCCCTATCACATGCTCTGGACTGACGGCTGCCTCTGGTCTGTGCCTTGACTGTACCACTGGTTGTTCGCGACGCTGTTCTTTGCAATATGTTCCTTTTTACAGTAAGGCAAGGGAGGAAGCAAAAAAGTCCTAGAGACAGATGCGACAAAACCAATAGCATATGGAGGTGCATCTAAGGTGCCAGTAAGGTGTTTTCTCTGCGGCAAGGTGGGACACCGTGCAGTTGACTGTCGGACCACTAGCGTTGCCCAAAAGACGCAGGTTGTGTGTCAGGGTTGTGAGAGGAGAGGACACATTGTGGATGAGTGCGGATAAAGAGCGCGGGACCAAGCTGCATGCGTTGTCAATAATTGGACAGAACTTGTCACACAGTCTGAAGTTCCGCAGCTAAGAGGAGAGCAAATGCCACTGGAAAATGAGGGGGGGGAGTGGAACACCCACGTCGAAAACAGCAATGCCGTGGTGGTTGGGCAAATAGCTGACCGTCCTATATTGGTGCTTAGAGACAGCGGAGCCAACGCAGTTTTGGTTCGGAGAAGCCTGGTGAAGGACGAGGATGTTGCAGGGGAAGCATCGGCCGTCGAGCTTGTAGATAGCGCAGTAATGTACCTTCTTCAAGCCAGGATTATAATGTCCACGCGATAATATTCTGTACAGGTAGTAACAAATTGCATAGAGTAACCCATCGACTATCTCATGTTGGCTAAAATTGCCTCTGAAAGAAGTGTCGAATACCCCGATCTCTATTGGAGAATGCTCGACGTTGAAGAAAACCCAAAGGGGGAAAGGACCAGGACAGCTCAGGCGGGTGATGGGGCAGTCAGTTTCTTGTCGGCAGTGGAGACGAGAGCTCAAGCGACAGCCCGAGCAAGGCAGCATGCACTCTCGACTCCCATTACGATGTGTCTGAGCGTAACACGGGACGAAATTCCAATTAGGCAAAGAGAAGACCCGAGCTTAAAAACCTGCTTTGAAAGAATGGTGGAAAAAGTGGAAAGAAAGAGGAGTCGAACGTCGTACGAGTACCAATTGGTAAACGTCTTTTGCACAGGGAATGCATATTTAGGTCAGGAAGGCGGGTCCAACAGTGGATGTTATTCAAAAATATGAGAGAGACAGTGTTACTCTTAGGACATGACGCCATTATGGCCGGACACCAGTGTGTTAAAAAAACGGTGTCTGGGATCACCGAGTTCTTTTGGCCAGGAGTATGGAGTGAAGTTAAACGCTTGGTTCGCTCATTTGACGTGTGCCAGCGCACAGTTTCGAAGGGAAGAGTTAGACCTGTACCTCTGGGCAAGATGCCAGCCTACGACCTACCCTTTCAAAGAGCGGTTATTAACATTGTGGGTCCACTTTCTCCACTATCCGCCAGAGACAAAAGATATGTGCTTACTCTGGTTGACGTGGCCACTCGCTAACCTTACGGTATTCTATTGAAGACTTTTGACAGTATCGAAGTGGTGGAGGATTTTGTGGACATCTCGAGAGACGGGTTGCCGAAGGAAATTTTGAGTGACCGCGGCTCGAACTTCACGTCGGAACTAATGAAGGAGATTAATCGTTTTTTGTCAGTAAGGCAGTTACGAACAACGCCTTCCCATATCATGTCTAATGGGCTTGTGGAGCGGTTCAACGGCACCTTAAAAATATGATCAAGAAAATCTGCCAGGAGAGACCTACTTATTGGGATAGATATCTCCCAGCTGTTTTGTTCGCTTACCGCGAAGTACCACAAATTAGACTTCGTTTCTCGCCGTTTGAGATGTTGCATGGAAGAACCGTTAGAGGTCCACTTGCAATGCTCAAGGAGCCGTGGGCTTATAAAGAGATTGCATCAGATCTCAAGACAACATTCACATACGATCTTGAGTTGCGGGTCAAGTTGGAGGAAATATGCAGCATTGCACATCAAGGTCTGGAGAGGGTGCGCGAACGCTATAAGGAATACTATGACAAAACCACTAACAGAAATCTGAATCCGGGCGACAGGGTTCACATCTGGCTACCCACGTATCATAATAAATTACGGACGCAATGGAAGGGGCCGTACCTTGTGATGTGAAAGAAAAATGACGTGGATGTTGCATTGTTAATAAATAACACTAAGAAGGTTTTCCATGTAAATATGTTGAAAAAATACGCAGAAAGAGATCCAGTACAAAACGCCACCAAGGTAGCATGCTCGGTACTGGCCGAGGAGGCATTTTGGCTGGGAGCTTGAGTTCTACGGCTTCGCACCGTGGACCTCCTGCCAGTCCTGAGCCCGTTCCGCGGAGTCAACGGAGGACGCTATCACCTGCCATGGCCAGGGATGACTCCAGCGCTGTTTCCACCCATTCGGGTGGTGCCCCCTGTGTCAACAACACCGGCATCACCTCCACGGATGCTTCGACCGAGAGCTTGCACGACGCAACCAACGACGCCACCAGCGACGCCAGCCAAACACATCGAACGCCACCTCGACGCCGGCTACTGGACCAATGCCGCGCCGCATGCGCACCGAACCAACAGTGAGCACGAACGCCGACCGCTAACAGTAGAACGCTCGTAGTAGACGCCAGTAGCAGTGTTCCCGGGTCGCGTGTATTGATAGTATTTGTGTTTTGTGTTAGGTTTGTTCTTTTTATGGTCTATTGTTTCTGTCACGTAGGGTGTATTAAATGTGCCTCTGTGTGGGTACACGTGTCGCTAGCCCATCATCTTGGTGCGAGTGTTCTCTGGGAATATCTGTGACAGCTGGAAATGTTCGCCTAGGAGGGTTAAGCAGCTACTTGACTATTGGTCGAACCATTCTAAGCTAGGAAAAGATAGTATTACGTTGCCTAGACCAGTCCCGGTTTGATGAAGTTATGCTCTCACATCATGACAACTGGTTTCCAACAGCAGATTTTAAAGCTGACGAATGCACGATTTCAGAACCGTGCTATTGCAGGAGCGAGTGATAAATTGTTAAAGCTGTGCGTATAGGATTAGGCAAGTTGGGAAGACATGCTGAAGGGAAGAATGGCGCAGCATTAAGTAACGAGGACAGCCGGAGAGCACACATGCACAAGCGCCATCCTTGGAGTGGATACAGAATCCAAGAGTGCGTGCTTGATATTTAGCGCTGTTAGTCAAGGGTCGGGCTCTTTCAATCGTCAATGTTCAAATACATGTTTCTTCGTTTCCTGGGCTGCCTATGCTGAATGTCAAGCACGCGCTTTTGGATTCTGTATCCGCTCCAAGGTTGGCAGTTCTGCGTGTGTGTGCTCTCCTGTTATCCTTATTACGTGAGGCTGCTCCATTCTTCCCTTTAGCATGTTCAAGCTAAAGCCCCTACCCGGGACTGGCAGGATCAGGGTGGGGCCAGGCAGCGAGATGCCAAAAGACTTACTGTGTTACTGTACATAGATGGATTTTTTTTTCGGTAAAAGCACTTGTGTCGAGTGAAACATCACAACGTATATGGGCTTTGTAAAATATATGTGGTGCATCGGATGCCGTTATCTTGTTGTTGGGTTTATGCAGGTCAAATGGGAAGGTCTATCCAAGTAAGACTAAGGAGCACAAGGTGTATTTGGATATTGGTAGGTGTTTTAACTTATCTCTATATTGCAAGGGATGTGAATGTTGCTAGCCATTCCTTTGGAGAACACGTATTTGGCGGTACATTCGCAGCAGGTTAACCGGAAATTTATTGAGGCTAGATACATCTTATGACTCGGTGACGAAAGTGTGAGTGTGCTGTCTATCACGTTGGCACTCAGCGAGTTGGACTATTCAGATGAGAAGAATGTTAAGGGCGATTTTTTACTCATGTGTTGATGTAGCTTATCTGTAATTCCGTGGTTTGTAGTGTTCTTTTGGCTTTTCTATATATTTCGTGTTCACTTTCATAAACATTAGCTGCGAGTCAGCGACTGTTTCGACTTCTTTCTCGTCCCTGTCATGTGCTGGTAGATTGACGTACTTGCAGAGTGGATTCACTTGTAGATTCAGAGTAGATTCCCTTACAAAGAAGGGCGTAGGACATGGGTATTTTTGCTTCTTCATTACAGCCAAAATGGTTCTGAGGGAGATCTTTCGCTGATATCGATAGATATCACAAAATGACAAAAAGGAGTCTTAAGCTGAGTGAAGCAGTACCAGTAACAAACGTAGACCAGCTGTTGAAGCAGAAAGACCCGTGTCTTCATCCTTTTTTCCACCAGACACATGAGGACACTTCGTCTTTCTTATCATCATTTTGACAAGGTCCATATGGCAACGGCCTATAGTTAAATTTCTGCAAGAAAGCGCGTTCTGAAAACTTCAGAATCCGTTCCTCGTGAGGCGCACTGGAGAGATATTGGAATACCTTAGTTAACTCGTACCGGTACCCGTGACTCACTTTTACTTGACTTCAAAGTTTACTACAACTTCTTGCACATGCTGAGATAATAAAAACTGTGAGTGAAAGAATAACGTTTGGGGGAAGTGTGCTGTCTGATTGCTTGTGCGCAAGTGTGCGGCCTTTTTCACATGTTACCATTGTTCATTTCTCGCTAAGTTGTGGATTGAGTACTATGTACAGAAAGGCATTTGCATCGAATTGTATTGGGCACCCATCCTCAGCTGCTTTCTATTTGCAAAAAATGACCGACAACCTTAAAACTTTTTTGCACACAATAGTGTCCAGGTAAGCGCATTTTGTCGGCTTCTTTCCGGTCCTATGGGTTATACTGCTTACTGTTATAAGAAATCAATTTTGGACAATAAGTCGTAATGGTTTGGTTCTCAATGAATGGCTTTGGTAAGCTTCCACGAAACCCGATTGTTCAGTAAAGGATGCTTGAAATGTATTTGTGAAATTTATAATTGGTGTTGTTTGACTACTAAATGAGTGTTCTTTTTATGCTTCTTAGACACATCCGAAAGCAATGTGCAGAGGTAAAATGTATACAGTTTGTCATGAAAATAAAACGTATGTACTTGTACTCACGAAACCACTTATCACTCTTTCATTCAAAGGTATTTTCTTTGTACGTGTGCAATACATAATATGCACAAAGGAAGGTCTTGACACAATACTTATTTCTTTGGCAATTGGACTGCTATATCTGCAGTGATAATTGTGGGAAGAATTCTATACAACAAGACAAATTTGCATGCACTTCTGAAAGTGCATAATTATAATGCAGATTATTTCTGCTTTAGATAAAAGCACTTCCGAGAGAACGGAAGAATTATGCATAACATTACGGAACATTTACTAAGCGCACAGCGGAATTCGCCGCCAAAAAAACTATTTGCTTTTCGTGCATAGCCTATTAACTTTTGGGCGCCAAAAATGTGACGATCGTCATAGGAGTCGCCGTTTGTTATATTCAGTCTGTAGGCCATGGTGCGGAAAACCCTCGGGCAATGCATTACCTGCGGGTTTCTCAGTACAGCGAGCATTTTTTGTACACTTTAGCAGTTCAATTTTATTTTGCAAATTTTAACCCAGCGTTTTTTTTTCGTTTTTTAGGTGATAAAATTTTTTTGAAGTTCAGTGCAGCTCCTCAGGTCTTGGTTGTCACACACTGCCACTACACTCCAGAAGACAGCTGGGGCGCCGCTGAGAATTCTCTTTTGGGTTTACACGCGAAGTTGTATGCGAGAGCAGCATATCATGAGGGGCACCGAGAAGGTCGAGTAATAGGATTACGGTGTTTGTTCGATGCCATCTTCAAATTAGGCATGACTGAATGCAGGAATGCTTTAATTCACCCATGGCAGCCAAGCATGTTTCTGCCTGTCGCTGAAACCGAGTTCAGTTCTCTTGGCCCTATTCTCAGCCCAGTAAATAGTTCCTTTCAGTGCCACCTAACAATGTTGCATGCTGTACACGGGGGAGTCCCCACAACGTCATAATCACACCCTGCTATGAAACTTGAACTTTGACTTATTTAATGCGAACGCATTAATGGTCCATTACGAGAAAAGCAGCCGCCATACGAGTGTATAATCCCAGTTTGTAGATAAAAATCCCTGCGATTGCAGGAAAAAAGAATGACCTCATCAAGAGCCCAATGGCGCACACAGCAAGTCGACCTGCGCCTCTTCCAGCAGTCCTATACATGTCGTTCGTCTATATGTACTCGCCACTAACCGACCTCCACGTGGCGCCGGTTTCGACAACATCCGCAACAAAACTGTGACAAAACACTTTATCGTACATCGTTCCGTATGGCGTCCTACAATTTATTCTTATATATTACATAGACGTGTTACTGAAGCAAAAGGCTAGCTCGCGCGAGGGATTGGAGCCCACGGCATATGCACCTTAAGTTGTGCACCTTCCCAGACTTTCGTATCAAAATGTTGATGCAACCGTTCACTTTACAGCGTTCTGGGTGGTGTCATACGCTGGCGCGAGTGCGTGTGCGTGAGGTGTGTATGTATGAATGGCTGCCAATGCACACAAGGAAAGTAATGCTTTCGCATTCACACACGCAAGCAGACACACGCGTGACTGCTGACTGCCGAAAGCTTCTGGGGGGAAGGGCCAAGACATAGGCGGTGACTGACAGGGGCTCAAAACGTTAAAAAGATTCATCATTTTAATAATGTTTAATCTTATTACCAATTTGAGCAGCTGTCTGCCGCTCTCTGTATTGGCCCATAAATGCAGCGGGTATGCGCCATTCTCATCTTGAGAGCAACAACTTTCATGCAGAAACACATGAAATAGTGAGCCAAAAGTCCTTCAGGGGCGCCTGCAAAATGCAGATGATGGTGAGCTGCGAAACTGCGCTTTCCCTAGCGTCCGCAGAGACATTCACAATGGGGATGTTTGCGAGCTGTGCGCCACCACGAACCCGAACACCCGCGTTTAGCTTTGCGTGGCAGCGCCCACTTTTCTGTAACCGCTTTGACATTGCAGGTTATCCTTAAATTTTTATTGGGGGGGGAGGGGCTCTAATACTAGAGCAAATTTCTTCCTGCGGTTTCGGCAGCAGATAACCGCTTTTATTTATTCACGAATTAGATCTGCACGAGCAGTGCAGGAAGATTTAATTTGGCCCATGCTTTACATGATCCTGAAGGTGCCTACCAACAGATGAAGGCATGCTGCCGCCGCTTTTGAGAAGTGCCTCCTGAATGTCTTTCAAATATTTGCAGCTGCAGGAAACTGGCTGGACAGGGATAAAAAACTAAAGAGACGGCCTTTTCCGCAATACCGCACACTGCCGGCAAGGGTTCATAACATGTAAAAGAATGCACGTTCGCTGAAACGTATTTTACTTGTATGACTAATCAAATAAGGGTCCATGCAGATCTTGAATGAGTGTTTTCGAATGTCTTTATTTCACATAGAACCTTTGCTTGTTGAAAACTACTTTAGATGCTTTATAGTTATGATCCTACGCTTTGTTGCAAAATATACCTTCGAAGCTATTTTAAAGCTCTAATTTTATTGTCCCTCTGACTTTATTTAAAGAAGAGCATGGTTTCTCCGCAGACTGCCGTGTGTGCAGCAAGCACAGCTTTCATACTTTCAGAACACAATATCCGCAGTAGAATTACCGGCTGTCGTAATGAAATGATTTTTTTTCATTTATGAAGAGCGCGGATGTGGTACGACTCCTGTTCATAACCCCGATTTATTTGCGCTGTACTTAGAAGAATTTACTCTTGTCTGAGAATCATAACAGAACATTCATTGCCAGTTTTTTGCCGCACCAGCATATTCAGGAAATACCTGTGCACCAAGCGCTAGAATATTATTAAAAGACCCAATACTCAAAGGAATGAGTTTATTATAGACCAGATGATTCCTTATGGCTAGAATTTAAGTGGTTAAACGGAAGAAGTCACACCGACTGTCCTAATTTTCGGAGCAACATTTGGGAAATAAATTAGTGTTGTTTTGGTCAATTTCTAGATAATACCTCTCACTTATCGGCACTTCATCACACCTGCAATGAAAAGAAAAAAAATCTTTTTAGTCTCCTTCCACTTCTGTTGGCCAGCCGCTTGTATAAGTGGCGCACATATGGTTTTCAAGTCCACATACAAAAGATTTTTAAACAACAATTAGCTGTGGAAGGCTCTCCCAAACGGCAAACGGCTTAAGTTCTGTGATGCTGTGCGAGAAGATGGTTGAGCCCCTGCGCTGCCTCTAGGCACCAGTGTCGTTCAGAATACGGGCACAGAGAGATTAGACAAGGTTACTAAGAATCAAAAACCGTGAAGACTTATATAGTAGCTCACACCTTTATAACTTCAGCAAAAAATTGTACAAGGCGTGGGACACTCCTGCATGAAATAATCCAGTCTCAATAATTACTGAATGCTTCTGCTCCGAGCAAAGAGCTGCATTCAGCTTGAGAACAACAATTCACACATGCCGCATCCACTCAATGCTTATGATCTTCAGCAACTGATGTACTGATGCTTGGTTCTAATAATTCCCAGAGACTTAAATGGCTTGGAAGCATAATAAAAGTGAATATATGTTAAAAATTCCCTGCACTAGTAGCCGAAAAGGTTAGAAAATTTGGCACCAACCAGGCGCAAATTTGCCAAAATGTGGAAAGCTTTAATTAACATTTAGTACAGTCTCTGGTATACTCATTAATAAAAGAAAAGTCTTGAATGAAGACACACACTGTTTCAATAAACAAGCTTCAATATGGCACCATATTCTGAGGGAAAAGATGCAAAATAAAAAGTGCAGATTTCAGAAACATTTGTTGTCAGTAGAAAGAATCTTGCAACAAATCGCTCCCTTTGACTAGGCACGATATGAACAGAGACGCATATGTGTGGAACCGACCAAACAAATAAACCACCGCGTAATCCTAGTCTTGTAACCGTAAAGCATATCGGGTTAGCCGGCCCGTAGTATCCTTCAAAAAGGAGTGCACACAGAGCCCATAGTCATTTCCCAGCTGCCCATAACAGGTCTAAGCACTCTCGTTCTGTGATGGACTAATTACGGTTTGAAGCAGAGAGGAATGGCTGGCATGGGCGATTAACCGGTCGGACCCGGACTGCCGCTGAGGACTGTCAGCTCCTTTTCCATGCTCGCTGGGGTCAGTACGGGCGATAGCAGGGGCACCCACATCGAAGTGCTCCAAGCGTAGCGATGTGGTAAGCTTCGAGCTTAACGGACCAGAGACATGCTGTTGATTGGCTAATCAGGACAAATTGCCATTCATCTTTAAATAATCCGTGAGGGTGCGTGCGGTGTCTGAGACGCCTGGCACCAATCGACGGAAGTACGAGCACAAGCCAGTAGAGCTCATGATGCCGCTGAAGGAACGCGGCACCGTCATATGTTTATCACAACAGTTTTTAGCCTGATGAGGAAGAACACCCGTCCCATTGACGACGCGGCCCAAAACGGTGAGCAGAAGGCGCGTTAAATAGCATTTCTAGGAGTTGAGCTGCAGGCCTGCATTATGTAAAAGGAAAATAATCTCGGAACAATAATCGTTGTGAGAAGAAGTGGGGGAGAGGACAGTGATGCCGAAAAAACAAAGCCATGCGTACCAGTTGAAACCTTGCAGAAGGGCGTCAATCGTGCGCACGAATGTGGCCGGCACCTTGTATGAGCGACAGGAGAAAAATATAAATCGATGTAAGCCGTAAGGCGTCAGACGCGGCCTTGTCACTGTACTGATCATCCGCTGAAATCTCCCAACATCCAAAGCGACGATCGACGAGGAACTTCATTCGGAAGCGTAGAGAGAATAACGGATATCGTCGATAGCAGGTAGGGGGTACACATATTTTCTATCAATCTTATTTAGATGAAATTAATCAGTTCAAAAACGCAATGAGCTATCATATTTCTTCAAAAGAATGGCTAACCATATCCTGGGGGTGTGGAAGGTTCGATATTGTTTTATCGAGCAATTTGGTCACGAACTTGTTGATCAACTGTAACTGAGAGTGTAAGACAGCGTGTGTCTGTCGGTGGAAAGACGCGTCATCGCCGGCGCCAGAACGGTGCGTCATAGCGACAGCTCGGCGAGCCAAGACGTTGCTGAGATCTATAACGTTCGAAAGAATCTTAAAAGGTTGCAAAGTGATGCAGTTTGTGCGAGACTGAGATTGATGGCCACCACTTTGTCATGAATTAGTGTGTCGAAAGAGGGGATGCTGCGATAGGCTGCGGTGTCCTGAACAGGGCTGGCGTCCATCATCGACCAGGCATGGGGGCGAGTGGCGACAGCGCGAGCACGCAAATGCCGGACGGTATAATCTGATATGTAAGTCGCAGTTTAGAAACGACAAGGGCAGTGCGTTCACCTTGGTGGAAGAGGTGTTATGCAGCACGTGTTTATTGTGGGTCAGCTGGAGATACATAATGGGGTGCGACAAGGTTTTCTTCATCGGGGACTGGCATAGATGATTACAATGCAACAAAGGAGGCGTCTTGAAGCTTCATGCGAACATAGTCAGTAGAGAACGACCAGAAGAGCCAATCAGTATCTACTTAATCGAGTGGTGGCAGCTTCATGTTAGGTGCACACTGCAATCAGTCGGCAAGGCCGTAATCGTTAGATAGAAAAGCCCTGATGAGAATGAGGGCGCAGTTTACTAATAATACAGAACTGAACCAATGTACTAATGAGGCGGGCTAGAGTTACGCGAGAGGTACAGATTCCGTCAACTGGAGATCAGCACTCTTCAAGCATATAAGCCACCGGTATGAATGGGCACCAGCAGATTACCATCGTCGACATTGACGTAAATTCGGTCGAGAGGTCAGTTGAGGATTTCCGGTCCCCGTCGTTCATGCAGCATCAATATCAGCGGCTCATTCTACTAGTTTAAAGTCGGAAGCTTTTAATGTCTTATACTCGCGGTGACCATCCGTTTCGTCACGTGACCTCGCGGTGTCCGTCCGTTACATCTTAGCTTCATGTGACCTTGTCATGTGATCACAACCAGCCAACTGGACCGCAAGCAAACTGCCCTCTGTGGTGGGTGGTGTGATCCGCCGCCAAGCAACAACTTCGAATGCGAGGCGTAACGTCACCGGTCAATTTCAAAACAGTGCAATAAGTCGCAAACAGCTTTCGCCTTCCTGCAGTTAAGAGATATCTAAGTGCCTCCAACGAATTTTTTTCAGATTGTAGCGAACGTACGGAAAAGCAGTGGGAAGATAGGCCCGTTGCGGAGAGCGAGACACAAGGCGAGGGGTGGGAAGCGGCTTGGAGAGTGGTGTCACTAGCGGCGGATGTCAGCGCGAGGGGGCGAAAATCAAGCGCAGTAGCACAGTCCAGCAATGTATCCGATGCGAGATCAGCGCAAGCAGACTAACCGGTCGTCGGGTGTACACCTTTAAAAGGATTCCGGTAATGCGATGGGGAATAACAGCTGAACACAAAATATGGAGGTAGGTGACTGAGGCGTGGCCGGTCTTGCAGTGGCGCGAACCGCCAGAGGGAGGCTTCAGTAGGCGGTTTCTTCCACGCAAAAAGTAAAAATGAGCTGCTAGACATGCAGAGCGAGTGGAAGTGCCTAAGGTGCAAGAGTGTAAAGTTTATGTTGAACAATTTTTGTGGCACTGTCTGTCACCACAGAGGTATCGGAGGCCGCTCGTGATGGTGTCTGCTGTTCCCCACAGAAAGAGGTCGCTGAGTGTATGGAAGTCGACAAAACTTCTCTCGAATGCGGTGACTTTGAGCTAGCTCGAACTGACTTCACACGTTGATAATAGCGTCACAGTTATCCGGTATCTGCAGACAAACGAAAGAAAAGTTGCGTCCTTAATCCCTTTGACTACGTGGCCCACCTTGTCTGTATTGCTCATAGTGGCCTCCACTTTTGTAGAAAAACGCTTATGCTTCTTGAATGTCAGCAATGCACCTTTGATTCGAAGACGGCGCAGGATGCAACCTGTTATTACGCCGTGAGCTTTCGGCCATAGGGTTTTTCCAACAAGGTCTACAGCTTTTTTTTTTACAAGTAAGTCAGCTGCTAAGAGTATCCTAATGCACCTTACACCACATCTTGGTCGCTGCCAAAAAAAATGTCATTTGCCAGCATAACGGTGGGGTCCCACCTGTTTCAAGTTCTGGCATGCTTGTATAAGCTAACTAAGCCATCGACATCAGTGCCAAAGGCACCAGGGAATGAGTATGGGTTAAGGGGGGCAGCCACGGTCATAAATGGAGTGGCACTAGTGGCCCAGGACCAGTCGAGTTGAGCGAGCCATGGTGACTGTACCTTATGACTGCTCCGAAGCATTGTTTTGTGAGGAAAATAAAGGCGCGAAATGCAATGTAAAATGTACTTCGCAAGGATCGAGTCAAGGCCAGCGGCGCAAGCCGGAGATTACACTCGAGCTCAAGAACCCACTCGAGAACAACCTGTAATAGGCGGGCTACAGAGCACGCGTCAAGCACATGCACTTACCAGCGTTACCGTCGCTGCTGTTAAATTATTCATAATTACTACAAGTTCAGTCGCTCAAATGGTGGGAGATATTTCAATTTACTACAAACAGAAATCATAACAACTAGAGCGAAGTAGCTACTTACCCTTTAACCTCAACTCTCGGGTAGCCATCCGAATGTAAATAGCATTTCCATTCCTCACATGGTTTTTCCATATCTTTCAGAGTACGTTGAGGGAGATTGTATCCTCGAAACCAGCAGTCACCTTCAGTGAAATCAAACATTGAAATTAATTTGCCGTATTAATGCTTCTTTTATATGCGGCAGTATGTTATCTCTTCTCTCAGGCACTCAAATATGATAGTACCTCCTATAGTGCAGTGGACAAATGCTCTGGGTCTTTTATGCTAACAATTCTTTATTGCCGAAGGAAGAAAAACTCATCCTTGGCCAATAAATGAATTTTATGACAGTGGTAAGTACCATTCTCTCAGCCCCATTCCGATGGGTATTCATAAGTTTAGCAAAGGGAGATTTCATCTAGTTGGCAAATCCTGCTGATATAAAGTGCTCAAAATAACACAGACGAGTGAACAGGACCAATAAGGGCTACTTGCGCCTGAAGTTTATATAAATAGTGGGTACATATATAAAATATGTACGAGGAATATTATGAAACAATCAGAGGCTAGTAATATTAGTCAGCTAAACGTCAGGCTGAAAAGTGGTAAACGGGCAGACAACGAAACACCGAAAAACCAACTAAGGGCCCACATTCAGTGCCAGTGCCTATCCCATTTATCGCCACTGCCTTTAGGATCGCTTGTTTGTTCTGCATAAGGCAACTGGAAGTCTCTAGACGCCTTTCTAAATCAAGAATAACTTCAGCTCGAACGTCTAAGTACAGCGACAATGCATCGCAAGGTTCACTTGTCATAAAGTTCACCTCGTGAACTTCTTACGTGTCACGGCCTCTTTGACAATGTCCTCCCTCCGCTTCCTCGACCTAATGAAGGAGGCCCTGTCCTCACCGAATTCGGTGGATTCACTGTTGATTTATTTTTTTTCTCTTCCTCACAAATAAAACAAGCGGATACTTAGGCTCACGTACAAAAGTTACTTGCAGTTTTCTTCATGCATAGACGGGCGGAAGGTGCTCGGCATCACGAAATTGCGGCGCTATAGGGAACGAAACTCCGCCTGTCTCGATAGCAGAAATGCATCGGCATGCCTCTCGCATACAGTGAAGCACAGTCAGGAACTGGAAGCACATATATTCCTAGCGCAATCTTCGGGTGATCTCGCAGACAGATATTTTAACTATTTACTGCGGCCAACCTAGACACCGCCGCATGACAAAACTGTTCTCTAGCCAGCGTCATTCGGATATGGTTTTTCGTTTATGGTGGTTTAACGTCCCAAAGCGACTCCGGCTATGAGAGATGTCGCAGTGAAGGGCTCCGGAGATTTCGAGAACCTGGGGTTCTTTAACGCGCCCCGACATCTGCACAGCACACGGGCCTCTAGAATTCCGCCTCCATCGAAATTCAACAGCAGCGGCCGGGATCGCACCCGCGTCTCTCGGGTCAGCATCTTTCGGGTGCTATATGACAGCCCCCCCTTTTTTATTGCCCGATAGGTTTACAAGCCTTAAAGTTTGCTTTTTTGTGGGATGCTCACAAAACAATGTGCACCTATGAGCATTATTATTGGTTCTTGGGTAAAGTATAGGAGGAGGAGGAGGAACGATATGGAGGTTAACCATTAACCGGAAGAATAGCCGGTTTGCTACCCTGCACGGGGAGAAAAGGTGTGAGGGGATAAGAGGATAAACCAGAAAAGAGATGACCAGGATTTGATTTGATTTGTGAAGGCTTGACGTCCCAAAGCGACTAAGGCTATGAGTGACGCCGTATCGAAGGGCTCTGGAGATTTCGATCACCTGGGGTTCTTTACCGTTCACTGACATCGCACACTAAACGGACCTCTATAATTTCACCTCCATCGAGATTCGAATGCCGTGGCGTGGATCGAGTCCGCGTCTTTTGGGTCAGCAGCCGAGCACCATAACCACTGAGCCACCGAGGCGGCGTAGAGAGTAGCTGGAAATTGAAGTACCTATGCAAATTCACAGCGTTTGCTAAAGTAGCAGCCCATCGTGCAGGCTAGACGTTCGTATGAAGTGGAGCAGTGCCTTGGAGGCCTTCACCGCCGACGATCGTCGCGTCCAGTAGCCGAGAATCTTCATTTCCTTCAGGATAAAGTCTAGACTTGCGGGAAACCGCTCCCAATAAATCTGCGGGGGTATGTTACGTTTTTACATTATGCATAAATAGATATATAGCTGAATCTCCAAGCCATCAAATTTCGTCTCTCTCATCATGTCTATGATGATACTTTTAGGCAGCGATAAACATTCTCGGCTAGAAATTGATCTAAACATATATCATTTTCTGCCAAACCTCAATTCCAACAAACAATGACAAGAACACTAAGTGATCCATTATTATAGCTCAGTGTTTAAAGGTCGTCTGGCATACCGTCAGACGACCAACCATAATTTAGAATAATTTCACCAAAATTTCCTCACGGAAAATAACGGCGCAATATATCCGTGTATTCCCGGGATTTTCAAGCTTTTAAGAGTTATAAGCCTAGTTAACTCGTCCACTATTAAAATGGCGTAACTAATGAATAAAAAATCATGTGGGTACACAGCCGTGACTT
>JARKHS020036746.1:0-61394 GCA_030143305.2 Amblyomma americanum
CTCTTCTTGCTCAAGCAAGGACTGTGGTCGAGGCTACCTGTCTTCGTCTTTTATATGTAACTCCTCTTAAAACAATTCTTAGGCGCTATACGTCACTTTAGGCCATTCCACCAGGTATTTATGCACCCTCTTCACACCCTTTAATCACGAACATACTCACTACTCTTAGGCCCTATATACACCCGGTGTTGATTTTATCATGTGCACATATTTTAGTCTGAGCCGACCGAAAACCTCGTGTTTGGCGCTCTTTGGCCTTAGATGCCCTTGCGCCATAAAAACCTAGCATCACCATCATCCTTTCCACAAAACCGGTTCGGGTGTCCACAGATATATGTGAGAGAGTTACAGCGTCACTTGCTTTCTCCATACCAATTTTAGAAACCAATCTTCAATTTTCTTCGAAACCAAAGGAAAGGCGCATAACTGCCCCCCCCCCCTTCCCCCCCCCCCCCCTGGATCCCGTGGACACCTTATTCGCGCTTTAAGCTACGCGGCGGCAGTGGCAAATGCATGCGTCAGCATTCACAACGTTGTAGAAGAAACGCAGCACTGAAGCTGTAGACCGTCGGCGTTGTTCGCGTTCATTTGCGTTGCGTTGACAACGCTCTAGACTCCGATGATTTTGAGGAAAGGAAGGCGCATAAGTGGCTCCCTGGGGCAGTGGACGCCTCAATCGCGCTTTAAGGTACGTGGCGGCGGGGAGAGAGAGATGTGGGCTGCATGCATTAGCGCTGACAACGTTTTGGCAGACACGCCCCACTGCAGCAATAGGCCGCAGCGTTCATTGAGTTACAAGCCTCTCGCGATCAACCATTAATTTAACCGCCACCTCGCACGGTGGGTGCGTTGCCTATCCAGTGTGCGGAACGCACTCAACGTTAAGAGGCCAAGCCGCGTCTACTTACCCGATACACCACAGCTTTCTCTTTCTAGCTAGGTTCAGCAGTAGTTGAACCGCAGCTAACTTTTTTAAGGTGATGAAAAGGCTCCCGTCTGCATCATATACCGGAACGCAGGCTGCCCTGCCAAGTCAACAACTGCGTAAAAGCTTGCACTGCATACGTTCAAGGTGTGTTTGTAATTTGAGGCCCAATATTCTGCACTGGACGAGTGGAACGAGCCTGTGAAATGAGATTCTGTTTTATCTTGACATTTTCAGTATAGTCAGTGGACAAACTTCTGTTTGCGCTGTCTGTTTTTAGCAATTCTACCCCCCCCCCCCCCCCCTGATACCTGGGCAGCATGAGGAATCCATTGAAACGGATGGTATACGATTTCCTTAAAAAACTTCTACATAGGGCTTTTCTCAGTAACAGCCAATTATTTCAGAAGGGCAAATTATCTGCATACGTATTCTTCCATGAACGTTTCCTCGACAAAAAACGCAACGGAGTACACGAGAATAACTGTAGGTGCAGTGTTAGCACTCCCTATGTCTACGAAGATGCTCTCGTGGTCTCTGCATGCACCGTCCTCAAGCGAGGACAGCGCGCTCGTTTCTCAAGCCTCCTTCAGAGATGGATTATGTGCATCGCAGGCAACATACTACAGCGCAGACGTGTCCACATATCGGTCATGCATACCTGTTCTTACTAGACGCAGCCAGCCCAAATTAAGCCCAAGAGGCTGTTGTAAAAGAATTGACAACATCCTCTCTCCTTTGCATCCATCATCCGCAGGGAAAATCTGTATTTGGGGCCATTCCAGCCATTTTCTTTTGAGTGAGGAACTTGCTTGATCTTTTCAAACACTCTGCAATTCCCACGCCGCAAAGGTATTCACAGCCGCCACGTGCTTCTAATGTGTTCATGCATACTCACGGACACGTCATTGTCAAGGCGAACTCATTGTTACTTATACACCATTCAAAATGGGTCTAAGCATCTTAGCTGACGCTCACCGTCTCAGCAGCAAGCGCGGAAGCACACGCGCGTAACATTGGATCGGGCCGTGGAAGATGCGTGATAGTGACCACTTTCTTCAAGCATCGAAACTGTGAAAACTGGCCAAATTATGAGAGCGACAGAGCGCCAGGCGGCTCACTACCACATCTGTGCAACCCAGGCTATGATAGGGCTCAGTGAACGTTTATGATATAAGTGGACATGAGGTAAGTGATGGTTGTGAGTGTGAGTGAGTGGTTGTGAGTGCGAGTGGTCATAAGTGTGAGTTAGTCGTTGTGATTGCGAGTGGTCATGAGCGTGAGTTTGGGATAGTGGTTCAGAGTGCGAGTGGTTGAGAGTAAGATTGAACATGAGTACGAGTGTGAGTGAGTGGTTACGAGTGCGAGTGGACATGAGTGTGAGTGAGTGGTTGTGAGCGCGGGTGGCCACGAGAGTGAACGTGAGCGAGAGGTTGTGAGCGTCAGTGGCCATGAGTGTGCGTACGAGTGGATATGAGTGTTAGTGCGAGTGGCAGTTGATGGGAGGCCGAGTGGCAGTGAGTGCTATTGAGCACCACTCATGGTGCCGAGGTATGTATAATGATGATATTATATTGAATGCTCACCACAAATATTTAATAGGCAGGTTAGAGCGAAACCAGAACTTAGCAGCACGCTTTGTACAACCAAACTACTCCAGGCATTCGAGTATATCTAACCTGCTAAATAAAACCGACCTATATAGCCTAGCTCAGCGTAGACCAACATCAAGACAAGTTTTTGTACCTACTTCATCAGGGACAGTTCAACATATCATAACAAGCCCGCCCGGTGTCTGAATGGTTATGGTGCTCGGCTGCTGGCCTGAAAGACGCGGATCGATTGCGGCCGCGGCGGTTGAATTTCATCATCATCATTAGCCTGACTGCGCCTACTGCAGGATAAAAGCCTCTCCCATGTCTCTCCAATTAACCCCGCCCTTTGCCAGCTACGGCCACCGTATCCCCGCAAACTTCTTAATCTCATCCGTTCCGTCCATCTAACTTTCTGCCGCCCCCTGCTACGCTTGCCTTCTCTTGGAATCCACTCCGTTACCCTTAAGGACCAGCGGTTTTCTTGCCTTCGCATTACATGACCTGCCCAAGCTCAGTATCCCAAAATGCTGATTTTGTGTACAGACGAGACTGGTCGAGCCCAGGGTCAGAGACTTTCACAGGAATGGAGCCATTCAGGGGAGTGTGGTCTGATTTGAAACCAACACCTCACCGTGCGTGCTCTGCACTGGATAATGCATCACCATACTGCGGCCTTAGCAAAAGCAAAGACAAGGGAAAACTTGAAGGTTGCACCATATTGTTGCACCCAGGAGGACCACACCTCATGCGCCTTCATTAAAGGCTGCGAAAAACCACGGTTTAAAGTCGGGGCTTAAAAGTACATTATATGTAAAATCGGCTTATGTTTGAAATATTTCGTTGGTCTCTTCCAGCTCTGCTGCGCCGCACTATTTTAAATTTTATAAAATAATTTAATTTTGTGTTTCTTTCAAAAATACAAAGCAGTTGCTGGACCCATAGCTATTGGCTAGTAAACGGTCCAGTCATGACATATGATACAAACTTTAACACAGCAGAGGAGGAAAGTAATTGCCAATACAAAAATAATTCTTGACGCACATATCATAGGCAATGCAATAACATTGAGTCACAATTTGATTTAAACATCACAATAGTTTTAAAAAGGTATTTCTTTAGAGCAGTACTAAAGTTATAGGCTTGCATGATGCGTACTGGAAAAGAATTCCAGGTCAAGGCTCCGTTAAATTCTATCAGCGCTTTCCCGTGCACATTATGAGATGGAGGCAGGTTAAAATTAAGATTAGTTGCAGCTCTTGTATTTCGTAATGGGAGTATAAACAAAGCTGTGGGAAGAGGATCATTAGTATCTAAGATACTATGTATAGTTTGTGCAATTTTTAATTCGTACAATGCATTGAACAGAAGCACATGGACAGAATTGTACAGGGATCTACTGGATTAACCGTGACTTGAAAATGTAGTAATTCGTAATGCACGTTTTTGCAGACGGATTACAGGTTCGAGATAAGTTGTGAAAGTGGCACCCAGGACTCAATGCAGTAAGAGAGATAACTATGAAAGAAGGAAAAGTAAAGAATGCGTATAATGGGATGATGGATATTCCTTGTTTCACTTACGTTAAACAAACTCTTACACCACGACTAAATTTACGGACGGCTTCGTACCCTCCATGATTTTACGTGATTTGAAGGCAAAAGCATGAATGTTTTAATTTATATACTGTTCCTTTTTTGCAAATGACACACCTACTCACAAGCATGCAGTCTAAGACGAGCATACACTAGGTTCTCCTTTATTCGCCAAGAAGCAACGCGGTTTTGTGATTTTGTTGCCTTTCTCAAAAATCACTGGCAGTGCTTCAAATTGACACTGCGGAGGCCATTGATCGTGTCGGGCACAATTTTCTGTTCACACATTTAGAACTCATTAATGTTGCTTACAAAGGAGCACGTCTTTGCTACAATAACTGCTCGACCCGCTTAGTTGTGAACAGTTCTCTTTCGCAGCCCGTGTTTATCTTTTCGTCTGTGAAACAGCTAGGGGTGTCCATTATTGCCAGTTATGTTCATGCGCTCAGTACTAAGAGCCGCTGTGCATGAGCATTCTGCAGAGTAGAGGCATTTGAGTTTACCTTATCCTAGGCAGTGAGTTGGAAGTATTGGCTTACGCAGATGTCTGACGTTTTTCTACGGAGGTAAGCCTAGCGTGGATGAAGTTGGTCGCCTAACTGAGTAGTTTGGCACAGTCTCGGGTGCCCAGATGAACCGTTCCAAGAGTTGCGGTCTGTGGTTTGGATCGTGGGGATCTACACTAGTTGAATATATATATATATATATATATATATATATATATATATATATATATATATATATATATATATATATATATATATATATATATATATATATATATATATATATATATATATATATATATATATATATACATCGACGTCCCATTAAGCGCGTACAGGCACAGTGAAAACTATTGGAGAGATCGCGTATCGGTTGCACAGCGCTATGATGACACATTTGTCCCACATGTTATGTCAACAATCGGCAAGGCTACCGCCTCAAACTTGTTTCTCGCAACAAAAATTTATTATGTTTTGCAGATTATTCACTGCACAAGGATTTCTATTCATCTCTTCCACTGAGTTTTTGCAATTGTTTGGGGTTCTTCCATGGAAGCCATACGACGTGATTTTTTTTCTGGCCTGTCAGCGCGGGTGGGCTAGGTTTAGTCTTTCTTTATGTGCGGCAGATTGTTGCACGCTTTATGTTTTTTCGTTACACTTACCACCCGATACTTCGAGTATTTTTATTGATAAATTTAATTAATGCTTTGCCCGCGCTGATTGTGTCCTCTAACTTCTCTGACCGTCCTTGTTTATGGGCGTTTACGCATGAGGTATATGTTGCTGTGCGCCTTTTGGTAGTCCGTTTCTCAACAAAGTTCTTATTTTCTGTGTCGCGAAAACATCTGTACAAAGACTTGATTTCGATGCTTTTCCCTCCTCCTATTTATCCCCCAATGTACTTTGGATTGCCGCGACATGATGTACTTAGGCGGGTGCGAAAAGTGCTACATTCACCGTTCACGAAGACCTTCTTCTGCTAGCTACATACGGAAACATTGCCCGTGAAGAATTGGGTTCAGAAAAGGGGCATTTTTGGGCCGTCTGCGATGTTCCTGAAACAATTGAACATTGCTTCATCAATTGTAAGGACCCAGTTCTGTTCTCGGATGTCTTGCAACGAACCTTGAAAAAGCGAATTAATTTTACTTCTCATACCATACGATACCTTACTGGTGTCTGCTGCGCAGTACGTTGATAAACCTCTTGATATGTTTTTTTTTCTGATTGGATTACACAGTTTTCGAAAACTAGAACCATGGAACAGCAGTGTGAATCAGTTGTGTAGAAGAAATTTCATTCCTGGCGCTCGGCTACTGATCCGGAGTTCCCGGGTTCGAACCCGACCGCGGCGGCTGCGTTTTTATGGAGGCAAAACGCTAAGGCGCCCGTGTGCTGTGCGATGCCAGTGCACGTTAAAGATCCCCAGGTGGTCGAAATTATTCCGGAGCCCTCCACTACGGCACTCTTTCTTGCTTTCTTCTTTCACTCCCTCCTTTATCACTTCCCTTACGGCGCGGTTCAGGTGTCCAACGATGTATGAGACAGATACTGCGCCATTTCCTTTCCCCAAAACCAATTATTATTATTATTGATTGCTCATCTGAGGGAAGTGCATAAACAGACAAACTTTAAAACGAAGTGGCGCTCCCTCTTGGTGGTGTGCTCAGCGCTAACTCCCGCCTAGTGTTCTGTTGCTGCGCTTTTGCGGAGACGTCTTCCGTGCCATTTTCAAATAGTTAATTTAATTAGAACACATTTTCAATGTCATAAGTACCATGCTTAAAAAGTGCTATTTTGTGGTCCATGGATTGCGCGCTCACCTCGCAATGTGAAGGACCTTGGTTCGATTCCCCGCACCTTTGGAGGAAATAGTTTTCTTTGTTGATGAAGTCATTGGGGGGTATGTGGACCACATTTCTTGTGCGCCACGTTCCGCTGCTAATGGGCCACACGAGGCTTTCGCCTTAAATGATGTGGTTGCGCACCACTGCTACCGTATCACTGGGAAGCATTAAAAGGCGTTCGCACCGTATAGAAAGAAGCCTTTACAGATATACATCGTATGGAATACCATCAATGCGCTCTCAAAACCTCGTACTAAAATCGAGAACTTCTTAACTGGAATTCAGTCTTATTTCTTCTCTTGACTGCCTGTGTGGTGGCATATACAGGGTGTTTCACGTAAGATTCTTCACATTTTTTTAAAATACGTTGTTTGAGTTAGAAAAGCGCTTTTTTCGTCAAACGATTGTAAGCGGTGTAGTACATCAAAATACAACTAAGACGTGCTAGCTAGCTGGCTGGCTAACTAATAATGTATAGTTAACTTTTTAATTGGTGCACTACACTGGTGACAATGCTATGCCGAAAAAAGCGCTCTTCTAACTCAACAAGCTATTTCTAAGAATTGTGTAAAATCATACTGAAACACCCTGTATGCACCTATGTAAGCGAACCGGGGCCTTTTCTTTCTGCTGTGAACTTTTCTTGCCGCGCTCCCCAACAACCCAAGTGTTTTATAGTTGGGCGTCGAAACATATCGCCAATAGCGTGCTGTTCTTTTCGCTTTCTTCTGGTCGCAGTGACGTCGGCACGCATCAGAATGTTGGGACTATGGGGTGTGATTGGTTCAGGCGGCATACCGCAGTTTCGCGTGCTTAAAGCCCGGGTCACAAGCACGTGGGGTAAGTCACCCTTGCTTTGCCACTCAACTTTCTGTTGTGGCTGGCAATAAAGCCTTGAGAAATGTTACAGTCCTATTGTGCCACTGTGTTTGCGTGCGTATGTTTTACAGAGGAGTAGAGAAGTTAGAATGAACAGTGTTTATTACGACAAAGTTGAAATAATGAACGCACACACAATTCGACAGGAAAGCTGTATCTGTGGACAATTTCGATTTGGTGCTGCGCCGAGCCTTAGTGTAACAATAAAGCTTTACGCTGAGCGCCAGTTGTGCTGTGTGATTGAAAGGCCGCACCTCAACGTCGAAACCAATGTCATGCCCATAGCTATCATCCCATTTATTAGGGCGAAAGCCTTGCGTGGCCCATTAGCAACAAAACCCAGCGTCATTGTCTAAGAAAAGTGGTCCACAGAACCACCAATGGCGTCATCAGCAGAGGAGAAAAAATTCTGCAGAAAATTAGGGGAATTGAACCAGGGACCCTCACATTACGAAGCGAACACAGAATGTCATAGGGAACGAAACCGCGTTGCTTTCTGGCGAAGAACTTTGAACCCAACGAATGCGTTGGCCTAATACAGTGTGCTAGTGAGTAGGTGTGTCACTATAATGTCAGGAAAATTATAAATAAAAAAATGGGGAGGACACTCAAGCTCCTCCTTAGGGAAGGTTGAATGTTTTGTTGAGGACTCGAGGTTATTCAAGAATTCGAATCTATGAAGCTTCCAGGAACCGCGTAAAGTAGATTTCTGACAGCATTTAAAATGTTGACGTAATCAACGATTAAAACCGCGACAATGTTCACGCTTCCCATCACTGCGCTGGGGGAGTGCGGAAAAAATCGCGGTGACGTCATTGTTGTCGAATTTTCTTATCTCCGCTGCGTTCGTCTGCATGCGGTCCTGCGTCTTCCGATGCCGCCAAGCATTTATTTACGAGCCTCACCTTCGACGGCATTCGTTTCCTTCCTTGAAAAAACCGTCTCTTTTCTGGAAATTGAGCGCAGCCGTCATCATTGCGGCATCTGTGGCTGTGCACTGCACAGAAGCCTGAACGCCGACGCTGCTTAGTTGGGGATTAAGTGACAATTTCAAATGCTACCGCAAAAAGATTTCGCGTGCTTTACCTGCAAGCTTCACACATTCGGCTCGTTTGAACTCATCGAATTCTAAAACCTCTTCGGTTGTCCTTGAAGCGCATGACGTGATTGCGTTGTGGGTTAGGCTTTGCATTCTGAGCAGTTTGACATCTTTGAACGCATTTTTATTTTTTTAAATTTTTAACTGTTTTTTGATCACTTACAGACTTTGAATTTTCTTAATTAGCATCATCAAGCGTTCCCTTTTCATACTGAGCTTTTTCACACCTTCGAACCCTCTTTGTCATTTTTTTAATTTGTTTAATCAATCAATTACAATGATTTCATAACACCGTCATCACCTATCACACACCAATCAATCACGATAACCACAAATTACCACGATAGGACTTTTTTTTTACGCAGCCCTCGGTTATTTCCTACACGCGGCGCCGCCTACTACTACGCCGACGGCTTTTCACGCCGAAGCTTGTCGAACAGTGCTTTCCACAACACAAAAACGCCTTTTGAGTCCAGCATATGTTGTTTTTATTACTTCATTGCTGACAAACACAAAGTAACTCCAAGAAGCATTTTTGTTATGGAGCGTATTCCTTTTTCTGCTCCGTTTCCCCGCATCGTTTATTACGGCAGGTCCAAGCCTTGGCTCTTCGATAGCGTTTATTCTTGTACTTGCCGATTAACTCCACTATCCGCGGCTTGTGTTCGAACACCTTGAAAATCTTCTGCTTGGCTTGACACACCCGGTCCTGCAGAATCTTGCTCTGCTGAAGACTGCCTTCGGTGAGGCATTTGATCTTGCTGAGTATCTCTTCCTCCTCCATATCGAGGGGCTTCATTTGGATTGCAGCAGGCTTGTCCTCAATGAACTCCTGTAGCGCTGACAGTTGGCTCTGTACTGCATGCTCCACGTCAATCACTTCGTCTACCTGCGTCATCATGTAGAACACTTTCCAGCCATTGGCCCTTTGTAACGCGTCCTTCTCATTGGCCAAGTCACTGACGGTCCGCTTTTTGTCATCACCTGGTTGAACGCCACTGTGCCTCTTAAAGTGAATGCCGGGTGCGTTCCAGCTGAGGGGGCGCTTACTGGACGGGTACTTCCTCGTCCGATTGCCCAATGTCTCGCCCTTCGCGCGACCCCCACCTGAAGAGCCATTTTTCTTCCTTTTCCGGCTTTTCTTCTCAATGAAATCCTCTTCGTCGGAAGAATATGCGATGAAGGGCTCACTTTCTTGCAGTAGGTTCTTCCTTGGCTTCTTTCCAGGCGGGGCCTCCACTGAAGTGCTTGGAATAGGCGAGTCTGCAGCGTTACCGTTTGGAGGTGTTTCGCGCTCGGTGGGGGGTTCTTGCTTGACGCTGAGTAGAGGCAAGGATGGTCCCAAGGAGCACAGGAACTTCGCCCAATATTGGACCAGGATGGCTTCTTTCTGGTCCTGGTTGGCGTCATCTGGTAACGATGGGTCACTTGCGGTATTCCTGGCACTGGCACTTTCTTGCCCAATATAGCTTTCGATCTCGGCGGGGGGTTCTTGCTTGATGGTGAGTAGAGGGAAGGATGATTTGGCGTCATCTGGTAACGCTGGATCAGTTGCGGTATTCCTGACATTGGTACTTTCTTGCCCAATATAGCTTCCAAGATTCGCCGTTGAGGTCGTCGAGGGCGATGGAGAACGTTTGGCGCGCGTACTTGGAGGCTCCAACCCAGGAAGGGATGCCATCACGTTTCCTTTTTTCGAAATGACCGTTTTAAAAGGTCCGTTTCTAAGATACTAAGTCGTTGAGGTGGTGCTGCTCTCAGCGCAGATGACAGGAGAGTCAGGGGTATCGCGTCACAGAGGGATGAGAATTGGTCGAGCTATCACTCACTCAGGCAAGGCGAGCTGGTAGTCCTTCAGGTGAAAACGCTGTGCACTGTGCGTTCTGTGCACGGTGAGGGTCTAGCTGACCAGCCTGCTAATGTATCTGCGGCTATTGCTATCGGCTGCCTGATCAATCCATATCCACAATGAGAGCCGCGTTCACGATTGCGGGAATCGTACGCGAACGCGCTTTTCTCTCCTCTTGGCGCGCCCGCTTCGGACGACTAATGCCAGCTGGGGACAGACTGACGAACCTGGATATCACGTGATCTACCCGACATGCACGATCCCTCGGGAATCGCCTCCAGTCATCGTCGAGGCGGAGAGTTTCTTACTATTTTTCTTCGCAATGGAGCCAAAGCTACGGAGCCGAAACGCATCTTCCTACGCAGCTGAAAGTAGTCCCTAGTTGCATGAGCAGTTCCCTGCAAAAACAAATTGAAATGATAACGCTGTTTATTTGCGGTTCATTTTTGTCACGGTACCAATTTTCCGAAATTAAGTTTTCAAGCCTAAAACACTTTTCTTGGTTCCGCCGGGTTTTCTCGTCTCATGTCTGTCGCGGGCTTTCGACATGGCCCCACCCATAGAGTTTCTTACTATTAACTAGCTGGCCGCACTGCACCTGTTGTACCTCCATGGGCGCGCAAAACATCATGAGGCGATGAGCTACTTGGTACAGGACAGTAGGTTTTTTCAGGAACACAGAGTGGCGTTACAAAGATGTCCCATTCCGAATCGACGGCACCCTCCGCGCGCAGACGACCGGCGTAGAAGTAGTGTGCAAAAACCATAGTATCGAAAACGCAACAGCACACGACGCCAATAAAAGGTTTTTGTTTTCCGAAATGCTGTGGAAAAACCTTTTAAGATGTTGAAAGGACAACATTTTTTTCAAAAACATATTTCTTTTTAAAAGTGCGCCTGTTAAGCACGAAATATTGGCTTTTGTAGTCTACAATGCTTGGCCATTAGGAGAGCAAGCCATCGCTGATTTTGGGCAAACTTTGCATTTACGTGTTTTCTGCTCGTTTGTTGCAATTTGCAGACAAGATATTGAACGTCAGGACATTCTTGATTATTGAACAACGTTTGTTTTTTTCATTATTTTTGGCCAAAAGTTGTGGTTCTGCAGTCAGTAGCTCTCCGCCCCATGATGCTTAGAGCGCTCATGGTGGTACAGGCGGTCTCGAGGAAGCTCCATGCAAACTCCTATAGACGGGGCGCCAGCTTTCCCTCTAGTTAATAGTAAGAAACTCTATGGCCCTACCTTTGAGACAAGACAGTGCCTGCTCTATACTTTCTGTGCCTGGGAAAAGGAGAGGCGAACACTGGGAGCCGTCCGTCGGGGCTAGTACGGCCTTTTGCCGCCACACGCCGCCACCGGAGTTAAACGCCCGTCGCATCACCGTCGCTCATAGAAACGCAGACCGTTCGCAGCTGTTCTGTCGTTGACTTTTCGTCTGCGTTCATGTTGTTTCAAGTACAATCAAAACTTATTTAAAAGGGAGCTCGGAAGCTTTTGTCGCTAAAGGTAACCGGCCCATTTCAGCCGTGTCGCTTGCGGCTATTGCTGTGCAATGCGCTCGCGCGTCGTCTGCTGCGCTATGACACAGCGCGCGCCTCCTTGAATCCAATTCGTGAAAAATTGTTCTGTCACCTTTAAGTTCGCTTGTCTGAGGGTCCTTATTTGAAAGCAGTGTTTGGCAGCAGCTAATACTGAAAGCTTGGGCGCTGAAAAGGCTCTGTTGCGTGCTGTTTACTCATGTAACGGACGACGCAAGCGGGAAAGTAGCACGTAAAGCCGTTAGACTGCTTCCTAAGCGATACCTGATCCCGCGTTTCCTTCGTGAAGTTTTTGAGAGTTACCATTGTCGCCACCGAAGCCACAGTTGGCGCCAGAAGATGTGGAGCTGTGCCATATGTGGTATCATCATTTGATCGGCCGCGCACTTTCCTGCAGCACTGTTTCTCGAGTCGCAGTGTTGACGCTCAACTTTGAGCGGTACGCGCGGAAAATGCGCCCTGCTGTCAGTGCAATCAGTCATGTAACGTGAGGCGATGCACCATCTGCCTGAAGATAGCACTGCGCGGACTACCTCAGCGCAACGGGTCTTCAATCCTTGTTTTAACTTTCTATCTCCCGCATTCCTTCCCTTTTTTTTCAACTTATGCCTCATGGAACACTTTGCGAATAAAAAAAGATATAGGGGTTCATGTATTCAATAACGGTGCGTTGTGACTCAAACCTTACTCCAAATCGAAAAAAAAAACATTTTTTGTGGTGTCCAACTCCCACATGCAGGTTCGCGTACTTTCGCGTTTCACAGTTTCGCGTACTTTCGCGAAAGGGGCTTTTTTGCAAAATGTTTAACTACGTCATGCTTGTCAGTAACATTGAATGCGTAGTTGCAGAGGGGCGGCCTCAGGAAACGGACCGGTTCGTGAGCTTAATTAAGCCTGTGCTGGTTGCTGCCATCGCTCTTGCACTGAGCAACTCTGAGGCACAAAGAGCTGGAACAGCGTGTTCTGCTAATCTAGCGAGATGCTTTTGCAAGGTCTGATCTTCATGCAGGCCGCGGTCAGCAAAAGCTATTATTGAGCCGAGAACGAAGAGAAGTTGATCTGACGGGTAGAGCAGCCCATCTAGGTCTTGGCTGCGGGTGAACGGAAGGAGTGGCTTTTTGCTAGCCGTCTTCGTACACAAAGTAATTAGGTTCTCGCATTCTATATGCTCGCCGACAACTCGTGCAATGTAACCGCTCACATAAGCGGTAGCCGAGTTCTGAAGCGATGGCAGGTGCTTTCAATTTCAATTTATTTATTTCCCAGAAGGTTCTGGTCGGCTGACTGGGCTAAAAGCTGTGCGTAAACAGCTTGACGAGGCCCCAGCCAGCCGTTACAAGGCATAACAGCACACATTAAAAGAATATTCATATACATCGAGAAGAAAATAGTTGATACAACAATGAAACAAAAGGGTATCATGGATTCAAGTAAATGCAGTGAACATATAGTTATATTAAGAGGACACCAAAAATATCAGTTCGGCAAGTAACGCTAACTGCAAGGAAATATGCATACAATCAGCTCAATAAATGACAGCAAATCTTACACACTTTATTAACACTTTAAACGAGAAGTTTGTTACAAAAAAACTAAGGAAAACTGGAGAGAAATTTTCAGCTAAGAGAATTGTGATAGTAAGCCTCTGAAGCAGCAATCTTTCTTTCAACAGCCTCGGCGCTGCTTGCGCAGTCGACGTCAGGGTAGGCTTTGGAGCTGAAGTAGAAGTTGGCTGCGCAGAAGAGAGATCAGCGGGTATACGAGCCTTGACATCGAAGCACGTTCTTTGTGGACAATATTGGATGCTGAATTAGACGCAGCGATCATGGTCTTCAGTAGCTTTCCGTGACCTGACAGTGCAGCCCGAACATCCAACATGGTTACACCCGGATGACATTCGCAGACTGCCAACCAGGGATTCAATTGGATCGCTGTTGAATTTTCGGGTGGGGACGAAAAAGAACTTCTCTTCTGTCAGCAGATATTTGACACACACCACTGTAGAATAGGTAGTGAACAGAATCGCCTGATATACGTCTCGTCGGTGAGAAATTCACGTGTATGCCCACATATTTTCCTTTTTAGCGCTTCTAAATACATAGGGACAGATTGCATGCGGAATACGAACTTGAAAAAGCCTCAACAAAGCATGAATACAATTAAACACGCATGCAAACGCGAAAGCAAGAATCGTATTGCGCGCGGCGGCGGAGCCGGCGCCCAACGGCCTGAGGAGAGCGTTCGCCCAGGCACAGAAAGTATAGAGGAGGCAATGGACAAGATGAAGACTGCCGTCTGTTCGGCTGGTTGCGGTTGTTCCGGCTGGTTCACTTCGCAGATGTTGGAAGCGTTTTCGCAGACAAGATCGAGTCAAGTTCAAGAAACGCTGGCTATCGAAGCAAACGAAGGAAATGATCTGCAACGTGTATGCAGGCGTGAGGAGTAGTGACACTGGACTTACGACCGCTTGCGCGTACCGGAAAGTAAGCGACCTGACCGGAGTGAGTGAGCGTACCGTCGCCCGCATCAAAAAAGGAGATTTCTGCAACGGTCTGAAATCACCGAAACGATAGCGGCTGAGGTGGACGCCCGGTAATGTTTCAGAGAAAGCTGGGAAGACGCGACTGCAGCGGCATGACTCATTTACTGCCGGTGCTCTGTGGCGAAAAGTGCATAAGTATTGTTTGCGATACGAACTGCCCGCTGCTGCAAGATCCGGAACGACGTGATAAACGACCCGGACATGGACATGCCGACTGTGTGTGTGCGTACAGTGCGCAGGATGCTCAACGACATTGGGTTTGGTTTTCAAAAGCGCAAGCGGAACTCGGCGCTACATGAAAGAGACGATATCATCGCGTGGCGGCGAAAGTATCCGCGAACCATTCAGGAGAGGCGCAAACAGCACCGGTACGTCAGAATTTTTTCCTGTATTAAAAAAAAATGAAAAAAATGTGGCTGCTGTGCGCATACAGTACGTGTCACGTTGACCCCTTTTTCTCTGTGGAGGCGCCTCCACCATCGCTCAGTCGTCGACAGGAGCGCTCTGTATGCAATGATAGCGGTCCTAAGAATGCCTGCGTCGAAATTCGACGAGCGCATGAATACATTATTATGCTTGTCACCATGGTAGTATGTACATGCTTTTAACTTCTGGGCTACAACTTATGCGCGGTTATAATTTTGTTTTGCAGTACCATCTTCTACATTGATGAGACGTGGGTGAATGCTGGCCATACGAAAGATGAGGTTTGGACGGACACGACCGTCAGTTCACGTGATGAAGCATTCCGTCAGGGCTTGACTGCTGGTCGTCGCGTACAAAGTGGCAAAGGTGGCAGACTCATCATTGCACACGCAGGAAGTGAAGAAGGATTTCTCAGGGAGCGCTCCTAATCTTTCGGGCAACCAAAGGAGCTACTGATTACCACTCGAATCGAGAAGCGGTTTACGGAACAATTTCCGCCAAGTATCCTGCTAACAGCGTAATAGTGATGGATAACCCTTCTTACCACAGCGTCCAACTGGAGAAATTGCCATCGACGAGCAACCGAAAAGTGCAGATTCATTCTTGGCTTACGGGGGAAAAAACATACCGTTTTCGAATGACCACTTGAAGGTGGAACTGCTGGATTTTGTGATGCAACACAACCACAGGTTTTCGGGTACCCGTATTGATCTTCTGGCCAAGGACGCTGGCCACGAAGTAGTACGGCTGTCCCCTTATCACTGCGAACTGTATCCAATCGAACTGGTGTGGAGCCAGGTGAAAGGCTACGTCGCTTCAAATAACACCGTTTTCACCTTGGCCGCTGTTTGGGAACTGGCACGCGAAATTTGTGTCCCGAGAAAATTGGTCGCGGTCCTGTGCGCATGTGATAAGGCTGGAAGAGGAAGCATAGGAACGGGATGGTGCCATCGACACCCACCTGGAAAGCCTAATATTTACTCTGCACTCAGATTCCAGTTCATCTAGCGAAAACAGCGACTTAAGTGGCGTTGAGGTATTGGAATGAGGGTAGCAGTACTGCTGAATATTGTTGGTCGTTCACCGCTACTGCTTTATCTGGTTTCGATCGCGGGGTTCTAACTTCCCGTAGCAACTCAGGCTATGAGGGATGCCACAGTGAATTGCTCCTGATGTATTGAGACCACCTGGGGCTGTTTAACGTGCTTTAACATCGCACGACACACGGAAGTTTTCGTATTTAGCCCTGAACGAACTACAGCCGCGAAGCCCGGCATCGAAACCACGACCTTGCGACCAGCAGCCGAACGCCAAAGCAGCTGACACCACGCGCATGCTGCATAATTTGTGCACACTTTTTTTTTCGTCGCTAAAAATAAGCGCCTGCAATTGGTTGAGTGCCAGAAAATAAATCATCTTTTCCGTCCCACGCCGCTATCACACGGTTTTGTAAAATTCTTTTACTGGTATTTTGCTCGCGTACAAAAATTCAAATAATTTTTTGAATTGGTGCTTTATGTATTCTCAAGAGATTATGCCGCCACCGTCCGGTAGACGTTGAAGTAACCAAACCGGTGTTTGGTAGCGTAATCTATCGTCCATGCTATGTATTACCACGTGATTAGGCTAGTTTCCATACCTCACGGCGAGCGGGCACCTACCGCCTTGTGAGCTGCCGAGTGCTGACGTCACGGCCGCCAGGTTAAGCCTAAGCATAACAAAATATTGACCTCATTACGCGATATTGGTGTCCAACATGTTCTACTCATCGAGCCCGTTACGGATATGGCCTTAGTTAGATAATGACGTCATCAGTTATTAATTACAAGCAATTAAATTTAAGTATAACCATATCTAAATATTAACTTCATTAGTTAATATTTTTGTCTAAGGCGTTCTACTCATCTAGAGGATTCCAAATGTCTAATTTGTTTTATGATGACCTCAATAAATGCTGAGTTATAAGTGATTAAACATAGTCACGTGACTAGTCAATCATGACGACAAAAAATCACTGACCTCACCAATTAGGTATACTAATGACATCACATTCAATCACCAGTTGGGTTGCCACATTATTTTTGATGGGGGGCCGCCATTTTAAATGCCTCGGATTTAGAAAACCTCACGCTGAAGGGAGGTGGTAGCAGAGCCCAACAAATCGAGAAACGTGATGAATAAGAGCTACTGCTCTTAAAAACATTGCGAAAGTAGAACCGAAACTGAAATCTAAACGGAAAGCCGCGCGGTCGAACTATTTGGTGGAGTGACACATTTAAATACAACCTCCGTCCATACCGGGAAAGTGTCCCCGACTATAGAGGGAAAGCTGGCAGCGCTGCACCTCAGCCGCCATGGGCGCTCAAAGCATCATGGGCCGGTGAGCTACTTGGTGCGGGACAGTCGGATTTTTTCGGGAACACACAGTGGCGTTACTGAGAACTCCCATTCCGACCAAGACGCGCACCGCGCGCAGACGACTTTGACGCAAACGTAGTGCGCAAAAGCCATATTAGCGAGAACGCTACTGTATACGCCAATAAAAGGTTTCTGCTTTCCGAAGTGCTATTAAAAAACCTCTTAAAGTGTTTAAGCGACAACATTTCTTGTTTAAAAATATTTATTTTTTAAAAGTGCGCCTGTTAAGCACAAAATATTGGATTTTGTGGTGTACAATATTTGGCCAATAGGAGAGCAAGCCATCGCTTATTTTGGGCAAACTTTACATTTACATGGTTTTCTGCTCCTTTGTTGGAATTTATAGACAGGATATTGAAAGCTGGGGCATTCTTGGTTATCGAACAACGTTTGTATTTGCATTATTTTTTGGCCAAAAGTTGTGGTTCAGCAGTCGGCAGCTCTCCGTCCCATGATAATTAGAGCGTACATGGTGGCTCAGGTGGTCTTGGGGAAGCTCTATGCAAATTTTCATAGATGGGGCGCTGGCGAGCTAACCAACGCGCACGCAGACGCGCGCGAGAAGACAGAACAAGGAGTATGCAAACGCATAGAATTGTGCACAAAACTAGTTCTAATCTCGATAGAATCTTCAAGTTCTTCCCACGTCTAGTCCGGCATCTAACAAGGCACAGTCGACCGCAGAAGCTGAGCGGAGCCCCGATGACAACCTTCGCAACGAAATCAAGGATATCCGGTAGCAGCCACAGACGCTACTGCACGCATTGAACCTCAGCGACGACCACGACCAAGATCAACGAGCCGAGGGAGCGGTACGCGTCACACGGCTACGGTACGAAGAGCCCGGCAGCACAACGAGCGGCGACCACGACCCTGTCTACAAAGCGCTCGAATCCGTCCACGCAGACGAAGAGAGCGGGACATGGCCCCGGAGTTCAAACGACATCATATAGCCGATGATGTCCGATGATGTCACCGCAGTCGGGTTCGAAGCCGACCGCGGCGGCAGCGTTTCGATGGAGGCGAAACGCAAAGGCGCCCGTGTGCTGTGCGATGTCAGAGCATGTGGTCGAAATTTTTCCGGAGACCTCCACTACTGCACCTCTTTCTTCCTTTCTTCTTTCACTCCCTCCTTTATCCCTTGCCTTACGGCGCGGCCCGAGGGGAACGGGAAAGCGTCTGCCGCCATCGCATGCACAGGGCATTAAAGTGGGTTCTGCATAGAACGCCGGTGCACGTTGATGCGTTTAGCGGAACGCTGGTTGTGTTCGATGCAGCGCCTGCTGCGGAGAGCTCCGGCAGACGTGCGCTCCGTCGCCGCATAGCGGAGAGAATGAATGGAGGCGTCCCAGGTGTGCCGCGTACTTATTTTTTCGAGACTTTAGCGAGAGCAAATTGTTTCATCAAGCGTCTGCGCCTGCCACGCATGATTTTGCACATGCGGCGCGCCTCCCATTCGAGGTCAAATCCAAGAGCCGGTTTACCTCCAGGCTCAGCATGAGAGGAGTAGAGCTTTTCACTCTAAAAAAAAAAAAATCCGCGTATCGATGGAATTGCATAGGCAGGCCTGGGGTGCGGCCTGATCTCGGTGACCAGAACCGACAACGCACTCCATCACCAGGACACGTTTTAGCCACCCTGGTGCAGTACATGGCCACAGCCTTCCATGAACAAACCAATTAACCCTCGGCCCTCAGTCCCCAGCGCCTGCGAGACAACTGACCAAGGCGGCGGTCACACCTGTGATGCAGCGGAGGGTGCTAAGAATTTCTGGCTCGGGACAGGCCGCCGTTGGAGTCTGAACCTGGCAACGTTTAACGCTAGAACTTTATCCAGTGAGGCTAGCCTAGCAGTGCTGTTCGAGGAACTAGCGGGCATTAAATCGGATGTGATAGGGCTCAGTGAAATGAGGAGGACAGAGGAGAGAGAGAGAGCATGAAAAGGAAACGCAGGGAGGTTAACCAGATGTGAGTCTCCGGTTTGCTACCCTACACTGGGGATGGGGGATAGGGGTTAGAAAGATGACAGAGAGGAAAACGCAAAAAAAAGGAACGTGCACACATGGAGACACACACACACACAAGGCGTTCCAGTTAGTCTTTCACACAGGCCGGTAGATTGTAACAAGCGCAAAAGCGCTTGCACGGCCTTCTTCTGCGACGGTAGGTCCTTTCGATGTTGTAGAATTCTTTTTCGGATAGCGGTTGGTCGTCCAGTTGGTCAAGTTCGTGGCTAAGGCATGCCCTCTGTGGACTGTACTGCGGGCAGGAGCACAATATATGGCCAATTGATTCTTCATGGCCGCAGTGGTCACAGGTTGGGGTGTCGGACATCCCTATGCGGAAGGCATAGGCTTTAGTAAAGGCAACACCCAACCAAAGTCGATATAAAAGCGTGGCGTCTCTACGGCGAAGCTGTGATGGCGCTCGAAGACTTAATGTTGGATCAAGTGAGTACAGTCGCGTATTTCTGAAATGTGGCTCATTCCATTGCGACTCGGTGCACTGCCGAGCAAGTAGGCGGAGGTTCCGTGCCGCGTCAGTTCTAGAAAGAGGAATTGGGACGTGGCGCTCCTCAGTATGGGCTGAGCGGGCAGCGTGATCCGCCCGTTCATTGCCGATAATCCCGCAGTTACTTGGAAGCCACTGGAACGTTATTTCATGGCCGGCATCACTTATATGGTGTAACGTCTCTGTAATATGTAAGATTAGTTGTTCGTGCGGTCCGCGTCGTAGAGGGGACAGTAGAGACTACAGTGCCGCCTTCGAATCACAGAATATTGTCCATTTGTGTGGCGGTTCATCACCAATGTGATGAGGGGCAGTTAAGAGCGCTGCGAGCTCTGCTGCCGTCGATGTTGTCGCGTGGGTCGTCTTAAATTTGATTGTTGTAGCTTTCGCTGGAATGACGATTGCCGCCGCGGAGCTGCTTGGAAGGGCAGATCCATCAGTGTGAATATGCGTTGAGTCACGGTAGTTCTCGTACAAATGTAGTAGCGTGAGCTGTCTAAGGGCTGGTGATGACAGATCAGCTTTTTTCGGGATACCAGGTATTGCGAGGTTGATTTTTGGCTGAGCGAGACACCATGGAGGGATCGAAGGTCTCGCAGCCGGAGTGAAACAAGCTGGCAATGATTCATCATATGCAGTTATCGTTTGGCTGAAAGATGTGTGTGGCCTGTCCGCTGGTAGAGAGGCTAAATGGTGACGAGGATTCCTGGCTAGATGCCTTATATGGGTCCTGAGTACTTCAATTTCAATGTGGGTCTTGACAAGGTGGTCTCTAGCGATTGCTATCGTAGCCACTGTAGAAGCACTCTGAGGCAGGCCTAGACAGATCCGGAGCACTTGACCCTGAAGACTTTGTATTATGCGTAAGGAGGACAGAGGAGGTGTCTACAGTACTAAGGGGCGGGCACATACTGTGCTATCGTGGATTAGCGGACAGAAGACAACTCGGTGTGGGATTCCTCATCAATCAGATTATAGCTGGCAGCATGGAGGAATTCTACAGTATTAACGAGAGGGTGGCAGCTGTCGTAATAAAGCTTACTAAGAGGAACAAGCTGAAAATGATACAGGCCTATACGTGCCTACATCCAGCCATGATGACCACATCGTTTAACTCTTCTATGAAACGTGCAATCGGCAATGAACAAAGTAAAATCCGAGTTCACTGTACTGATGGGCGACTTGAATGCCAAGATGGGCAAGAAGCTGGCTGGAGACCAGGCGGTAGGCGACTACGGCATATGCGCTAGGCAAATCAGGGGGGGAGTTAGTAGCGTTTGCAGAGAGGAATAATTTACGGATCAGGAATACATTCTTCTACAAACAAGAAGACAGGAAGTAGACGTGGAAGAGCCCCGATGGTGAGACTGAAAATGAAATAGACTTCATAATATGTGCTCACGCTAGCATCGTCCAGGGTGGGGACGTCCTCGGAAAGGTGCGTCGTAGCGACCATAGAATTGTGAGCTCTCGAATTAGCTTACACTTGAAGAGGGATCGGAAGAAACTAGTGAAACGGAAGCCATTTAACGCTTTAGCGGTAAGAGGGAAAGTAGAGAACCTCAGCATGTCGCAGCAGAACAGATATTCGGATTTAACTGGGCAAGACGATCTTAATGTTCAAACAATGATCATTTCATAGCTATCATTACGGAATGCGCAGTGTAAATGGCTGGTAGGATGGTTCGACAGGATGCCGGCAAGGAATCTCGGGAAACGGAAGGTCTCATTAAGAAACGCCAAAGCATTTGGGCGTCTAACCCTACAGACAGAATAGAAATGGCAGAGCTATCAAAGTTAATCAATACGCCGAACGTAGCCGACATAAATAACTTTAATATGGAGAGAATCAGGCATCCTCTAAAGACCGGTGGTAACCTAAAATTGGTGAAGAAGCTAGGCATAGGTAAAAACCAGATGTATCCATTAAGAGCCGAGGAGGGCAATGTCATTAGCAATATGGATAAGATAGAGTAGCAAGAGAGTCCTACAAAAATCTATACAGTAGCCAATGTAATAGGAAAATTAATGAGAGACAGTAGCGCACAGCAATGCGTAATCCCGTCACTAACGAAAGAGGAAGTAAATAACGCTTAAGCAGCAATGCAAAGGGTGAAATCAGTTGGTGAGGATCAGGTAACAGCAGATCTGTAGAAGAACGGAAGAGAGATTGTGCTAGAAAAACTAGCCACCCTGTATAAGCGATGCCTTATGGGCTGATGACATTGCCTTGCGAACTCGCTCAGGAAATCAAATGCAAAGCATGATCAATGTGCTAGACAGACAGAGTAGAACGGTGCGTCTAAAAATTAACATACAGAAAGCCAAAGTAATGTTAATTGAACAGCCTCGCAAGAGAACAGCAGTTCACAATCGGTAGCAAGGTGCTTAAAATGGTAAGGGAATACGTATACGTAGGGCAGGTAGTGACCGCTGATCCTGACCTTGAGAGGGAAATACCGAGAAGAATAAGAATAGGGTGGACTGCATACACGGTCCGCGCGTTCATCACCCGGCTTTCGATGTGTTTGTTAACGTGGGTCATGTCCGACTTTGCGTAGAGAGAGCATGAGTGTGCCGGGTCTTGTTCTCGCACTGACATGGGAGGCACCATGTGCCTCCATAGACGGCGCTTCGCGCATCATTTAGGGCACGGGTCTCCGAACGCCTTCGGCGAACCACACCCCGCGCGTTGGTTAGGTGGCTGGGTTTGCGCTTTTCTTCGCTGAACCTCGGAGCCACTGGTCGTAAATTTGCGCTTCTCCGCGGGAATGGGTTTCCTGACATGGCGGACCGAGGCCCAGACCAATACAACCTAGATAACTTTACCAGGCCCCCGCATGACCTCCTCGCCAAGCGTCTACGTCACTGCTAAGGGATGCAGCGCGCAGCAGGTTGACGTGGCGCCATCTGGGAGAAAACTGACTAAGCGGAAAAATTCTGTTCCCTCGATCGGATTTGGAATTATCCTGGCTTGGCTCGAACTTGGCTATTTTCTTGTCGCTTCAAATAAAAGTCAAGAAAGCGCTTTTCTTATTTTTGCCACGCTTATATTAACGAGTTTATAGTTTGAAATATTGCAAAAATAAATGTCGTGTTAAGCCTTGCATCCTTGCTGTCAACTGCGGCTTTAACAATGTTTAATATCAAACTCTACTTGCGCTTGAAAGCTAATGCCAGTCCGCATCCTAAGTTGGTTGGGGACACTGAGACAACCAGTACGCACATGGTCATGGTGCTAGCTGACGTGAATGTGTCGCGTTTTCACGGAAGAGCTCAAGAACTGTGCAAGCTTTTTCATCTGCAGAGGCTTCGTTTGCGTGTTTGAACCTGCGTAGCCTCAGTTCTGAAATGCCTGGCTGCTGCTGCGCCCCAGGCTGCAGATCAAATTATGATGGTGGTCCGAGTGTCCGCGTCTACAAGTTTCCTGCCGACGAGACGCAAAGGGCAGCATGGACAAAGGCTATTTCTCGCGAAGATTTTGTGCCAACCAAGCACACTGTGAAGCGTCGCTTTTGGTGCTGTTTTTCAGGATGCTTGCCTTAAACTTTTTGCTTCAGTGAAACTTGTTTTTAGCCTAGTTAGTGCATTTTGAACCAAGGAAAAGGAGCAGCGCAAAAGCATGCAACCACGCAAGAAAGGACAAGACACGAGCGCTGTTTTCGCGTTTTGTGCCGTGTCTTGTCCTTTCTTCTCTTGTGGTTGCATGCTTTTGCGCTGCTCCTTTTCCTTGGTTTTGTGCTTCACACGACATTTTTTTTATGGCTTGCTTCGGAGAGGTGACTTTTTCTTCACTTTCTTATTACTTCGCTTGCCGAATTTTGTAAGCCTGTCGCCCAAACCTAATGGACTTGTGGTTTTACTTTGTTTTTAGGTGTGTGAAAAACACTTTCAAACGAGTGACTTCGTCAGGTTTGCAACGTACACGGACGAGAACACTGGAAACGTTATCGAAGTTCCGCTGCACCGTGTCCGCCTGAAGCCAGCTGCTGTCCCGAGTGTGTTTCCCGGCTGCCCGAAAATCTCTCTCAGCCACCATCTTCGCGAGAAGCTCCTGCAGAAAAGAAGGCCCGACTCGAGGCAGCGTCACTGCGAAAAGCGATAGAGCTTTCTGTTGCTGCTCAAGAGGAAGAAGATCGCAGGAACAAAATTTGCAGTTTTGGGAAGCTGTGTTCTGCCCTTCCGAAGCTTAAGACTTCTGACTTCTGGACTGTGGTCACTACGCAGGCAAAGGTTTTGTTCCTGGAGCTCTCCCTCGACCAAGCTCCCGCAGTGCGTTCATCAGTGGTGGTTTTAGACGACCTGTCTTTTCAGGTGTTTCTCGGAGGGTCCCGTCTCCACAATCTTGGAGACGAATGTGTGCCGTCACAAATGAAGGATTTAAGGGAGCTTGATAAAGTGCTGCAGTCTGTTGAAAAGCTGCAGAGTTGTGCTAGTGGCAGCGAAAAGGAACACCAGCTTCTCGCAACTGTGCTAATGCTCCTGGATGAGGTGAACAAGGATTATGAGCTCCAAGAACATCATGGATGGAACTTACAGGTACTGAAATTTGTGAGAAGCCAAGTCGAGCTTGTTTTGAAAAATGTGCCTCGATATCCACCAGATGTACTCGTGTTTTCAGGTCTGCTGTATACCATTTCTCCACATGCATACAGGTTCATCAGAAGCTCACTTAAAATTAAGCTGCCGCACCCAGACACTATTCGACGACTGTGTTCGTCATATCACATGAATCCAGCACTTGAACAGCAAGATCCTTGTTTCTTGAACTATGCTAAAACTGTATTGCAAGCAATGGCCGAGCATGAGCGCACTGTGACATTAATGATGGATGAGATCCATCTTCAAACCTATTTTGAGTACAAAGCAGGCTTCGTTACAGGTGCCGCAGCCAATAGTTCCGATCCGGCTAAAACAGCATATGTGTTCATGCTACAAAGCCTTTTGTCAAGCAACAAGGATGTTGTTCACATTTTGCCAGTCGCACAGATAGATGCAAAAGCACTGCATCTATTTTTGCACAAGCTCATTACTGACCTTGAGTCACTTGGATTTAAGGTACTAGCTGTTGTTTCAGACAACAATGCTATCAATCGGAAAGTCATGACATTTTTTGCTAGCCCCCCCCCCCCCCCCAAAGCCAGTATAGTTTACACACACCCAGCTGATTCCTCTCGTCCACTGTTTTTCATTTTGGACCCTGTGCACCTTTTGAAGTCAATTAGGAACAATTGGCTAAACCAGAGAAACAGTGGAAAGTGTATATATTACCCTGATCCAAGCAGCAATGACCCAAAGCCACCTATTCTTACGGCATCATTTAAATCTTTGTGTGATCTGCATGAGGCTGAGCAAAATAACCTTTTAAAGCTGGCACCAACACTCTCACTGAAAGCACTGAACCCATCAACTATGGAGCGCCAGAACATTAAGCTTGCTCTCAGGATTTTTAATGAATCGACAGCAGCTGCACTGCAATGTTCCGCTGTACAACATGCTAAAGGAACAGCAGATTTCATAAACACCATTTTGACATGGTGGCGAATAGTGAATGTAAAGACGCCAAGAAAAGGTGAACGCCTGCGTGATGAAATGCAGTCTCCGATTGCGTCAACAACATGTCCACAGCTTGAATTTTTGAGGAAAATACCAGAGTGGCTAGACTACTGGGCTAGCCTCAGACACGATGATGGCCACCTGACGAAAGAAACTCACATGGCTTTTGGCCACACGAGCCACGCTCTGCATGAGATCGCTTTATACTGCCTGGAAGAGCTGGGATTTCGGTATGTGCTCCTTGGAAAATTTCAAACAGATTGCCTTGAGGATAGATTCGGGAAGTATCGCCAGCTATCCGGAGCCCAATACCATGTCTCGATCAGGCAGATTTATGAATCTGAGAACAAGCTAAGGCTTCAAAAAGTACTGGACATGCCTGATCTTGACATTATTGCAGAACCGGTCTCCGTCATAAGTGTTGAATCACTTTGTGCACAGTTCAGTATAGCAGTGACCAATGCTGATGTAGCAAAAAAGTCGTCGATGATTCCCGCTGTTACGTATGTTGCGGGATACTGTGCCCATGCAACACTGAAAAAGCTCATGTGTATGTCGTGCAAGGACAATCTCGTCCTGGATAACACCAGTTTGGACCATGATGACACACTGCTCATTTAAGGCATGACAAGAGGAGGATTAAAGTTTCCACGAGATGTCGTAGTGAACGCTGTACTTTATACAGAAATAGTCCTTGACAAATTGAGGAGTGAGCAGTATGCATCCAAATTTCTGGCTCTTCCAAATCAGAAGGAGGCCCTTGTTTCTCTTGTGTCAACCATTCTCCACGATTCTGGAGACCTTGATACGTGTGATTCTGGTCATTCGCCAGAAAAAGTCATGCACCATATTTTGAGTGCTGCTGCCAACACGCTGTTAAATAATCTGTGCAAAACGAAAAACAACACAACAGTGTCGAAGCGAAAAATGCAAACTCTAAAGAGTTGAGGTTTGATGACTGTATCGTTTAATGGCAAGTGTTTCTGAGATAGCGGACCTTTCTTGCACACCTGATTACATTATAAAGATAGCTTTGTATTAAGGCATTTTATAATCTGTACATTTTCTTTTCATACTTAGCAACTGCAGCTATAGAACATTTGATAGAACTGTAGTGAGTGGTAACTTGTGTACCAAATTTTTTTCCCTTCTGTATGATGGACATGTAAATGCAAATGGGTATGTTTGTTCCTGTTTCATACAGTATGGCACTGAACAAATTGTACTGGATTCTTGTGTGCGCATCTCACCAAATCACACAACTTGGTGACAGCTATATTCTTTGTGTATGTGTGGGTGAGTGTGAAGTGCTTAAATAAACTCTTTATTCACTGTATTCGTTGCAACTTTTTTTAGAAATCTTGCTGGTTTGTTGTGAAACATGCGTGCAACGTGAAGTAGTATAGAATAACATATGAAGGAAGCTGACAGTCAATGCAACCAAGGAAAGCATAGGGGAATGTTCGATTTTTACTGAAGTGGTTATGAGTGGGAAGTGAATAGTGCAATCATTTTATGGATGCAAGACAACTGACTAGGAAGAATTAAAAAAAAGTCAAAGGAGCTACAACTGGGGCTAGTTGGAAATGCATTCTTGAAGGGGATGATAAGCGCTGTCAAAATACGAGAAGGGACGAACAAACAGGACAAAGCGCTTTCTAGCAACTGTTTATTCTATGAAGAAACATGAATATATATACACATGTTAACGTCAAATTATGCGCAGAAGAGGGAAGACCGCACCGCACTGACAAGAGCGATATGAAGAAAGAAATAAAATAGAATAGAAACGAACAACACGTGCCTTTACAACAGCCGAAGATTACTTATCTTGAGGTAGTTTAATTCAGTTCTCCCTAACAGCACCGAAGCGGAGCTGACGCATTGCTTATCTGGAGCAACATGCATAGCGAAGGCGTCGATTATTTCGCGTTCCCGCCTGCTCCTGAAGAATACATATTGTAATCAGAAACCGTTAAATACTAATATTACGCTGGCACAAAACACGCAGTATTTTGAGAAATGGGTGCCCGACGGGCAACCGGAAAAACCGCGTCGGGTGAAGCTGACTTCCAGGCCCATCTGCTGTGTGTGACGTCACGGACGCGTGCGGAGGCCTTGAGCTAGTCTAGGTGGTATTGCCCAGACGCGTCGGCGCCCCAGCCCCGTCTGCGATACATCCATTCCCAGAAATCTGGGGGAAAGTGACGTTGGGAATGTGGGAGTGCCGAAACAATGATTGCTTTTGGGAAGAAACCCTGTGACGGCCGCGAGCTCTGAGCGGGGCGGCAGTGGAGGCCGGAGCTCAGTAGGAGATGGACTTCCTCCCGCATGCTCGCTTAGGACGACGGACTGTCCTAAGTCCAAGGGCAGCCCAGCTCAGTTATTCTGTATCTATGCTGCTGCCATCATTTTAACAGCACCGTACTTTTTTATTGTTGTCATCAAGTGTATAATTAAATCAATTTTCTTAGTTAATCCGGCCAATTCGAGAGGTTTATTTGGATAAGCAGGGAAACGGGACCTACGAAGAAGAAGAGAGAGAAGAAAGCGAAGGAGAGCAAGAAAGAAGGAAAAATTTTACTAGCTGGTTAGACTGCGCATTCCTTGTCACCTGACTGATGGTGTGCATATGACATATTGGCGAGTGCCCTTCCGAAAGCCAGCCTGCTGCTTTGGTTGGCGGTAGTGTAAGGTAAAGCCTACTTGAACAGTTGTAATGTCCAATCGGATCCAGAGTGCTCGTTACCGGTTTTAGAGCGCTAGCACTTACAGTGGCCATTCCCCTCATGAGGCCGTTGTGTGCTTGTCTGTCTGAAGGATAACACACGCCTGTTTCTGGTGCCGTGCGTGGCGGCATATGTGGAAACCTTCTCATTTTACTTGTTCTTTCCAATGAACGCTAGTTTCGGATCAGCCCTTTGTGCGTGTGCATCTTCTTCGTTGAATTCGCGCTGTCCGTGCTTCAAGAAAGATACTAGCTTCTTGTGTTACCATGTCTTGTTTAAGTCCATGGGCCGCACTTATCAATCTTTTTGGCCAAAGACGCGACGCTCTGGCAAGTAAGCAAGCGCAAGCCTACCTTTACAAAGTTCCCCGCAGCGACGACACAGTTGATGGTGGACTACGCGTTGAAATTATATTCGTACTTTGATTTTCGTGCCGGTCATTGGTAGATAAATGTCGCTGAAGGAGGTGTGCGCAACTATTCGCGCCTTCGGAAGGCGACAAAATATGATCATGCGTAGTCAGGATCTGAAATGCTGTGACAAATTTTCAGCACTGCGGGAACAAGGTGCTCGATCCTCTGAAAAAACTAGTTGAAATAGGTTAACTGGATATGGCGCTTAATTATAACATGCTAAAAAATTTTGCACAGGCGTCCCTTCTTTATCGTCAAAAAGCTTCTCACTTTTTTGAACTTGAATTGAAAGCTTTCGTATTATCCGAAGAATCTGTGGTAGGTAGATTATAAGCACTACCGTTCGGGCTTTAGGAGCCATTCAAGGCATTTTCTGTACGATTTGTGAACGCTTGGGTCGAACATGCGTGGTGTGTTCAGTCTGTCAGCACTTGAGCACATTATGGGCTGCATTCTGAAAGTTTTAACTGAGTGGCAAGTATAAATTTGAGCCGCTTTCAGTGGATACATTCTCATAGTTGACGCCGCCTTCGTCTAGGACCGCACCACTTACACAGCAGAATATACCACCTTTAAATCAGACGCAGACGCGTGTCTCTGCTTCCGAGCGCTTTGGTTTGGTTTATGGTGGTTTAACGTCCCAAAGCGACTCAGGCTATGAGGGACGCCGTAGGCCTGTCCCCTCACCTCTTTCATTTCATTTCTCCATTCTGCCTGCTGTCCTTTATTTCCGCTGCCCCCGCTCAGGTGCTTCAGTATCGATGGCAGATGCCGGGGCTAGCAAAAATCTTTTCCTTCCTTTTTACTATTATTTTTAATAAAACCACTACCACCACCACGCCGTAGTGAAGGGCTGCGGGAATTTCGACCACGTGGGGTTCTTTAACGTGCACTGACATCGCAAAGTATACACGGGCCTATACAGTATTGTGCGTTTTTATCGCTGACACTTTCAAAAATTTCCCCGCCTCAAACGCTGGCTCGTTTGCGGTGAAACTGCACACAGAGCTTGCGTATTATGGTAACTTTTCTATCGTAGGAAGTTTGACAACGGTACTTACTTAGTTGAGCCGTGCATGATGCAAAAACATAATCGTCTACGTAGAGATCGGCAATCAAAACCCGCAGACGACGCTTTTTCGCTGAAGGGCGGCAGTGGTGCCATCTGTTTCCGGTAGCGCAAAGCGTCAGGACAAGGCCGTCGAGGAGAGCGTTGCAAGGAGCGCGGGCCGTTTGAATATGCCGTTCCTGTCGTTTCGTCTGCTTCTACTGAAGCGCTTAAAACATTTTCGACTAATTAAGCGGAAAAATATCAGAACAAATGATTTAACGAGGCTTTACCTTTTAAAGAATATTGTTTGCAATGCTCGCCTCGGCGGCCTTGTCGCGACGCTTTCCACTGCCCAAAACAGATGGCGCCACTGCTGGTTCTCAGCGAAAAAGCGTCGTCTGCGGGTTTTGGCTCGCCGATCTCTCGTAGACGCTTACGTTTTCGCATCATGTGCGCCTGAACTAAGTAATTACCATTGTCAAACTTGCTACGATACAAAAGTTACCGTAATACGCAAGCTCTGTGTGCAGTTTCACCGCAAACGAGCCAGCGGTTGAGGCGGGGAAATTTTTGAAAGTGTCAGCGATAAAAACGCACAATACTGTATAATTTAGCCTCCATCGAAATTGGACCGCCGCCGCCGGGATCAAACCCGCGTCTTTCGGGTCGGCAGGCGACAGCCATAACCACTGAGCCATCGCGGTCCGAACGCTTTAATACGAATTAATGGAAAACATTTTGCAATGCTCAGTTTTGCACTACCATTACGGATGCAATGGCAACTGCAGTTCCCGTCAGGATAATGTAACAGGAAAGAGGAGCCAGCTTTTGTCAGGCACCCGTCGCCGTACCGCATTAGCGGCTCCAGTCAACCTGTGCGGACAGAAATGCACGTACTAGCTTGGTCATAGCCTGCTTTTGTTTTACATGCCCAGTCATCGGCGCCTAAGTAAATGGATGCCTACCTTCGCGCTTTTCGTCAAGGCTGCGAGCGCCGCTTCACGGCGATTGGCAAAAGTAGGCATGCGGCAATGAATGAGGCGTTCGCCTCGATGAGGCGCTCGCATCAGTGAATACAGTAACCAAGCGAAGTTATTCTGATTGGTGGCTAAAGTCAAGACAACAGTAAAATTTTACGAGTCATGGCCAGGTGGCTTGAGCCACTGCCCGATTTAAAGGGTTCAGTCTTATCCATCCATCCATCCGTCCGTCCGTCCGTCCGTCCGTCCGTCCGTCCGTCCATCCATCCATCCATCCATCCACCTGTCCGTCCGTCCGTCCGTCCGTCCGTCCATCCATCCATCCATCCATCCATCCATCCTGAATGCGGTTTCGGGAATGCGGTTCTGTGCTTAAGGGCGGAAGTTCAGTCGAGATTAGAAGTAAATCAGAGAGCTGTTGGAAGGTTAGCACTAGGTGCCCACGGGAAAACCACAAACGAGGCAGTACAGGGGGTTATGGACTGGGCATCGTTTGAAGCCCGGGAAGCTCAGAGTGAAATACTATATGAAGAATGCCTGAGGAAATTGGACGATAATAGGTGGGCAGCTTATTGAAATACCTATACAGAAAGAGCGCTGACTCTTGCGGAAAAGAACTAGGAAGCCAACCAGTAAGTATGCCAGACACAAGGACGGAGAAAGAAAGAGCATCAAACGACAGGTTAAAAACGTGGAAGGTAAAATTAGATAAATTCAATTAAAAAGAAGAGTAGTGGAGAACTATACCGGTACTGTAAAAGGCAGATCAGGAAGGAAGCGTTTTATGATAACTCAAGAGGCAGTGCCCTACTCATTTAACCTAGGTCAGGGTGTCTTAGAACGCGCAGCTACAAAAAGAAATTTAAAGAAGACGATGACTCATGCGCTGTGTGCGGTAAATCGGTAGAAACAATAGAACGCATCATAATTAAATGTGATGGTATCGATCGATGTCGGTGCAGGCATAGTCACTCTTCCTGACTCCCTAAGGTTTAGAGATAACAATGGTCATGTAAATAATCTGCGGTGGAAATTAGCAGAAAGCGATTGCAAGATTGGTGGCTCTAAAGCACAGGAGTGATATAAGGTTAGAAGTGTAGGAAGGCGTATTTAAAGAAAATGGCGAATTTTAATAACTTAAAACACAGTTAAACAAAAATAAACAAAAAACTGACCATCTTGTCAGGTTCAGTCATTATTCGGTGTTCTGCAGCCATCTTGGGGGTACGTCAGGCGCGTCTGCAAGATACTCAAGTCTGAGTTGGCGTCAGTCCTGTCTTTTGTGTGCCTTCTGTGACCCCGTTTCTTGCGCCATTACCAGTTTTTCTTTCAACATGAACCAACTCGCCCAAACTAGAGTTTTACTTGGCCATTACCCCGTTTCAAAGGGGACGCTCCTACCTTCCATCCATCCTTCACCTAAAGTTCAGAATACCACCACGATCGCAGCGCCTAGTTTTGCCGCTCGCTTATTACCCCGTTTAAAAGGGGACGCTCCTACCTTCCATCCATCCTTCACCTAAAGTCCAGAATACCACCACGATCGCAGCGCCTAGTTTTGCCGCTCGCTGTGATGAAGCACTCGGATCGCAGACAGCCAATACAGCCCGCTCCGCGCGAACCAGCAGCAGCGCCCATTGCGCGTAGTGAAATCCTCTCCTGAGGCTCCTCGCACTTCGCCCGTAATGGGCGCTGGTAGCTTTGATTTTGTTTGAACGGCGGCTCCGGATCTGATTGCCAGGGATGGAAAATATAGGAGGCTATGGCTTGGTGGACACATCGACAATACACGCCCTGGCGCTGCACGAGCGGGCCATCAGGGGGGTGTCAAGGGGGCAGGAGAATGAACTTTACTGCCATACTGAGCGCTAAGCGTCGAGTGGTCCTTAGGTGACAGGAGAATTAACTTTATTGCCATACTGAGCGCTAAGCGTCCAGTAATCCTCAGGTGCCCGAAATTAATCTAGAGCCCTCCATTACGGCGCCTATTTCTCTCTTTAATTCTCTTTTCAATTCCACCTTCCCTCCTTCCTTCACGGCGCGGTTGACGTGTCCACCGAGAAGCAAGAGTTACTGCGCCATTTCCTTTCCTCAAAAGAGCAATAAACTATAGATCTGCAATACTCACTAACTCCGGGCAACGTTGCGAGCACTGCACTCATGCATAGCGTTGCCTAAAAGGCCAAGTGCAGAAATGTGTTCCTAGTTTAGGACAACCAGAGAGAGAGCAAACCTTTATCAAGGAAATAGAGGGATGAGCCGGCGCAGTTGGTGAATGCCAACACCTTGGTCCGCGTCCCCAGTCCGGGATGCCGCAAAATCCCGCCGCCTGGCGAGCCCGGCGTGCGATTGCAGCTTGTGCCGTCGCACTCGAGCACTCGAGGAGGAAGGTCTCCCAAGCCTCTTTAGTGGGAGTGGCGTGGGGAAGGAAATGGGGACTGTATTGACAGGTCCACGCCATGTGGCATAGAGAACAGAGCTCGTTACAGTGTGGGCACAAAGGATTCACTTTCGGGTCATGGCGAGCAGCCATGACGGGACACCAGTTGGTGTTCGTCTGTAGCTGTCGAAGCATGTGTTCGTCTGCTTTCGACAGCCCCTTTGCCAGTGGAGGGAACTGGCGATGCCTGTTTTTGTAATAGTCAACGATTTTTCGAAACCGCAGTAGCGGTCGGCTAGGCTTGTATGTTGGGGAGGACGCGGAAATAGGTGCCCGGAGGTTAAGTGCTCGGGCAGCCGCATTCGAAGCTTCGTTACCACGGAATCCCTGGTGGGGCGGCGCCCACACGATGCGTCTAGGCGTGGGTTCGGAGTCTTTAACGGCGTTGTAGAGTATGCCATAGGTAGAGGACATACCTCGCCCTTGACATAGCTCTTGCAAGTGAAACGCGAGTCTGAGACGACAACCTGGCATTGCGGGTCTGCGGCCGCGAGGGCGATAGCGACTTGAGCCCGGTGGGAATTCTCAGCGCGGAAGGAGAGCACATTGATTTGCAAGTTCTGGAGGACTACGGCTGCCGTGTAGTGGCCCGATGGAGTCAGACCTGCGACGTCAACGTAGAACACGCCGGGTTTGGAACCATGTTGTGCATTGTTGCAAATGGGTCACAAGCCCCAAGGGTAGCGTTGGCCTGGCGGCCTGGGGCACAGCTGGAAACATCCGAAGGTCCTGGCAAAGGATGAGTCGACTGCCAACAGAACAACTTGTTTATTCTAGCATCGCAAAAGAGCAGCCGGTCAGGGCGACCACGTTACTCGACGGAAGAAATCGAAGTCTCTTCTTGGCGTCCGGGGCAGCTGCCTTTATACCCTCGGAGTCGAGGGCAAGAAGGAACGGCTCGGGATGAGGCGCCCGAGACGGCGACCCACGGACATGTTGAGACGTGACGTGACGCGTCCGCCGGGCCGGCGCCGGTCAGACCTCCTCGCCTCCCAGTTGGGTAGCTCCTCTCCCCGGCTGCCGCGCTTTGACAAGCGTGGGCACCAACATGCACACACACACACACACACACACACACGCACACACGAAGACACGTGGCATTGAAACCTGCCTGGACGCGCTTGGCGGGAGGCGTTGCGGCAGCGATGAACGGGTCAAAATGACCGCCACTTTGAACGAAGCCCCGGCGTCCGTTGCATCCGCGCCGGCTATACCGCGCGTCGTAGGCGAAACGTAACAGACCGCCCCGCCGGGAGAAGGAGATCCCGATGGTCAGGAGACTGCATCCGCTGTCCGGAGGGATGTCGCTCGATGATGCTCGTAATCGAAATCGGTCGTCCCTCGGCGTTGCTTGAGCGCAGCGCACAGAGAAGGCCTCGTTCTCAGGTTCAGGTTCACACAGGACACTGCAAAGTGACTTCGGGAGAGTTGCCATTTTTGTTCTCGTTCCCAGCAAGCGTTAGAACTACGCCGAAACGCAACCGCTCAGTCAGCAAGCACGACACAACCCTCATTAAGCTCTGCCAGGCTCTTTCCCCTTTTATACTACTGCCTAGTTCCTTACGGTAGTCAAGCAGCACTCAGAACGCGTCCACAAATGGGAAAATTGCGCTAGAAAGCACGTCATCACTTTGAAACACTAAACAAAAGCAATATGTTAAAAATCCTGCCTCAGGAAGAAAACATCAGTAACAAACAACTTTGAGGCGGATTCCTACGTTAGGGGCCTCGACTTAAGCCATCGGCGTTACCGTTGAGACTCCCCTTTTTGTAACGCACCTCAAAGGAATATTGTTGCAAAGCGAGGCTCCAGCGCAGGAGGCGGCCATTTTTGGGAGAGATGGTCTGCAGCCATTGGAGAGGGCAGTGATCCGTCTCAATAATAAACCTTGAGCCGGCTAGGTAACATGACAATTTCTGAACGGCCTACACGAGACACGCACACTCTTTCTCGGTGGCGCTGTACGCCTGCTCACGACAGGTCAGCTTACGACTAGCATACAGGACGGGGTGTTCCACTTCTCCATTTTCCCGTTGGCACAGTGCAACGCCCATGCCTCGCTCACTAGCATCGCACTGAACAACGAACCCTTTTTTGTAGTCTGGCGATCGTAGCACAGGCTGGCTTGTTAGGGCGCTCTTTAGGGCGCTAAAAGCTCTTTCCTTTGTCTCGCCCCAGACGACTGTTTGGGGCTCTGTTTTTCTTAGAGCATCCGTCAGGGGAGCCGCGATATCGGAGTACCTGGGGATTTACCTCTGATAGTAGCCGGCGACACCTAAGAACGACCGAATATCGGTCTTCGTGCGCGGTTGCGGGAAGTCTCACACACAGCGGCCACCTTTATTTCAGAGGGGCGGCGACGACCCTGTCCAATCACGTGACCGAGGTAGACAACCTCGGCCTTTGCTAATTGGCACTTGGGAGCCTTGACTGTCAAGCCCGCTTCGCGCAGGCGGGTTTGCACTGCCCGCAAGTGTGCCATATGCTCAGACCAGGATGCGGAGAATATCGCTACGTTGTCTAAATACGGTAAAGCGAATTCTTCCTGTCCCCGCAACACTTTGTCCATGAGGCTTGAAAAGCAGTATGGCGCGTTCTTCAAACCAAAACTCAAAACTTTAGGACGGAATGTTCCCATTGGTGAAATGAACGCCGCATACCTACTAGCCTCTTCTGTAAGTGGAACCTGCCAATAACCCCTGACAAGATCTAGGGTGGAAATAAACTGAGCGCTACTAACTTTCTCAAGGCGCTCCTCGATGTTAGGGATCGGATAAATTTGATCCTTAGTGATGGAATTAAGCCTGCGGTAGTCGATGCAAGGACGAGGTTCCTTGCCCGGTACCTCAACTAAAATCAAAGGGGAGGTATAATCACTCTCACCCGCCTCAATAACACCGAGCTGTAGCATTTTCTTTACCTCAGCCTCCATAATATCGCGCTGGCGGGGTGACACCCGGTACGCCTTGGATCGTACTGGCTCTGGGGAGGTAAGTTCTATTTCATGAGTAAGGACAGAAGTCCTACCAGGCCTCTCAGAGAACTGACCTTGAAACTCTTGTAAGAGTTGGTGTAGTTCGGTTTTCTGCTCAGGCGACAGCGGTGCTTTACTGAGTAAGTCACTAATGACCTGATAGGTGTCTTCCCTGTTCGTCACTGAGCCTAGTCCCGGAAGCTCGACCGGAAGCTCTTCGGGAACGTTTACCATCATACACACCACTGCTTCCCGTTGTCTATAGGGTTTGAGCAGATTACAGTGGTAAACTTGCTGTACTTTCCGTTTTCCTGGCAGACTCACCACGTAGTTAACGTCCGACAGTTTTTGAACAATCCGTGCTGGGCCCTCCCACTGCACGTCGAGTTTGTTTTTTAGCGATGGGCGCAATATCATTACCTCATCGCCCACCTCAAAACGACGGGCCCTGGCTGTCCGATCATAATAAACCTTGGCCCTCTGCTGGGCCTTTGCCATTGCTTCACCTGACAACTCCTGTGCCCTTCTTAAGCGTTCGAGGAGCCTGAGCACGTACTCGACCACGACTGGGTCGTCGCCCCTGCCTTCCCACGAATCTCGAAGCATGCGAAGCGGAGACCGCAGCGAGCGACCGTACACCAGCTCAGCTGGCGAAAACCCCGTAGCCGCATGCGGCGCGGTCCTTAATGCAAACATCACCCCAGGCAGACACAGCTCCCAATCACTTTGTTGTTCAAAACACAATGCTCTCAACACGCGCTTCATGACGGAGTGGAGCTTCTCAACGGAATTCGACTGTGGGTGGTGCACTGAGCTGTGTAATAGCTTTACCCCACACCTTTCGAGAAAGGCTGTCGTCAAAGCGTCAGTAAACACTGTGCCCTGATCTGACTGGATTTCCGCAGGAAAACCAACTCGCGCAAATATGGACAGTAGTGCATTGACTATCTCAACTGAGCTGAGTTCTTTAAGCGGCACAGCTTCAGGGAACTTTGTCGCTGGGCAGATCACAGTCAAAATGTGTCGGTACCCCGTGGCTGTTACCGGCAGAGGTCCCACTGTATCCATAACGAGCCGTCTAAAAGGCTCCGTAATGATAGGTACCAACTTCAGCGGCGCCCTCGATTTGTACCCTGGTTTGCCAACCCGCTGAGAGGTGTCACATGTCCTCACAAAGTGTTCTGCGTCACGAAAACACACTGGCCAATAGTACTCTTGCAAGAGACGGTCCTTAGTCTTCTTAACTCCTAGGTGTCCGGACCACGAACCCCCATGCGACAAGCGCAACAGATCCTGACGGTAGCACTGAGGCACGATCAGCTGATCGAGCTCCACTCCCCTGCGGTCTAGATACTTCCGGTACAGGACCCCACCTCTTTCCACAAAACGAGCATTTTTCTTGGCGATACCTTCCTTGACATTGCAGCGCATGTTTTCTAGGCTGCCATCCTTTTTTTGCTCGGCTATCAAAGCCGACCGGCTGACTTTTAGCAACCTATTAAGTCCATCTGACGTAGGCGCGATGAGCAAATCTGCAGATAGCTCTTCTAACTTTCCCGTGTCGGGCGTTTCCTCTCCAGTACCTGGTGCCTTCAACGCTACAGGCTCAATTTTATTCAGTTCGGACGTGCTCTGAATATCAGCTTGCTGCGCCTCCGACCCTTTCTCATTGTTCGACAACGTCGGCCCCGCAACTACCGCCTTTGCAGCGAGCTCCCGAATTCTCGATCTGGTTAAGGCCTGAACGCTAGCCTCACCAAACAAAAGCCCCTTCTCGCGCAGGAGGTGATCGGACCTGTTCGAAAATAGGTACGGGTACTGGGGGGGGGGGGGGGGGAAGCATAGATGACACTGCGGCCTCCGTCTCAATTGCTCCGAAAGGTCCTTCAATAAGCACTTTTGCTACGGGCAGACACACGCTATGAGCTTCCACGGCTTGTTTGATCCATGCGCATTCGCCCGTGAACATATCGGGTTCTACGTAAGAGGGGTGAACTACATCCATTGTAGCTGCGGAATCACGAAGCACTCGGCACTCTTTCCCGTTCACGAGGAAGTCTCGCATGTAAGGCTCGAGAAGCTTCATGTTCTCGTCAGTGCTGCATAATGACAAAAACACGACTTTTGTTTTTGTTTCTGGACACTGCGCCGAAAAGTGACCCGGCTTCTGGCACGTATAACACACGCGCGCTTGCCTCGTCTCGAACCGCTTTCTGCGTTCGGCTTCGGCTGCCGCCGTCTCCTTACGTTCGGTCGGACTGCTTTCACTCGCATCCGCACTACGTGTGTCCCCCCTTGCTCTCATGGGTGTGAACTTCGGCCTCTCAGACTTGGAGCCAAATTCACCCTTTTGACCGTCCTTAGCTCCGCGAGCCCGACGCGTCACAAACTCCTCGGCTAGCTCGGCGGCTTTAGCCACTGTACTAACGTCTGGACTATCCAAGACCCAGTACCGCACGTTCTCAGGTAACCGACTATAAAACTGTTCCAGCCCGAAACACTGCAGAATTTTCTCGTGGTCACCAAACGCTTTCTCTTCTTTGAGCCACTCCTGCATGTTTGACATAAGCCTGTAGGCAAACTCTGTATATGACTCACTTCTGCCTTTTTCATTTTCCCGAAACTTCCGACGGAACGCCTCCGCTGACAGCCTGTACTTTTTTAGCAGACTCGATTTCACTTGGTCGAAATCCTCTGCCTCCTCTCTCTTCAAGCGAGCGACTACGTCGGCCGCCTCGGCGGGTAACAAAGTGAGCAAGCGCTGTGGCCACGTTTCCCGAGAGAACCCCTGCTTCTCGCACGTTCGCTCAAAGTTAACCAGGAACAAACCAATGTCCTCTCCAAGCTTAAACGGCCGCATCAGGTCAATCATTTTGAACGATACTCGTTCTCCTGCACCGTGTGCCTGACTTCCATTACGAGCGCGTTCCATCTCTACCTCGAGACGCTTCATTTCCAAAGCGTGTTGACGGTCGCGCTCTTCTTTCTCTTTCTCTTTTTGTTCTTTACGTTCGCGCTCGTCTTTCTCTTTTTGCACCCTCTCCTCAATGGTCTCAAGGCATTCCGACAGCTTGTCATCCTCAGCCTCCAACTCAAGAATAGCCCTTAGCAGTTCTGGTTTTCTGAGTTTGTCTGAGACATCCAGACCCAACTCTCTTGCAAGCTCCAGCAATTTCGGTTTGCGCAACGACTTCAAATCCATGGCTGCTCCGAATGCTGCTTTCTCTACTGCCTACTATTGTCTTGCCGCAAACTAACCCGGCAGCAACGACAACCACAATTACCAGCTCTGTTTCTGACACTAACAAAAGCCTGGCAAAACTCAGAAGAAGAAAGTCCCGCACTCACCAAACCTCGCAGCCAAGAATTCAGCGCAGTCGTTCCGCTGCAGGCAACCAGTCATCACACAGGGCTCGTTGCACTGCTCCCGGATGGTCGTTGTGCTGCTCAGCATACAGTCGACCGCATATCTTCGATGCTGGCCTCCGTTGTCGGGATCTCACCGCTGGCAACCAGTTGTTGCAAATGGGTCGCAAGCCCCAAGGGTAGCGTTGGCCTGGCGGCCTGGGGCACAGCTGGAAACATCCGAAGGTCCTGGCAAAGGATGAGTCGACTGCCAACAGAACAACTTGTTTATTCTAGCATCGCAAAAGAGCAGCCGGTCAGGGCGACCACGTTACTCGACGGAAGAAATCGAAGTCTCTTCTTGGCGTCCGGGGCAGCTGCCTTTATACCCTCGGAGTCGAGGGCAAGAAGGAACGGCTCGGGATGAGGCGCCCGAGACGGCGACGCACGGACATGTTGAGACGTGACGTGACGCGTCCGCCGGGCCGGCGCCGGTCAGACCTCCTCGCCTCCCAGTTGGGGAGCTCCTCTCCCCGGCTGCCGCGCTTTGACAAGCGTGGGCACCAACATGCACACACACACACGCACACACGAAGACACGTGGCATTGAAACCTGCCTGGACGCGCTTGGCGGGAGGCGTTGCGGCAGCGATGAACGGGTCAAAATGACCGCCACTTTGAACGAAGCCCCGGCGTCCGTTGCATCCGCGCCGGCTATACCGCGCGTCGTAGGCGAAACGTAACAGCATCCAGCGCCCGAGAACGCGCTGTTCTCCGCTCTGCGTGTGTGTGTGGAGTCATGTTGTGTGGCACGGGTTCGACCCATAGCCTGTGGCCCCACAGCTCCGGGATACGGAGTGGTTCCTCCGGGACACGGGGTATGCTTATTTTGAGGCGACTGAGTATACGGCGTCCTGGCCCCGTCTGCTGCAGTCGCGTGTATTGACTCATGAGATGAGCCTCTAGCAGCTCCGTGCAGGTGTTGAGCACCCCCATGGCCGTGAGGCGGACCGTGGATGCGGTAATCTGGAGGTCCAGAGCTTTTTTCACGACATTGCGACTAATGACGTCCAACTGCTTTATGTTAGCTGCATTCAGGCGGACGTACGGCGCCGAGTACAAGATAGGACTAGTGATATAAGCTTGAGCGATACGGAGCGCATCACGTCCGCGCAAGCCACCGCGCCGGTTAGACACGCATCGTAGCATACGGCCTACCATTTACCCCACGCGCTTGATTTTGGCGATGGTGGTTTAGGCTTTTAGCCAGCGATGAATATGCAAGCCCAAGACTCTGATCTCGTCGACCTCGAGGACAGGACCCTCGCGGAGGGTAACACACATCGAGGTGGAGTTGGTCTTGCAGGCACGAATGTGCAGTAGCTCGGACTTGGTTGGGGCAAGAGCGAGCCCGCGTAAGTTGGCGTAAGTCTCGACTATGGTCGCGGCTTGCTGGAGGTTCCCCTCCATTTCACCAACCCTGCCTTGGTTAGCCCATAGTGTTACGTCGTCAGCATGTATTGCGTGGTGCACCCTCACCACCCGCTGCAGTAGGGAAAGTAGCTTCATCATTGCGATGTTGAACAGCAGAGGCGAGAGCACAGTGCCCTGAGGGGTGCCCCTGGTTCCCATGCGGTAAGGTCCGTACCGCTGCATATCGATCCAGAGCAGGACCTGCCGTTGGGAGAGGAAGTCCTGGACGTAGCTGAACGCCTTTGCACCATAATTTGTGCGGCTTAGGTTGAACAGTATGCTGCTGTGTTTTATGTTATCGAAAGCGCCATTAAGGTCTAATGCCACAATAGCGCGGTCTCTGTGTGTGGACGTCCGAGGAGCGATGATGTCCTCGCGGAGTTGTAAGAGTACGTCTTGGGCCGACATGTACGGGCCGATCCCGTGCATGGTGTCTGCAAACAGACCCTTGGATTTGAAATAGAAAGACAACTGGCCTCGAACCATCGTCTCCATGAGTTTCCCAACGCATGAGGTTAGTGCAATCAATCTCAAGTTGTCAAAGTGTATACTGTCTTTCCGGGCTTAGGAATGAAAATTACGCGGGAGGTTTTCCATTCGCTAGTGAGGGGGAACGTGTCCCAAATCTTACTGATGTAGTCAAGGAGTTGAAGATACGCCTGATCGGGCAGGTTCGCAAGCAGAGTAACTGTAATGCGAGCGCGACCGGGAGCCGTACCCCTTCTCATTTTGGATATGGCTGCTTTCAAGTCATAGACCCGCCGCGGTGGCTCAGTGGTTAGGGCGCTCGACTACTGATCCGGAGTTCCCGGGTTCGAACCCGACCGCGGCGGCTGCGTTTTTATGGAGGAAAAACGCTAAGGCGCCCGTGTGCTGTGCGATGTCAGTGCACGTTAAAGATCCCCAGGTGGTCGAAATTATTCCGGAGCCCTCCACTACGGCACCTCTTCTTCCTTTCTTCTTTCACTCCCTCCTTTATCCCTTCCCTTACGGCGCGGTTCAGGTGTCCAACGATATATGAGACAGATACTGCGCCATTTCCTTTCCCTAAAAACCAATTATTATTATTATGATTATTATTCGTCATAGAGCGCGAAAGGAGCGTCCAGGTACGTGCTGGGTTGTCCTGCATACTGGAGCTTAGGACCTTGTGGGCCCTCTGTGCAGCATAGGTAGCGCTCACACAGATCCTCGGCCAGCTGTGAATTGGTGCCCGAGTAGCTGTGTAGAGCCCGCTTTAGGTTGCGTTGTGTTTCACCTCACGTGTTGGACGGGTCGAGGAGAGCGCAAAAGAGGTTCCAGGTGCTCTTGGAGGTCATCTGTCCTACAGCTCGGTTGCAGCGTGCGGTACAGTTGGAGTCAACCAAACTGACAGCATATTCTTCGGCCTTTGTAGTGAGTTGTGCTATTCGTATCTTGAGACGGCGGTTCGTCTTGTGTCTGCGCTTCCATCGAAGGATGAGACCGCGGCGGGCCTCCCACAGATGGAGGAGGTGTTTGTCCACCGCCGGCCTGTCATCCGTCAGAGGAAGGGTCTGAGTGTGGTCGCGCTGCAGTGCAGTGAGATGTCTGGCACAAACGTCGTACCCCTCCGTTAGTAGGACGCTTGGGATCGGAGCCGTGCGGAATTGGTGCCACTGTGTGAGTTGGGCTTAGTTCCAGCGTTTGCGGGACGGGTTTGTCTGAATGGTGACACGGAGTATGCAGTGTTCCCTACCCAGGGTATCGTTAAGATTCTCCCAAGTTGCGTGTGCAATGCATTTGATCAGGGTGAGGTCGGGGCATGTGTCGCGTGTTATGGACGTAGGGGAAGGTGGGGTCCGTAATGAGCGTGAGTTGGAGCCGGGAAATGAGTTCGGCCAGGCGTCGACGTCTAGCGTCGTCCTTGCGGTAGCCCCATTGGATCCTGTGGGCATTGAAATCGCCCACGATAACGAGTGGCGCCTTGCCTGCCACCCGGATCGCCTTGGAGAGGATATTGACACAGGCGACACGAGTCCGTCTGGGCTGGACGTACACGTTGAGCACGAACAGCGAAAGGTCCTGGCATCATAAAGAAGGATTTCGACCATGGAATATTCAGTGCAGTCGTCGTTGATTTCGAGGTCGTGTGAAAGTGCCGCATATGATTTGTGAACGAGAATGCATGCTCGGTTGTTTGTCTGGTACATGCAGCACCCTGAGATACGGACATCGGGGCCTGCTTCCGGAAGGGCGAGAACAGCCGGAGGTGCTCCCGAGTGTCCAGAAAGGTCTGCAACGCAGTCTGACGCACACCCCGGAGGAAACACCGAGTGTTGCACTGTATAATCTCTAAGGGCTCGGCTTGAGGGGAACGGTTACGTGTGTTGGAACTATAGCAATGGGTATCCGTAGATGATCCAGAGCTAAATTCGTTGTCCAAGAGAGCCACTGCAGCGTCAGCCGGGGCCAAGGAGGCGGTCGCGCCTTCCTGTGTCTCAATGTAGCGTCTGACTTTGCGGCGGCGGACTTCACGACGGTGATATATAATTGGTTTTTTGGGGAAAGGAAATGGCGCAGTATATGTCTCATATATCGTTGGACACCTGAACCGCGCCGTAAGGGAAGGGATAAGGAAGGGAGTGAAAGAAGAAAGGAAGGAGGTGCCTTAGTGGAGGGCTCCGGAATAATTTCGACCACTTGGGGATCTTTAACGTGCACTGACATCGCACAGCACACGGGCGCCTTAGCGTTTTTCCTCCATAAAAGCGCAGCCGCCGCGGTCGTGTTCGAACCCGGGAACTCCGGATCAGTAGTTGACGCAAGTTATCGATTTGGGGCATGAGCAAGTCCTCCACAGTTGTGAGGACCGTTGTGATTTCGGACACTAGCGGGGCCAGCGCTTGCCGGATAGCAGCTTCGAGTTGAGCGGGAAGCGCCACGAGCTGAGCAGCAAACTTATCGCATCGGGCTTCTATGGCTTGAACACGTACCGCTAACGCGGACGGCTGCATGACCGAAAACATTTCCTTTTTTAATACTGAGGGAGAGGTTTTCTGCTAATGCAAGCGTGAATAAAATAAAGTTTGTCTGGTGCTCATGTGAGGTACGCCGCTCACTATAATGACTCACACAGACGAATTTTCATCTCGGCAACAGTTTAATAGAACATGGTCGTATATGCAGTTGAAAAAAGCGGTCAAGTAAATACGAAAACGTCAACTACAAAACAGACCTTCCTATTATATTTCACACATAACCGTAACCAAATTGTTTAATCTCATAACCGTAACCAAATTGTTTAATCTGGCTTGATTAAACTTAAAACGGCACAGGAAAGAAACAAGAAATAGGGCTTCATTTCAGTGTGGCATCTTTACTACCAATGCTAGTTACACAGAAGCAGTTCGTACGAAGCCTATCCGCGCCGTGAAAACTAAACACACAGCTCAAAATTTAAACGACGAAAAAAATACACAGCATTGCACACATAACGGTAAATATTTGCCACACGGAAAGGACACCTTAGCGATGTAAGCACTGCTGCAAAGAAGCATTAGCATCAGCACTACTGCATCTTTATCTGAGTGGCATCATATAAATTACCAAAAAACGTTATATAAAACGGTGTTTCTTTTTTTTTTCTTCACCCAATTCTACTTCTGCTTTGTATTGCAATATCATTCTTGTCACGCTGTAATCCAAAGTCGCCGTGGTTTCGCCATGCATGCCGGGATAATTTTGTCAACGCTAACTGGAGCCCGATGAATTGACAGGGCTAACCCGCTAAGGCGCTCTTCACCTGTTCCGTTCCGAAGGTATGGAGGAGACATCAAGGTGCGGAGAGACCAAATTTTTAGTGGGCGTGTTCTTTGTTTCAAACGCTGCGTATTGCCCCAGGACGCGTTATACACGCTGCGAAATTCATAAATGCGCGATAAATAAGTTTTATTGCATTACTTATACTGAGCGATTTCGGTTTCGGTTTCTGAGCGTCGGGGCGTGCTGCGACGCCACAATCAGGGAAGAGCAGCAACCCTGGTCACATGGGCCCCAAAAGTTGACGCACATATTGCTGCGTCGTCTGCTCTCGTACACATGCTGTGCATAGCAGCGCCTTTCGAAATCATAAGCTGACAAACTTGATCGGTACTGCGAATCTGCGATATGCTAAGAAAAACCAAGCGAGCGAGGAACGACACTGTCCTAAAACCAAGCGGCTCGCTTCGGCCGATCTCAATCGCCATACAGCGTATGTCAACGTACGCGGTTTCAGCGTTCTATTTCGCTTTGCCACGCCGACGATGATGCTCAGCTAGCGGACGTCTATGTCAGTGGCCCATAGCTGACCCTGGTCACATTACAGCGACACGATGCCTCACTTTTCCTACCGACCAATACCAGTCTCTGTCTTCACTTCGCGCCGCCCGCGCATGCAGCCGCTTTTTTGCGAGACTGCTCGTACCCGGTCCCGTGGCTGCTGATCACGTTATCTGCTGCTTGTTTAGCTGCAGACAGTCCATGTATTCGCTAAATGAATGCTTCCAGACAACTGTACAAGATTCAGCATTTACCGCACGGGTACGTATTAACTCCTCCAGGAATGCGCCCATGACGACGACTGCGTCTCGGCGCTACTTTACATATCTGCATCTGTAGGCAGCAATTGCGCGTTAGTTTGGTAGGAATTGCAAGCTGCGTTCCACTTCGGTTAAGCAAGCTCATCTCTTTTGCGCCGGCTGCGGGTTTACTTGTTTGCGCAGTGCGATAGCTTTGCTAGATTCGCCGAAGAATGCAAGCGCTAGCCTGGGGAATGCTTCATAGCTAGCTTGTTGATAACGCGTAGGACCGGCGTTTCTGACTCGTTGTAGCTGCTTTTTTTGCTTTTCCCGGTGTGTTCATGCAGTACTTGAATTTAAATTGGTTTATCTAGAGGTATGTTCGGCCCCCATTTGAGATAAACAAAATGGCTTAATTTGGTGCCCTAAGGCAACAAAGCTCAAGCGACGCCGACGACTAGCTGCCGCCCGGGCGCCTGCAGCATTGACCGAAAGGCTGGGTCACACCGCCTAGCAGCGGCGCTTAATTCCCGCTTGATGTATTTGCGTCCTAAGATGTAAACATGCAATCCTCGATTTAAGGTTGTCAAAACCACGCTCGATGACATATATGCATCCGATAAAACTTGTGAACTCGCTCTCCACAATCGCCGACATCGCACATACGAACCCGGCGGACTCGATCGCTAGGCCTATTCGTACTGCAGCCGAGCCGAAGGGTGAACATATGAAATGTAGTCGCTCGTTTCGCTTATTCGAATTACGGCGAAGGTGCAAACAAGAGAGTCATCGTCTCATCGAGGTGAAGGGTTAATTCGCTCGGCCGCCTATATAAGGTGCCGGCTGATGCGTCAGCAACGGCAGACGTATACATGCCGATCAGCACACCGACAGATGAGTCGCCGAAGCAGCGCCAGGCAGCGCCTCGCCGATGTCGCGCGTCGCCGTTCATAGTACATCACGTTACTGTGTTGTGATGTCACTGCTATTCACTGATATCGTTCCCAGGGCTCTACATCACCACCTATATAGCGCTAGCAATGGGCAGCCATCGTGAGAAAGAGCACTAGGGACTCTTTGGAGCTCAATTAAAATATATTTTAAGCGCTTGTTGCATCCAATACTTTGCCAAAGGTGACCTTACATACAGAGGAAGCCTCTAACAAGCTTACTATAGCCTCCAAATTAGATGTCCCAATCCCTTTAACCCTCTTCAATGTAGAGAAACTGCGTTCTGCAGCAGCGGTATAGCCACAGGCATCGTTGCTGAAATCTTGAGTGTATGAACATTTGGAGATATATATGACCTTGTCGCCGTTCATTAACGTCAGTGGTGTAGCGCAGCGTTTGCTCTACTGTTGCTTCTCATTCTGCTTTCCACATCTTCCACTCTCCCCTTAGCGCAGGGATGTGCGTTGTCTGCATGTAGTACAATTCAAAAGCCAGCTGCACGGACTCAAAGTTCCCTTTAAAGACTTGTGTTGGCAGAAAAAACTGAGGACCGCAGCAGTGGCCTAATCGTGTGAGCATCCGCCTCGCATGCGGGAGGTGTGGGGCTCGATCTCCAGTGCCGCGGGGTACACTGTGAAGTCCTGCATATAGTGTGCACCGGTGCTCCCAGACTTCAGGAGAAAATTTCGACGCTTGCAAGCATTTCGTCTCACGGCCCACAGTGGCAGCTGCCTTTCGTTTAGGCGGCACAGTATTGAAGCGGCCCGCATCCAACCGGCCTTTCGTTAAGGCGGCACAAAATCCAAGCGGCCCGTAACCAATTGGCGCACTAATTAAGCAGGACACTTTATGTGGTGGAAAAGGTGAACATTTTGAACGACGCGTGGTCTTGCGGCCCACCGTTTATATGGCCTCTGAAAAAAATAATATTTTTTCTAGAATGTTTTTATGATTATTTCCAATTAAGCTTGCCGACGATCGTTTGTTTCACATTTTATCAATTTGAGCTGCACACACATATTTTCACGTAGAAACACACACTTAAACCGCAACAATGACACAAGCGGGGTTCAAATCCAGTACGCACAACATGAAGTGAGCACACTTTCCACTACAACACAACTCACAGTGAGCAGATGAAGGCTATTGGTATATTTCTAACAGCCGGACGTGTGAATGGTATATGCCAGGTGCATGCCATGTGCGCTTCACATCGAAACCATGTCGTATGTGCGCACCAGGCATCAGATATATTATTCGTCATATGAGGTGAACGTGGCGTTTCGACGTTTGTTGGTGTATCAGAGCGCTCGTTTTAAATTTTGACGTCTTCGTCACACGTTCCCGAATGGTGTTCTTCATGCGAGCTCACCGACAAAGCACGAAGGAATTTGCGGAACCGTATACATACGCTCGTTGTTTATTTAGGCTGCTGATGCGAAAAACGGTGACGGTGACGACCCGCCTTTTAAAGTCTGAGCGATCATTTTTTAGAGTTGCCATGACATGGGAACGGAGTATACACGTGCAACAAAAATGATATGAGTCTGCAGCCTGCAATGATAAAACTGTGTGTATATATGCCACAGGGACATGGCACTTGTGAATGTTTTCAGCACTGCAAACAACGCAACGTTTAGCTGTGATCATTAGTTCAAGCAGCCTTTTCGGTGTGCTTATTAGATTCTTCCGATTTGCATAAAAAGTGCAAGCACTGGACAGGCAAGATCGGTAACAAATGTGGGCCAGCTTTGGACTATCAGGATACATCATGCTGTGTAGTTCCGTGATCAGTGCACCCGCCTACAGTGCGCCCGCCATCTGTGCCGGTACTACTAATTAGGCCACAAGTTTTAACCCCACCTCGGCGGCAAAGTTTTGATGTCACCACTGCGATGGGTTTATAATGGCCGAGCGATAAAACCGACCACACACATGTAGCAGGAATTTAAGTTCGGCACCTCCCACGCCATTATGTAAAATTTTGATGCTTAGAAGACCTTCAATACATGTCCACGTCTATTCATAGTGTACTAATTAGGTAAATCCTGTAAAATTACATGTGTTATTCAAAGGACAATGAAAATAAGCGTGGTAGGAAAATAATCAGCCAGTAATGGGCGTCGCCAACATCGAAAAAGGGCACCAGTGTGTGATCAACATTCTTCAGGCAGCTTGAGTGTTAATGAAACATAGCTGCTTTGCTAGAGATCAGCGAAACTAGGTTATTGTATGAGAATAAAAAGATTCCGAATGTTTTCATGTCCTGAATAAGTATTGATACCTGGCTCTAATCTTGCATTTCTTGTCTCCTCTGGGCCATGCAAGTCACATTGGACACCAATACTAATATCATCACTGTATCCCTCTATATCCTGTTTGGTTTGGCTTGGCATGCATATGTATAATGTTGGCACCACTGCCTTTTTTTGCAATCTGTGTGCCCTGGGTCACTTGAAATACAAAATAAAGTATGATCATCAGTTTATCATTATTTGGTGACAATCAAAGCACCTGCTCATTAGTACAAGGCTTCATAAACATACAAGCATGCTATTTGACCACCTGTGTTTAGAGGATGCCTATCATTTTTAGCAGCCAAGGCTTGGGATGGGCCATGTTGATTTGGGCTACGTTAACGTAACCTAATTTGGAGAATACTATGTAAGGTTAAAAGTGCTCCTTTTGATCATATTACACTGTGTACTTTTCAAACGCACACGCGTGCTAAGTTGGCAAGATTTAGAGATAAAGTGCACTGAATCTGAGTAAAAAAGCTTCAATAAGGCTTCAGAGGCACTGCAGGCTTCAAAAAAACTTTGACGACGCCTAACATACCCCTAAGAGTTCAATGCAACAGCATTGGAGATCCTTCCTGCGAGTACGCCTTCTTATTCAGATTCCTGGATCACAGGTCTTCATACCACTACTGGCGCAGTGGTTAAGCAATGCCCACTGCTCCGGTCGGTAGTAGTTTCAAACACAGTTACCGGTGGGGCTTGTGAGACAGAGGTCACTCTTCCCGAGCTCCCGTACAGCTCGTTTTTGCATAGACTTCTTCAGGAGGCTGTTCTTCTCTGTACTGATGAGCTGATGCGCAATGCCATGGTCAGAAAATGGCCACTGCATTGGATTTATTTGGATTAATTTCATTGCCACTTCCCCATCGTGCCAGGCAGGCCATCCTTTTTATGACCTTTTCTCATGCATGGGACCTCTAAACAAACATATGCGGAGTGTAAAGTGAACCACGTCTTCAGTGTAATTGTTTATTTGAAGTGGTAATGCAGTCAGGATACAGCATTTTTAAATACCAATCACGAAATCTTTTCTGCATGTAAGTGCATGTTCTGAACGCTATTCTCTTCTTAGTGATATTAAAACTTTGACATTAGGTGCCACTTAAAACACAAAACCAGAAAATGCTACTTGGCAGAAGGCAGTGGTTAAAACGAAGATAGAAAAGCAAGGTATGGTCGGCTATTTTACTTTCATTGCCTCAATTAATATCAGTAGCTTACTGCTGACCCAGCATCGAGGAAATACTTCTTTCTTAAGAGCACTCTGTGCAAGTCATAAAGTTTAGGTAAATGATGATGGATAAGTAAGGTCCTTCACATAGTAGACTGTTATGCACAGAAGCAGAGCACTTTCAAGTGTTGCTGTCGCACCAAGCACAATGTGTTCTTCGGGACTTGCACCAAAAATAGCCTTTCTTGTGCACTACAGAATATTTTTGGCCCAGGTGCCTCTCCAGGTGCTGTACCAGTGTCCTACAAATAAATTACAAAAGCAAAACATTAACATACAAACAATTTTTTTGCCCAACTGCAGCTCCAGCCAACAAACATTCTGAATTATAAAAACGGAAGCAGCCCATAGCATGACTTCCATCATTTACAGCTCTGTCGTGCTGGCACCTATTCAGTATTGAAGGTTAGGTAACTGCAGTCTACTTAAAAAAACTCCAGTGCTTTACATAATTCAGTGAATGTCACTGCAGAGGTAAAAGAACAAAACCATAATAATAGCAAAATTTTATATGGAAATCTGGACTCACAAAACTCAGCACTGTAATCAGAGCAAACCTGGCATTTCTGCCCCACAGGTATGTATCAATGTCAATGAAGTCCATCTCTCTTCTGCACATATTGGATACTAGCTTTTTGACTTTGCATAATCGCTGAACAATAGCTGTGCTTGCTTCCTCGAACCTCAGTTCCACTTCTACAGTGAGCTGCAAGTAAGTACAAAGTGCAATGTTACGATCAATGCCACAGTGACCCTATGTCATAATCCATATAATATTCATCATAATACTAACAATTTTTTCATTCAACAAATACGGTGGTAGTCGGGCTGGCGGATTGGACTTCTACTCCAGAAGCGTTGCATGCAGAAGTTTTAGAAGTCTCTCTCTATCATAGGGCCCAGCCTGTCCAACTGCCATCTCAGGGAGCTAAAAAAACCAACTCAAATTAACTGCTTTCTATATATACTTTCCAACAGCTCTAATTTACATGGATGACTGGTAAAGTTTAAGCCAGCATAGAGACCAAAAACTGATCATGATGCAAGCCCAATGCACTACTCATGCACTGAATGAATATTAGCCTGTCTGAGGGGCATGCAAAAAAACAGAAAACCTGCTGGCCTACATCTTAACTAAACTACTTACCTGTGAAGTCAAATATTTATAAGGACAACAAAGCTTAGGGGAGTAGCAGGGCTGTCCCTCATGAACCCATGACCAACTAGTCAGCTGTACTGTGCAGGTAGTGTTTCATTGAATTAGAAGCATTTATATTACACAAGAAGCAATTTACAGTGCGAAAAATTCATGTTGAGAGCATCAATTTTTCAGGATGACACTGAATGCTTGCCAGATTAAAGAGTCATGTGAGCTGATTATCATGGAGGCTGAAGTTGCTTCTAGCATCTCGAGGCAAAGTATTGTATGTGCATGTATGGGAGCCCTCCATTCATCTTTACTATAGCTTAAAGAGCCCCACAAGTGAACATCACTCCCCTTCATTAGCATGGGACCTTTGAGCCACACCTTACATATCTATGACTTTGGAGTCTTGGAAGTGAAAAGTAAACAGAGCAAGGGTCAAATGCCAATTTTGCTGAGCTAGAGCTGATTACATGTGGTATAGTCGAGGTTACTGCAACCAATCAAACACCTGCAAACTGCCAAGACAGACAATAGGCATGCAGGATCATGTGTACATTGTCCTAATGGTGTTTTGTCAGCCGAACAGGCCACGTGCAATTTAGTCTTTCCTTCAACAACGAAACATAACAATGGAGGGCTCTATAGAAAACTGCCACAACATGGTATATCAGTGCCGTCAACACCAAGGTACGTTCACTTATACTCTTACAAAATGTGTGCAGCCATGTTTCAGCTCAACATTGTGTCCAAAAATGAACCAAGTCAGTCACATCTGTTCTTCAAGTATAGTGCTTGGCATATGCCCTGTGTTTTGAGTGCTGTAGAGCATTGTATTGATCAAACCTTAAAAATACATACAATGTTACCACAAAAAATAAATATTTACTTACAGCGAGCTCTCTTAACGCACTCTGAGGGTCTATATCTTCATCACCAATTGCAACCTGAAGCAGTTGTGCCCTAGTAGCTTCTCTAGCAGTTTTCCGTAATGCTCGATGTCATCTTGTCTCAGCTAGCTGTGACATGAAAACAGCCTTAAAATGAAAAACGAAGGCAGCATTAGGCACAACGGTTTCATCATTTATTATGCCAAGCAAAATTAGAAAACGGTAAGAAATTGAAAAATGAATATGGTGTGGCTTACAGAAAAGGTTCACAGGACTGAAATCTGGGTGTTCACGACTTTTGATATGCAGATTTATTTGGCATGTTTACAGAAATATTCTTTATCTCGATCAAGTCCCTTGTCCACAAGAATTTCTAGCATTTAGGGTTTTCACTTTTCAAGTGAGGCAAATTACTTATTTTACTTTCAGTTTTGGCCGGAAAAGATTAGTATTCATAACATGTATATCACAACTAGCTGGCAGTTACAGCAGTTACAGCAGCTAGGTCTCTGCAGAAAATAAGAGAGCTGGAACCAGTAACATGAAGAGACAAGAGATTCTTTGCAGTTTTGCACATGACTGTGAGGTTTGTGGCACTGATCCGCGCACTCAGACACGTCACTGCAAATAGGTAGGCTCCATATCCTATAGCCAAGCGCTGTCGGCTAGTGTAGTACCGCCTGCTCAGACTTATCACTGGCTTAGGGCCGTTTTGTACAGTAGATTCTCAGCTGCATGTAAAGGCACTGACAACTTTTGAAACTAAAAAATATGTAAAAAATATCACGAGTAAAAATAACCTGCCGAAAATCCCGAAACTTATGTTCTGGAGTAAACGCACAAAAAAGTGCACCGAATTTTCACAAAATAAAAACCGAACAGTCCAACGTGTACTTATCTTGCATGCTGAGAAAAATAGTTGTAATACTTAAAATAATTGCAATCTATGTACTAAATGAAGCAACAATTAAGAATTGCAAGCTGGGCTAGTTGGTTGGTTTTGGACACTTGGGAGGTAAGCAGCGCGATTGAAACAAGACCAAAGATAGAGAACACACAACCAGTGCTAAATTACAGTGTCATTTTGTAAAATTAATCATGATACTCCCATAGGACATATATTAAAATTCTCCATAATTAGCTAAAACACTCATACAGAACCATAACCATCATTACTTTAGGGGACTTGATGTGTCCTTTTTTGTCTCTTTGCGGTTCTTTGCAAAGCATGTTTGGGTAAGCAGATGCAGTAGCCTCGCCCAAAGCAAAGTACTTCCTGCGCTTGACAGCTGAGTTCTTGTCTAAAATTAACTTATTCTCTCTGGAATAAGTGCCAGATAAGCAGTTAGTTATTGACAATAATCCAATTGCCAAGCACATATGATGCAACATTTGGATTTCTCAAACACTGCATCATCACTGCAGTTGTGACCGTATGCATAAATCTTTCATGTGCAAATTATAAGTATGGTGATTCCACGAGAGGTCAAACTGCTAAAATGTTCAAAATTTTTCATATTCTTGATTATTTTATATACCGTACATTCATTATTCAGTAAGCCAACAGTGAATTTTGTTTTGTGAAAATGCTAATATTTCAGGAGAAAAAAAATGTAAACGACGTCATAATAGAGGCAGCATTTTCATTCACAGCTCAATTTCGCAAATTTGCATTGACGTAATACTCGGGATATGAAAGCCATGGTGGACATATTTTGCATGCTAAAAGTACAGGTGAGAAAAAATGGCAGGCTTATTTCTGCCATCATGAAGAAGTTGTCGCTTACTAGAAAAAAATTCGAAAATGAGAAGTCTCAAATGAAGCTATTTTCAAGAATTCTTTCTCCGCAAATATAAAACATATCCTTGAAATTTTCACATTAGATAAGCATTGAGGCATTAAAAGAGTGTATTACCTTTCATTGTTACTTAATATAGAGAAGTACAAGAAGTATTGCCCTAAATCTAGCATTTTTGAATATTTTAGTGTTTTTGAAAAATCAGAGAAAAAAACCCTTTTTTAATTTTTCTTAGAACTCCTGAAACAAACCTCTAGAACAAGCCAAAAAAAAATGAAAGAACATGTTGCTTATTTTGTTTCAAACAGCCTTATCCAAGCTCAAATTTGTAGCTTCTTGAGCATCGGCAAGAGCACCTTAAATGAGGGGGCAAAAGCAGCAAACGCCCTCCACTGATTTAAATTTTGCTCAAATGTCAAGACAGACCTTTTCATTGACAGAGCATACCTAATTATATTTTTGGACAAACACCGATCTGTGATGTAAGCAGGATTCGGTGACGTTGCTATTGCCGAGTGCAGGTAGCAACTAGGAGTGTTGTTCATAGGAATGCATGTCAAGAAACGTCTTGAATGTAATTACTACAGAGTGCATCTATGAAGCCATGCATGACCCCAGGCCCTCGCTTTGTCATTCCAGTCCAAACATACCTTGCCTAATTTTTTTCTTCTAATTCATGTTTGATCTAAAATGCATTAACCACTGTTCATTTATTTTGATTGGTTGTGCTGGTTATATGCTGGATTGGTTATAGCTATGCAGGAGTAGGCATTCCTTCAACTTATGTACAATTTTCTTTAAGCTTTTGCCTATCAAAGAGACTCCAATGTGAGTAAATGAGGTCATCCTTCATTAATAAAAGATGAAAAGAGCCTCTAGTAGAGAATATGACTTTTTAAGACTCCTCTGACATGCACATAATGTGATATTTAAAAAAACATTGGCTTTGAAATGACATTGTACATTTTCACGTTCCTTTCTATGATGTGATCAGCTTTTTTTAATGGAAGACAGCCTCATAGGTGCACTGTGCAGTCAGAAAATTACAATGAGAGCTTTTCTTTACATGCATTCCTATGGGCCGCACTATCAGTTGCTACCTGCACTTAACAACACCGGCACCACCGAATCCTGCTTATGTCACAGATCGGTGTTTATCAACAAAAAGTAGTCAGGTGTGCTCTCTCTTGATAGAAAAGGTCTCAGTCTTGGGATTTGAGGAAAATTTAGAGCAGTGGAGGGCGTGTTTGCTGCTTCCACTTCCTCATTTAGGCGCTCCTGCCCACGCTCAAGCAGCTACAAGTTTGAGCTTGGATAACATTATTGGAAACAAAATAATGCAATATGTTCTGTTGTATTCTTTTTCACCTCCTTCTAGAGGCTTGTTTCAGTTTCAGGATTTTTTTTATTTTTGAAAAACACTATATTCAAAACTGCCAGATTTAGGGGAACACTTCTTGCACTTTCCTAAATTATATAACAATATATAACTGTGGAAATTTGAAGGTGTGCTTTATATTTGCAGAGAAAAAAAACTTCTTGAAGATAGCCTTATTTGAGAATTGTCATTTTTGTAATTTTTTGTCTAGTAAGCGACATCTCCTTCAGAGTGGCGTACATAAGCCTGACATATTCTTTCTCACCTGCACTTTTAGCATGCAAAATATATGCATCATGCCTATCATATCTCATTTCTTATGTCATTGCAAATTTGCAAAATTGAGCTGTGCATGCAAATGCTGCCTCTGTCATGATGTCGTTTAAATTTTTTCTCCTGAAATATTAGCATTTTCACAAAATGAAATTCACTGTTGGCCTACAGAACAATGTTCGCATAATATATAAAATAATTGAGAAAAGAAAAGTTTGAAATAATTTGGCAGTTTGACCTCTTGCAGAGTTGCCCAGCAGGAAAATCGCATCAGGTAGCATTTATATCTGAGCACAACTTTATGCCGGTGAAGAAATCATCTAATCTTGGGCTGCTGCTTGTGTTCCTTCGTTAGGAGCTCAGTGGATGCCAATATTAATGTCATTTTTTAATCAAAGCCACTTTGCAAGATTGTCCAAACAATTTAGAAAAACTTACCTTCCAGACTTTTAAGCTAAGTTTAAATACTTTTTCATTACATAAAAAACATGAATGGGAAGTCAGAAAATATGAGTCACACAAGTTTTTCATGCCCACTCAAATGATTCCATTAAGACTCCCTGGAGATGCATTCACTACTATCCTTTCAATGCTTCCAGCAAAAATTAAATCCTGAAATCTACACCTTTCTTCTATAAGGAATGGCAAAGAGCTTAGCAAACACTGAATTTTTCTTGATTAGCCTGCTTTTGGGCTAGAGGACATCCTACCCACCCAGTGGTAAAAAAACTATTGTTCTCCAGACAGATCATTCGAACCAGAGCTTCGTGATGCACTCTTTGCTATGTACCTTCACATCTTAACGGATGCAGTAGTAAGTGACAATGAGTACACAGCCTGTGACCAGCAGACCAAGGCTTTGTTCAGCAGAAATCAGCAGGCATTATGAGCATCTAATTCCTGCAAAGTGCAAAATCAGCTGACTTTGAGCTCCATCCTAAATTTGAAAATTTCAGAAAACTATATACATTCTTCTGCATTTCTATGGTCGCAGAGATGAATGGTATTCATAAATATTGCTCAAGCTTTTTTGTGGCTTTCTTTGCCACAGAATACCAGTAAGAGAAATGTGTGATAGCGGGGAAAACGGAATTACTTGGCAAGGAACAAATATAAAATACTTATGAGCAAGAATAAAAGAAAACATGAGCCTGCACTTATTTGATTTTAGATACGAACAGCCTTTTTCAGCTTTTGCATTGTCAGTATTGTGTATCATAGAGACACTTACTCAAGATAATTCATGGTGAAGCTGCCTTGAAAGTTGTCTGTGTTGTAGTTCGCCCATTCCTGTTCCATTAAGCAATGGTGCCACAAGTGTAGAAAACTGGCGGCTGCTGGTTGTGTGATCAATGCACACTTGACAATGCCAGCTGCAAGGAATGACATCCAGTACTCAGTATGTTTTTTTCATTAAAACAAAACTCTTGAACACCACACAAAACATTTCACATACGAGTATTTGGGTGAAAATTACATGATACACATCTCGGTGACAACCACTACTGCTCTATATATGTTGAACTTGCTTTGAAAATACATTGCAGCAATGTAATCATGAAGAGAAACATGGAACTGAGGCTTTCAGGTCATGCTAATTACATTTACATCAGCCCTTCTCTACCCATTTTACTATTGATGACCTTTGTATAAGGCAAGCTTAACATGTAAACTAATCAAACCAATGCATGTGATAGAAATACACAGAAGAAAACAAAGTAAAGAACACACTTTGACATCATATAACAATCTTGTGCTTTGCACACTATCACATCTGTGCAAAATTTTTGAGTGCATATGTACAAACTAGGCAGCCGTTATTAGCACAAACAGTAGCACACCTCACCAGCTTTGATCAGCAAACACCTAAGTATTCAAATAAATTATCAGTCTAGTAACTTAGCCCATATACAGTAGCCGACGGGTCATTCGGACTCCAATAATTCGGACTTGTAGGATATTTTGGACCTCGATGAGGCGCCGTCAGTCACCCCATAGAAGCACATACATATTCGCGACGGATATTTCGGACATCAAAAGTCGAAAAGTTCGATTTTTCAGACTAACTTCAGTCGCCTGCGGGCCAAAATCGGCCATCTTATCGGCTTCTCGCAGGCGCAAAAGGTGCGATCTTGGATTGAGGTGGATTTACGCTGCAGTTGGATTGGCTTGACATACTTTCGGTACCTCATTGTTGCTAGTAGAGGTCCCTGCGATTTCTGACACTTCGAGGTGGCAGCCGCATTGTTATCGCCGTCAACTTGTTTTTGTCGCCGACGTTGTCGCAGGCAGTTATTGCTTGTCCCATACGTTGAAAATTGGTTGTTGGGGAAAGGAAATTGTGCAGGAGCAATCTCGCATCTCGGCCGGAAGGAATAAAGGAGGGACTGAGAGAAGGAAGGAAGAGGTGACGTAATGGAGGGCTCCGGAATAATTTCGACCACCTGAGGATCTTTAACATCGCACAGCACACGGGCGCCTTAGCGTTTCGCCTCCACCGAAACGCAGCCACCGCGGTCGGGATCCAACCCGGGTACTCCTGAAGGGTAGCCAAGCGCCCTAACCACTGAGCCACCGCGGCGGGTTTCATACATTGGTCTCATATGCGGCGGGTCTCTTACGTCGTTTCGTCACTTGGGTTCTTCTGATCCCGTCGACCGAGTGGCGCTTCACGAAGTTACATCCGTTCGCCATTTTGTGATTGCGTCCGGCGGTTCCGCCGCTTTGAACAAAAAGTGCCTTATCTTTGCGTGTGTTTGATGAGCGGTATGGTGCACACTCGGGTTGTGGACAACATGGCCCCACCGGACCCGTCAAAGAAGCGTGGGAAGTATTCCAAATAAATGCAGTGACCTTGCTGTCTAGCGTGTACAGTGAAAGCACAACTTTGGCACAAATACAGGCGCAAATCGTCGCCAGCAAGAGAAATTTGTTGCAAGGTAAAATCAGTGACATTTTTAAGCCGATTTCATCTCAATAAAGTGGCTTTTTTGTACTTCACGGATTTTTCGGACTTTTCGATTATTTGGACCATTCTCCAGGTCCCTTCGAGTCCGAAAAACCAGTCAAGCAAGCAAGGAGAATTAATTAAACAGTCATTACCGGGACTAATATACGCCGATGATACAGTGCTAATGGCTGACAACAAGGAAGATTTACAGAAGTTGATAGACATGTGGTACAGAGGAAGATAGATTAGCTTTCAAGTTTAGTAAGGAAAAATCTGCAGTCATGATATTTAATGATGAGTTCGGCGAGCATAGAATACAGGAGTTCACACTAGAAGTAGTGGATGAGTACAAGTATCTTGGGGTGTGGATAAATAACGGTGCTGAGTATCTGACAGAGCATGAAAAATATGTAATGAATAAAGCTAGTAGGAATGCAGCTGTCATGAAAAATAGGGCACTGTGGTATTACAATAGGTATGAAGTGGTAAGAGGGATCTGGAAAGGGGTGATGGTCCCTAGTCTGACTTTCGGTAATGCGGTCCTGTGCATGAGACCAGATGTTCAAGCAAGGTTAGAAATTAAACAACATGGCGTAGGGAGACTAGCTTTGGGAGCACATGGCAATACAGCAAATCAGGGGGTACAGGGTGATATGGGATGGGCGTCTTTCGAGAGCAGAGAAGCTAGCAGTAAGATAGCATGTGAGGAGCGATTGAGAAAAATGTGGGAAATGCAGTGGGCTAGGAAAGTTTTCAGATACCTGTATATAAAGAATGTTGATACGAAATGGAGAAAGCAAACTAGAAAATTGACAAGCAAATATCTGGCCAGCAGTAGGGGTCAAATCTGCAATTATCGGTTAAGAAAAAGGTTAAAGAAACAAAGAGAGCTCTGTGGAAAACAAGGATGCTGACGAAATCAGCACTGGGAACACAGAGGATTTTTAAGCAGGAAATTGCCAAAGAAAATATCTATGATAATTGTAGGGGAAGCTCTTTGTTGTTTGAGGCCAGGACAGGACGGGAGTTTTGTGGACTAAGACATATAGAGTCAGGTACTACAAGATAGACACGTTGTGCGTTGTGTGCAGAGAAAAGGAGGAAATGGCTGAACACTTGATACTTTTCTGTAAAGGGCTTCACCCTATAGTGGAAAGCAGTGGGGCTGATTTATCCAAGGCATTGGAGTTTAAGGACAGTGAAGGGAAAGTAGATTTTAAGCGGGTAGAAATAACCAAGCGAAGGTTATCTGACTGGTGGCTAAAATCAAGAGTAAAATTTCATGAGTCATGGCTGGGTGGCTTGAGCCACCGCCCGATTTAAAGGGTGTAGCCGTATCCATCCATCCATCCATCGGTAGTGAATCCTCACGAAATCTCGAGACATGATGAGCAGTTACTGCCACAGATGGCGATGTGATCTAATGGTGGTAGCAGACCCCACAAAATCTCCAAACGTGATGAGTAAGAGCTAACACTCTTAAAACGGCGTCCAGAGAAGACTGGTAGATCATTCTGAATGCACACAATGCACAAAAGTGGTAAAAATATAGGACGTAGGCATATATGGCTTAAAAATTTCATTTCAATGGGTAAAATATTCTCAAGAATACACAGATACTCATACATTGATATGTGATGCTAGTGTAGCAGTAGCCAGGCCAAGGAAGCATCAATCTTTCAGCTGAAATGACAGTCTCATGACATGTACCGAATTGAAGGAATGAATTCGTCTTTCTCAGATAGGCACTCACGCTTAGCAGCTGGCACCTTAAAGGGAAGCTGAAGCACTTTTAGAAAAAAAATGAGTTCTCTAAGTCATTTTATAGCTTTTAGTCGGCTGAAAAAAATATGTCACTCAAAAAGAGCGGAAATAAACGCAAAAAGCTGTTTTTTAGAAGAAAACGCCCCCGTCGCCTCAGGGCGCCGAGCGAACGCCGCTCTTGCCTGCGATTGGCCGGGACTGTCGTGACGTCATCCACGGGGATCTCCGGCCGGCACCGACGTTCATTGCTGCGTAGCGCGTTGCTTCAGCTGGCTTTTAAGGACTACGTTTTGGAAATTATGGATAATTCAAGCAGTGTTAAACAGTTTGGACTTTCACCATGCATGTTCGAGACGTCAGCAGCTTCAGAAAATGGCGGAAACAACGACGCCGCGGAGTTCACGGGCAACAAAAGTCAAGTCGCGACATTTTCACGTGTTGGAAATCTCGACTGGATGGATGGATGGATGACAGCTTTTATTTCCACCAGAAATGGAGACCTCTTACTACTCACTGCTCCCGGCACGCAGGCCTGGAGGGCGGGGGCCGGAGCCTCTGTGAATAAAGGCTAACAAAGAGATTTTATCTCTTCGCGGCTTCAGCCGCCGGGCGGATTGGCTTGTTTCTGCCGAGCGGGTTCTTCGCTGCGCAACAGGGCTTCCCAACTTTCTCTGCTATCGATATCTGCGTCGACTCCGGGGTAGTCAGCGCATTCCCATATTCTTTGGTTCCGGGTAATTGTGAAACCGCCGAACTGTCGGAACCTGGACGAGCGCACGCAAACCTATTCCGAAATCGTTGAGAACTACAGACTAAATAGAAAACTAGCGCCACCGCCGGATAAAAAGCTAAGTAATAGAGAAGCGACCGCATGGCGGTGCCTGCAAGCCAGAAATTTCGTTAACCCAGTATGGGCCTTTCACGTCCTACCAGGGTAACACGAAAACCAAATCTCGACTGATACGTATGTTTTGTGTAGGTGCATGTGTAAGTGGCGATAAAAATAAATGAAATTGCGCCAAAACGTTGTTCTCTACCGCTGCTGCATAAAAGCCTGACCACCAACTTCTTTACGGCGACAGCAAGTCCGTGTGTGTCTTCTCCTGGCCCTGCGTCTTTTTTTCGCTGTTTTTTTTATCTTGACCAACTTCTTGTAACGCCTGTAAATATGATCTAAATCAGATCACCGGCACACTTACACGAGTCGCGCGAGGTAAAGCATTTGTTTGTTCATTTATTTATAGTTACTTGCCTATAATTGCTCCCGAAGGCCGTTTAGAACTACAGAAGAATGCCAAACTGGATGATTTGGAGTGAGTTCAATGCTGTACTGCAGCGCGAAGAGACGAGGCGACCGGGAGGAAGCTCCTGTGTGCGCTGTCCTCCTGTCGCATGTTCGGGCTACTGTTCAACCATGAAACTTCTGCGCTTACCCTTGTGCGTTTTTTTTTTCGTGCTGAACATGCTTTTGAACAATAATTATGGCTGCGTTTCGGAGCTCG
>JARKHS020036746.1:61494-119826 GCA_030143305.2 Amblyomma americanum
CGTTTGCCATTCGTCGTTTCGTCACTTGGGTTCCTCTGACCGCGCCGATCGAGTGGCGCTCAGGCTTACGAAGTCACATCCGTTCGCTGTTTTGTGATTGCGTCCGGCGGTTCCGCCGCTTTAAACAAAAAGTACCTTATCTTTGCGTGTGTTTGACGAGCGGTGTGGTGCACACTCTGGTTGTGGAGAACATGGCCCCGCCGGGTCCGTCAAAAAGGCAAGGGAAGTATTCCAACTAAATGCGATGACCTTGCTGTCTAGCGTGTACAGTGAAAGCACAACTTTGGCACAAATACAGGCGCAAATCGTCGCCAGGAGGAGAAGTTTGTCGCGAGGTAAAATCAGTGACATTTTTAAGCCGATTTCATCTCAATAAAGTTTTTTTTTGTACTTCACGAATTTTTCGGACTGTTAGATTATTCGGACCATTTTCCAGGTCCCTTCGAGCCCGAAAAATCGGTCGGTGACTGTAGTAACCAACTTGCCCAGCTTTGTGTACTCCTACAGGTCTGGTCACTTTGAATGCAAATATGAGAACCCAACTACACTGTTACACCAAAATGGTATCGGCAGAATATTTGTGACCTACAGCAGTGCATTAGCTATGAAATAAATCATAGAGGGCTCAAGCATATGGCTATGAAAGAAATCATAGAGGTCCCAAGATTATTCTGGGCAGCCTGAGGTTCTCTCACATGCATTGATATCCCCTAGCATAACATTTCACCTGCATTGAAAGGCAGTTGCAACTACACTTCAGCAGAGGCTCTCAAAGAGGGTTCTAGAGAACCCAAAGGTTTTGCAAAGTGCTTTTTGGTGTTCCCCCGCGTACCTTCATTCATGCATGCGTCACCTGCCACTTTTTTTCATCCCCTTTATTTTTGCCATCTAATGACACTGTAATTGTAGTTTTTTATGCACTCATTTATTGTATATCACTAATAATTGAACTCAGGTATTTTTAGAGGATCTGTGCACCCACAAGCCCTTTTATACACCCATATGTTAGGCAGGAAAGACTGCAGGTGCATGAGGTGGCTGAGCATTCTTTTACAAGTCGTTAGGGTTCCCTCAGGTTTAAAAGATTGAGAACTTGTTGTCATGTCAGGAAGCTAAGAATAATTAGGCTGTCAAGTGAGGTATTAGCTTTTGTATGGAGGTCCTCATACCTTATCCGATAAGGGATCTTCTTCCCGGGCAATTGAATGGTCCAAGCTACTCAGAGGGGAAGCAGGGTTCTGTATGCTTGCACGAACAGCACCAGAAGTGCTTGCAGTGGAGTGCTGCTTTTGTGGCCTTGGTGGTGGTGCAAATTCTTTCAGGTAGACAGGGGCTATAGAGAGGTCATGGAAAATATGTGCTACAGACGCAGCAGGTCATTAAGGGAGAACAGACACATAACTTTTGAATGCGTTTTTTAATGATGCATAAAGAAATATTATAAATGAATTACAATGTGGAATTCTCCTATGACCACTACATAATTTATAATTGAATTTCTTGTGCTGTATCAGTTTCAACAGCTGAATGGTGACTGTGATATCAAAGTGTAGTTATAGGTCATGTGAGACATGAAAAAACTGCAATATAGTGGCTGCTTGTACATTTGTTGTCATTGCGGCTCTTGAGGAAAGCTGGTTTTAGCACTGTAGTGAATTAAAAAACTGAGCCAGCAGTTATATTCCAGTTTTTCCATGCCTCACATGACATATAACCATATTCACAGCCAACTTTCGGCTCCTCTTTTTTTTTCAATTCCTTCTCCGCTCTCAAGTTTTCCTTGCATTTTTTCGATCTCACTTCTTGCTACTTTATTTTTCTTCTTTTCAATAATTTCAAGGAGGTCGTTTTTTGGCATTTTCCTCTTTTTTTCCTTTCCTTCTCCACTGTAAACAAAGTCAACTGCTTGCTACACATCTGATATGTTTTAACAAGGAGAATGATCATCACACCACTACACTAAGCACTGTACCTCATGAGGCTTGTGCATGCTGGTGCTGGAATCGAAGCTTTTCTGGACATGCAGCCGCCCTTTCAAGCGTAGCTTTGATTTCTTTTTCAGAATCTGGACATAATTACCAAGGATTTTTAAACAAAACACTGGCATTGTTTGATTTATTACATCTGCACTATAATCCCACATCAAAAAAATGTGCTTGTCGAAAACTAATCTATGTACTTCCAAACTGCCACCAAGAAAAACTGATGAACATTTAACATGTAAATAAAATAAAAAAATATCAAGCTCAATGTTTCTAAACACATTAAGCACTATAATGTTACCACTAAAAATAAGTGCGCAAACTGATTTTACAAAGACATATGCAGTATAAGCACTGAAGGCTTGAAGCAAGAACATCAGGTATATATATATATATATATATATATATATATATATATATATATATATATATATATATATATATATATATATATATATATATATTGTTACACGTTCTATTTACAAATAATATTTACAAGGCAGGTCGAGAGGAGCCTGGTGCGCCGGCGGCAGGATACTTGACTTTCTCTTCTACTTCCAGCCGCCGCACGTCTTCTTTATTCCTCAGAGCCCATGCCCAGCACGTGACATTTCCCCGTTCGCAGACGAAGCCCTCTGGGCCAGTCAATCAATCGGGGTCCCGAGAGTGGAATGGCTTCAGCCGTGCGACATGCACGACCTGGGTTGTCCTTGAGCGGCGTCATTGCGTTGATTGGGGAGAGATGACATAGTTGAGGTCATTGAGGCGGGCAACAACGATGAACGGGCCTGTGTAGTGGGATAGCAGCTTTTCTGATAAGCCACGCTTGCGTAGGGGCGTCCACAACCATACAACGTCACCGGGCAGGTAGGAGACATCCTTGCGCCGGCGGTCATAACGCTGCTTAGAGCGATGCTGTGATACCAAGGTGCGTATCCGGGCAATCCGACGGGCTTCTTCAGCGCGACATAGAGTGTTGGCAATAGAAGGCTCGGTGTCGAGAGAGAAAGGTAAGATGCTGTCGAGGGAGCTTCGAGGCGGACGGGCATAAAGAAGGAAGAATGGGCTGTAACCAGTTATTTCATGCCTCGACGTGTTATAGGCGTATGTAATGAAGGGAAGCACGTCGTCCCAGTTCTTATGGCGGGAATCGACATACATGGCCAGCATGGTCGTGAGTGTCCGATTGGTACGTTCAACCAGTCCATTAGTCTGGGGGTGGTACGGCGTCGAGTGGCGAAAATGGCATGAACTAAGACGCAGAAGCTCTTCCACAACGTCTGCCGTAAACTGGCGACCGCGGTCACTGATAACAACTCGAGGAGGTCCATGCCGGAGGATGACAGCACGAAGAAGGAAGAGCGAGACCTCAGCAGCGGTGGCGCAAGGTAGGGCGGCGGTCTCACAGTAACGGGTGTGGTGATCAACGCACACTATAATCCAGCGGTTACCGTTGGACGAGCGGGGAAACGGGCCGAGCAGATCGAGTCCAACTTGTTCATATGGCGTGTCTGGAGGTGGCAAAGGATGCAGGCGTCCAGACGGAGAAGTCGTGGGAAGCTTGAACCGCTGACACTGCACGCAGGTGGCCACGTAGCGCTGAACCATGTGACGCATTTTTGGCCAGTAAAAACGTTCTTTGATGCGGTTAAGGGTCCTGGCAAACCCCAAGTGCCCAGCCGTGACGTCATCGTGCATTGCCTGCAGAACAGAGGAGTACAGAGTAGCCGGAACGACGAGGAGAAAGCGCGCACCTCCAGGCGAGTAATTCGTTCTGTAGAGTAAACCGTCGCGAACGCAGAAAGGGCTTGCGGATGTCGGGTCACGGGCTTCGGCAAAAAGCGGCGCCAAGTGCTGATCCTTGCGTTGTTCCATCTGGAAAGTGCCAAGATCTGGAAACTCTTGGGAAACGGCAGCGAGATAGTCATCGAAGTTTTCATCATCGGAAGTGGTAACCGTGAGCGGCAGCCGCGAGAGGCAATCTGCGTCGGCGTGTTGGCGGCCACTTTTGTAAGACACTTTGAAGTTAAACTCTTGGAGGCGTAACGCCCAGCGGGCCAACCGACCGCAGTGGTCGCGTAGATTGACCAGCCAGCACAGAGAGTGATGGTCTGTGACGACTGTAAAAGCACGTCCATAAAGGTACGAACGAAACCGTTGTACGCCGAAAACAACGGCGAGACACTCTTGCTCTGTTACAGTGTAATTGCGTTCCGACTTGCTGAGGGTGCGACTTGCATAAGCGACAACGTGTTGATTGCCCTCATGGCGTTGGATAAGCACAGCACCCACGCCGATGCCGCTGGCGTCAGTGTGGAGTTCAGTCGGTCCTGTCGGGCAGAAATGACGCAATATTGGCCGCGAGGAGAGGAGAAACTTGAGCTGCCGAAACGCGGAGTCGCATTCGGGAGTCCAGTGGAAAGGGGTGTCTTTCTGCAGGAGACTTGTAAGCGGGTAGGCTAAATCAGAAAACTTGGGAACGAAACGCCGAAAATATGAGCAAAGTCCTAGGAAACTCCTGAGCTCTTTCACTGATTTGGGTTCTTTGACACTGCTTACAGCTTCAACCTTCTGTGGGTCGGGTCTGAGGCCATCCTTGTCAACGAGATGACCAAGCACAGTAATTTGGCGTTCACCGAAGCGACACTTCTTCGAGTTCAGCACGAGGCCCGCTCTCTCTATGCAGTCTAGGACAATGGCTAAGCGGCTGTTATGTTCGGCGAAGGTCCTACCAAAAATAACAACATCGTCCAGATAACACATGCAAACTTGCCACTTCAGGCCACGTAAAAGCGTATCCATAAATCGTTCAAAAGTGGCAGGAGCGTTGCAAAGGCCGAAAGGCATAACATTAAATTCATACAACCCGTCAGGTGTCACGAATGCTGTCTTCTCTTTGTCTTGCGGGTGCATCGGGATCTGCCAGTACCCGGACCGTAGATCCACCGAGGAAAAGTAGGAGGCTGAGTGGAGGCAGTCAATGGCATCATCAACGCGCGGGAGCGGGTAAACATCCTTCTTTGTGACAGTGTTAAGCCGGCGGTAGTCGACACAAAATCGCCAAGTGCCATCTTTCTTTTTGACAAGGATCACTGGAGCAGCCCAAGGGCTTGAAGATTCCTGAATGATGCCGCGGTGCAACATGTCACGGACTTGTTCATCGATTATCTGACGTTCGGAAGGCGAAACGCGGTATGGCTTCTGGCGAATCGGCTGTGCAGATCCAGTATTGATCATGTGATGGGTACGGGAAGCTGGAATCGGCGGTGGTTGGTCGCGACCAAAGTCAAACACGTCCGCATGCTTCATAAGAACGGCCACTAGTACCTGGCGGTCGCTAGTGGGTAGGGATTTGTTGACCATGGCTAGGAATTGAGAGTCGCTCAGATCGCGGCGTCTAGTTGGACGAGACACGTTGTCAGTGATCGCGGCAACTGGTACAGAAAAACGTTCTTCAAAGCCAGCAAGTTTTAAACCACATGGCAATACGGCAGGTTCGTTGGAATGATTGACAGTCCAAAGAGTGGCATGGCCCTTGGTCACATGGACGACGCTGCGGGGTACTAGCACACTTTTCTTTGCACAGTTAAGGGAACCAGGTTCCACCACAGCATCGAAGGCATCAGAAATCGTGCTCGAGGACACAACGGGAACGAATATGGCAGACATTGCTGGAACGACGGTATCTTCAGAGACAGAAAACACTTGGGCAACCACTGGCGAGTCTTCTATGAGAGCTGACCGAAGGCCAGGACTTAACGATATGCCACCACTGCGGAAGTCGAGAGTAGCGCCGCACTGGTGCAAAAAGTCAATACCGAGGATGATGTCATGCGTAGAACGAGGGAGCACCGTGAATTCAGTTCGGAACATGTGGCCAGCGATCACTACATTCACAAAACAAATACCAATCGGAACCAATGATTCTCCCCCGACACCCCGGAATATAACAGCACGATCCCAAGCGAACATTCTTTTACGACCCAGACGGTTCTTGAAAGTTGAACTCATCACTGACACCGTGGCACCAGTGTCCACTAAGGCCATGACGCAAATATATATATATATATATATATATATATATATATATATATATATATATATATATATATATATATATATATATATATATATATAGATTTAAGAGAAGTGGGCTTTGTAGAAATGCCCACTTCTCTTAAATCTTTATTCTGCGGAGCCAACGCAACCTACGTTCGTATATATATATATATATATATATATATATATATATATATATATATATATATATATATATATATATATATATATATATATATATATATATATATATATATATATGCTTACAATAAGCACAAGTGCTGACATGCATACTTCTCTGGAGTATGCTGCAGTTGTGCAATTCTTGCACGATATATCTGACAGTTACCTTCTCTGTTTCTCAATATTGCAGCCTCTATAACTTAATTGTTATCTGCATCTTTTACGAATCCGCGTGGTTTGAATCATTTTCATGCTCATGGCTGCACTGAAATATTTTCTACATGTGTTATGTCGATTGATAGCTTAAAAGGAATCCAAGATTTCACATAGCAGATCAAATCATTAAGGCGCATAACAGGCGATGAGGGTCCCATAAATTAGGGCTAGGTAATATGATCACTCACAAGATTTCGTGCGCCAAAGTGCGCAGTGTCAATCTACTACTGCACAACGCCCCGTAGTGCACACATGCGCACTCATTGCCCGGCATCACATGGACCCAGTTTTGTACTCACCTCCAACTAAGATTCAATTCTTGAAGCATAATGATCGCTTTCGCAATCGGCGTCAATCCACTTCACAAAGTATGTACGCACCGTGAAGTCGTTTTTGTTTTCAGGATGAAAACCTCTCACATCAATGGCAGGAACAATAGCAAAGCTATTGTTGTCTTTGTACCTTACGTACACATGAGAAGGCATACTGCAGAAAAGCAAGATGACCACGATTCAAAAGCAATGCATGGTTCAGCTGACAGCGCCACTGGGCCTACTGGCTACTGACTCCCTGATGGATTCTTTTTTTGGATTCATTCTCAGCAGTTTTGTGCATGCAGAAATAATTGCCTTCCTAAAAACAAAATTGTCTTAAAAACATTGTTTTCTGTCTAGCTGAAAGCGTGCAAGGTAGATAGCACTGTGGTTGATGCCTACTTGTAGCGTGCGTATCTATCGACGCTCTATGTGGCCACCGCTTGCAAAATTGGCAAAACAAAAAACAAAAATTGGCCACCGCTTGCACCCGTGAACTACTGCGCGCGCCCTCCCCGAGACCGGCCATGACTGTACTAGTGGCACGAATAGGAGGGCGCGGGCGAGCTGTTTGGTGTAGAAGCCACCAGATATATGGTGACACTGCAACTTTTCCCAATATTATTCTGCTGGGTTACATGAATGGCCCCATTGAGTATCTGGATGGATACACAGATTGTAACGCGAAGTTAATGCTAGACTTCTGTGAGCGACACAACCTAGTTATTGTAAATAGAGAAACTAAGTGGGAGGGACAAATCACGAGGGAGTCCCATAACAGGCAGACGACCATCAACTACTGCCTAGTGTTGCAAGGGATCTATAGCAAGCTCACAATAATGGAAACAGATAAAGAGGGGAAGCACAGCCTGCGAAGTGATGATAACCGTATTAGCCTACAGTTAGGAGCCCTGATCAAAAGAGAAATGCAGAGATATCACGAAGAGAACGCAAAATTAAATGAACAAATAGCGCTAACAGTGGCCGGCATAGAGGAACGCCCCATGGATAAGTGGCATTATAATCAGATAGAACTACTCATTAGTACAAAAATAAAACAAGTAAAAGGTGTAAACCGCTGGAGAGGAAAGAGGAAGCCACGAAGTTGTTGGAATAAGGAAATTAGAGAGGCCATCGAACAACGACGGTTGGCTTCAAGGGGACACAGAGAAGCAAGGAGGGCACAGTTATCTGAAGAGGAAATAGGCCAAAAATGAGAATCTTATCGACAAAAGAAACCGCAAGTGCAGGTCCTCGTCCAGGCTAAAATAAAGCAGTCCTCTGATCGCTGGCTAGCTGAAGTTCGTGATGCAACTAAAGGGGGGCCAAGAAAATTCTGGGACCATATAAGCTGACTGGGCAAACCGAATCACAGAAAGCAGGAACAGTTTCACGATGCCGAGGGGAAATGCTTAGAGGGAGACGGGGCTGTGAAGTACATTGCATCAGTTATAGCTCAGTCATTTAGAGTTATTTTAGAGATGATAGCCTGTTCGTGCTTACCCAATGCATAGAAATAGCTAAGGTGAACAACAGACCTCTGTATTTAGCCTTCCTGGACATAAGCGGTGCATACGACAATGTGAACAGGGAACTCCTGTGGAACATATTAAAAGATGAAGGTATCAGTCATGTGGTAATTGATTTTCTACAGGAAATATATCGAGAAAATAAAGTTGAAATAACATGGGAAGGAATTAAGAGTACGACAAGTGTCGAGGTGCAAAAAAAATTAAGGCAAGGTTGTCTTCTATCACCGCTGCTGTTCATGCTTTACAATGATTAATTGGAAAGAACGCTACAAGGAAGCAATCTCGGTTATAATCTGTCATACAGATTAGGCGAAAAGGTTGTTGAGCAAAGACTACCGGGTTCAATGTATGCGGACGATATTGTACTGTTAACAGACAGCCAGGAACATTTGCAAACTCTGGTTATTTGCTGTGTAGATGGAGGAGACACTCTAGGTTTCAGTTTTAGCGCAACTAAATCAGGTGTGATGATTTTCGACGATACAAATGATCAGATGCTTACAATACAAGGCCATGAAATACCCGGAGTGGCCGAATACAAATATCACGAGGTAGGGGTAAACGAAGGTCAGAGGTACACGGAAAACAGTCCCTTATAGCAAAAGGGCAAAGAGATGCCGGGATAACGAAACATATGGCATTATGGGGGTATAACAAATATGTAGCACTGTGACGTATTTGGAAAGGAGTAATGGGGGTGGGGCTTACTTTCGGGAATGCGGTTCTGTGCTTAAGGGCAGAAGTTTAGTCGGGATTAGAAGTAAATCAGAGCTGTTGGAAGATTAGCACTAGGTGCCCGCGGCAAAATCACAAACGAGGCTGTATAGGGGGATATGGGCTGGGCATCGTTCGAAGCCCAGGAAGCTCAGAGTTAAATTCTTTATGAAGAACACCTGAGGAAATTTGGGCGATAACAGGTGGGCAGCTAAGGTACTTAAATACCTGTACAGAAAGAGCGTTGACTTACAATGGCGGAAAAGAACTAGGAAGCTGAACAGTAAGTTTATGCCAGAGACGAGGACGGAGAAAGAAAGAGCATTAAACGACAGGTTAAAAACGTGAAAGGTAGAAATTTGATAAACTCAATGAAAAAGAAGCATAGCGCAGAACTATATCGATGCTGGAAAAAGCAGATCAGGGAGGAATCGTTTTAGTTCAAGAGGCAGTGCCCTACTCTTTGAAGATAGGTCAGGGTGTCTTAGAACGCGCAGCTACATAAAGGAATTTAATGAAGAAGATGACACATGTGCTGTGTGTGGTAAATCTGTAGAAATAATAGAACACTTCATACTCAAATGTGATGGTATCCATCCTGATGTCAACACAGCCACAGTCACTCTTCCTGAGGTCCTAGGGTTTATAGACAACCATGGTCATATAAATAAATCTGCGGTGGAAATTAGGAAAACTCGATTGGAAGGTTGGTGGCTCAGCAGCAGAGAAGTGGCATAAGGTTAGAAGCGTAGAAAGACGTATTTAAACAAAATGGCGAGTTTTAATAACAACTTACAGCACAGTTAAGCAAAAATAAAGGAAAAAAAAGAGCTGAGCATGGTGGCAACTGCCATCACCCCGTTTCAAAGGGGACACTCATACTTTCCATCCATCCATCCTAGTGGCGCCGTCAGCGCTGCTTCTGGAGCTTGTGTATGTTTCTCTGCATCGTCTTAATGTGGGGTGCATTATATGCCCCTAGTTAAGAAACATGCATGCCGCTGGCTTCAACTTCAACGTAACCTCCTAGGCACCTCTTTTCCCTACCGTGCCTCTTTGAGCATTTTGGCGATGATGAAAAAATGGATGTAATTTCTTTAAATGTATCTCCTCCTGACCTGATTTTGTTTACATGCTACTATTGTGAGCCACCCCAGTGATTCGTCGGTGAGGGCACTGTACGAGTGATCTGCTTGTACGGAAATAACTTTTTCATTTTTCCTGAAGTGGTTCAGCGGCCTCAGAAACGCATTTTATTCACAAAATTTTACTCACAATTAAAAATATTTTCACCCCAATTTTAGGCGAGCCTTGTGGCATAAGTGAAAATATTAGTAAAAGAAAAATTATAGCAAATCTTGCCCTCCTGGCAAACACATTCTTCGAGTAACCAGCCGAAATTATGCTAAATGGAATTTCACCATAGCAGGTGCTTTGCAGGTCTAAGCACACCGAATAATTTTCTGGTACTTATAATTTTGGAACTTTTGGGTGTTTAAAAATGGAAGGCGGTTCTGTTATGTAAAAAGCAGTAGTAGGCACTACAGCACTGAGCTTGGCTGCCACATTTTCAGTGGTCAGGACAGCCAGGTCAAAGCTGTTTTTGCCTTAACGACCTGTACAATATCAATGATATTGTCTGCATGTAGCTGTATATATGCATGCAGCTGTATGTAGCTGTTAGGCATGTAGCTGCATATAGCTGTATAAAGCATGCCGTGTATACTTTCTAGGTCAGCTACAATTTGTAGAGGAGGCCCTGCAGAGAGTTACAGAAGGCCACCTTTGTCGTTCATACAAGTGAACTCGGATGGCTTGAGTTCGCTGCCGCTTAATTCTTTGGCCATTAAAGCAAATTCAGGCAGCTTTCATAGCCTGCCTTCAAGACAGCATTTTTTTGCTACATAACCGTGCTTATAACAATACGAAACAGCGCTAACAATACGAGGGCGCTCAGACAAGATGTACACATGAGCACTCATGTGTATGTATTGTCTCTGCACCCTCGAATTGTTAGCGCTGTTTTAAGAATGATCCACCACCAGCATGCCCAAGCTTCTCCATTAGAATATCAGCCGCCTGTCACTTCATGCTACAGTGCAAGTGAAATGGTATGGTGGTATTTTCAGAATTAAGCACCGCATTTGCTGCATCCATATGTAATTGCCTGCATCTAGAAATTAATTATCAAGCTCCTGCGTTCTACTCGAAGAGCTTTTCTGGCCAGCGTCTGCATACAAAATGGTGATGAGGATGCCAGGCTTGAGGTTTCCCATAGAAACTGAATGGGAAATGTTAAATGCAAGGCAGATTACAGCTTACTAGAATGTCTGCTCAGGTGTTATATATTGGTATTGCAGCCAGAACGAAGGCTGGCGCACAATTCTGACAAGATGCCCGGCTGGATCCTGGTTCACTCTACTTGTCATCAGGTAACTGAAACCTACATATTCTATTAGATACTTCAACAGTGACAACACGATAGGCAGACGCGGTCCTGTATACCTGTCGACTTGCTTATAAAAGCCTTGCATTCCATTGGTCTGGTTTTCCCATGCACTCAGGTGCGACAGAAATAAATGAAGTTTGTCAACAGAAGCAGAATTTGGACCTAGAACCCCAGCAGTGAAGTGCGAAAATGCTTTGGCTCAACACTTGGGGAGCCTTTCCTATACTGCCCGGCCAGCATGGCGGCTGATGCTCGAAGCTAGGATGGATGGATGGAAGGTAGGAGCGCCCACTTTGAAACAGAGTGATGGCAGTTGCCACCGTGCTCAGCTTTTTTCTTTTATTTTTGTTTAACTGTGTTGTAAGTTATTAAATTTTGCCATTTTCTTTTATTCGTCTACCTACACTTTTAAACTTATGTCACCTCTCTGCTTTTGAGCCACCACTCTTACAAACGCTTTTTTGGTATTTCCACCGCAGCAGCGTAGCTAGTAAAAGGTGCGTCAGCGCCCCCTGCAGCGAGGAGATGCATTTTGCTTCAGTCGCTACTCTGCTGCGCTCCTCCATTCGCGCCACTAGACGAGTATTCTAGTTCACTATACATCGGCGGCATGGCGATTCACAAGGAGCAAAAATTCACCTGTGGGGTTGCAAACGCCACTGATTTAAATAGTACATTCAAAAAACAAGTGCGAGGACCCTATAAAACTTATTTACACCCAAGTTCGCAACAGTGCTAGCTAAGGACTACGGCCCTGCGACAGCAGAGAAGTGACCCCGAACACGACGGCGCTGTGAGCTGCACTCCAACTTGCTTAGTTTCGCTAACCGAAGAAAAATTTAAAAACTTCATAGAGTAGAAATGGTGCAAGAGGTCTGTCACAGGCAATCTTGTCAGAAGACGGAAGCACGAAATCTTGGGAGCACGTCGAGGTAAGTGGAGCTGTTTATGCATGTTCAAAAAGCAGCTTGATTTATTGCACCATATGTGCTAGTAAATTAAGTTTAGAGCATCTCCATTACTCATTTTTTATGCTTAGCAGCCAGTTCCTTGTGTGCAGAATGTACCTTGCCCAGCAGCTCATGAAGACATTTCGAATTTGACTGCATCGCAAGAAGGCAAAAGCCTGGCAGATCAGCAGATGCAATTACTGGTAAGCAAGTTTTTAGCTTCTGCAAGAGCAGTGAGTTGGTGCGCCTGAAATACAGTTCATGTGAAGCGTAATTCTACATCCACTACTGAAAATCTCATATCCAGAGTGCTGTGCATCAGCGCAGCAGCTTGAACTAGCCGGCGCAGGAATTCGCACGCGACCCAGAAGATAAGCTGGCATTGGTTCATGAGCAGCAACAGCTCTCGGTAAGCTTTGCAGAATATTCATAACGTCCTACAGCACATTTGCTGATTCCTACAAATTGATTTATGCCCTGGTAAGTACAATGTTTGCATTTCTAAGAATTAAACTTTCAATGAAGAACAGGTCCAGCCTGGGAGTCCAGATCAAGCGGGGTGCCGTGATCCTGGCACCTCAAGTTTGGAGGACCAAACAGAGAATTCAATTTTTGAGCTTTTTGAAAGCACTGTGAATGAAAAAGTTGTACTGTCTAAAGGTGACATATTGCTTTTAATTTTAAAATATTCCCGGTGGCATAACCTGACACTAAGAAGACTTGTAAACCTTGTTTCATTAGCTAATTAATGCTCAGCCAGCCAATCTTAGTAACCTCTCAGTATTTGCTAGAAAAACTGCTGAATCAGCAAAAAAAACACTGGCATTTTATTATTACTGTACTTTGTGCATGTGGTGGAGGTTGAAAAAAAAAGCTGTTTGAGTGCCCAAATTGCAAGAAAGGATGGTGAGTTACGCACCTTTCTTTGTAATGTTAGATGTTCCTCAGCTGCAAAAGGTCTTAGCAGGGTGCGAGTTCTTTGATCTCACGCAGCCTCTACCATGCACTGACGAGCTGTCTGATATTTGTTGTGGAGCTATGAACTGTGACTTTGTTGCTGCTACTAGTGACGCTGGCCGTAGGATCAGCTTTACACTAAATTCCGATTGTTGTACTTCTTTATTTAAATCGAGCAATACTTCAATTTGGCCAATTCGGCTGATCGTAAATGAGGTTCCTGCAGCAGAAAGAATGAGGAAGCTCATCTTGGCTGCTGTATGATTTGGCAAGGATAAGCCATGCATGGAAATGTTTCAAAACATTTTCGTAGAATATATGAACAATCTTTCCACGAATGGATTTTCATTGAACTATAAAGGTCATGCTGAAGTGTCTCGTGCTTTTTGCATTTGCTATTCAGTGGACTTCGTGGCAAGAGCACCAATGCAGGGAACAACCCACTTCATTGGATATTTTGGTTGTAACTGGTGTCTCCAAAGAGGCGAGAGAGTCGGAAAGGCCACGAAATACTCAGTTGTTACTCAGTGTCCAGATCGGACTGAGGAGCAAATTATTTAATGACATGGAGGCCGCCGTTCAAAGTAAGCCTGGAAATGGAGTAAGAAGTGCTTCCCCACTCACCAACCTAGAACATTTTCATATAGACTGGAGATTTCTTCCTGACTATATACATTGTTTTGTTAGGGTTGGCGAAACAGTTTTTAGTGTTATGGCTTCAGCTCTCAGCTCATGCATACTATATAGGTTCAGAGCAACAACTCGATAATAAGATTCAATCAGTAGCACTCCTAAAAGAAGTGAGGTTTCCAAGGCCAACACATGAACGCAGGTGGTGGAAGACCAAAGAATGAGAAAATAATTGGATTCTTTTTATAGTGCACCAGTTCTTGAAGGCATATTGGAAAAAAAATATTTAGATCACTGGGCACATCTTGTGGAGGCTATACACATCTTGTTGCAAGAAAAACATTTATACACATCTTGTTGCAAGAAAAACATTTCCTTCCCAAACCTAAAGGTTGCTGAAGTGCACATAGTGACTTTCCATGGTTATGCACAAAATTTGTACGGTAAGGAGTGCATGACCTTTAACATGCACCAAATTCTTCACCTGATGAAGAGTGTGAGCCATTGGGGGCCACTCTGAGCTCATTCAGCCTTCCCATCTGAGCCTGGTAATGGGAGCTTAAAGCAAGCAGTCAAAGCTGCCAATAGCACCCCACAACAATTATGCAGAGTCCTGCAAGTGGATGGCTTGGTCAACAAGCTCAGTGAGGCAACATCTACCATAGTTGCATCCTATTGTGCCACTCTAGGTTGGGACACCAGGACACTAAAGAGTGTTGCTATCCCTGGTGAGGCATGATTCTTTGGGAAGGGCGCACCATTCTTACAGCCACAGTGTGAACTAAGAAACATGCATATGCCTGAAAGGCCTGTGCAGTTTGCACGGATGTATAGAAATGGCTGCATTTTACCACCTCAAATTATGCTATGGGAAGAACATTTAATTCAATTGTTTTTCTTTCAAATGGATCATATATGGCATCCTTAGGAATATCCTTTGCTGTGGGGAAAGTACATTTGCTGTCATTCAGCTGCTGAAGTGCACACCTGCAAAGTTCGGTGCATTAATTTCGCATCATGTGCCAAGAGTTGTAAGACATGAAAGTGTGCTGACATTGTTGCCGATCACTCAGATTGAAAAATCTTGTGTGTTCGTTGACCTGGGTAGTACATGTCTCAGCAGTTCCGGGGCATTTGAATCTCTTAAGTTGGATAGCACCTAATTTTAACTTTTACATTGCAGGAGTTAAGCTGACGCTGATATTCTTGACGAGAATGCAAGCTCTAGTTTCATTTTTGTACATATTTCTTGGTTGTATCATTGCTTCTCATTTTTCTTGTGTGATCCTACTGCTGCATAATTTCAAATAAATGATATGCTTGCATTGCCTGTTTTGTTTTCAATATAATTAGAACTTTTATACACAAACTGCTTTTCACATGTGTTTGCTTCATCATGAACTACCGGAATATAGGTCGAACTTTTTTTCAAAAAACCATGGCGGAAAGTAGACCCCCATGTTATATACCGGTCATTGGCGGAAAAACTACGGAAGTCTTGCAACAATGGGTGGCTGAAGTCAACAGTCTCCATCAGCATCGGCAGTAGCACGGCGTGGCGACGTTGTGGCACCTCCATTTTTGCGTTTCCGTTGCTGCAAAGCTAGTTTGGTTGAAGGCTGCTTTTTCACATTTTGTTTGAAAATGAGCAGACCCGACGGCAATTCACCGTCGCCTTCAAGAAAAACATGACTGGGTACGCGGAAGCTCACGGCGACCTGGCGGCACAGCGCAAATTTGGAGTATCTCAAAAGAGCATTCTGGTTGCTGCGTATTACAACTTGCAGCAACCAGAAGAAAACGCCATTCCGAGGGCGGACCGCAGTGTATCCATAATTGGAAGGAAAGGTTGCAGAGTTCGTCCAGGAGCTGCGTGCAAGATCGCTGCCTGTGACTGCCGAATGCATCCGCGTGAAAGCGGCAGAGATCACGGCACAGAGCTGCGACAGAAGCGAGAGTAAGCACATGTGTACACATGCGCATACCTCATTTGTTTTGACCGCTCCGTGCCGTAATAAGGTGCTGACAAACACGCGGTCGATGGGCGCGCGATACTGTTAAATAATTGGCCGGGTGTACATATGAGCAGCATTTAAATGAAAATAAATACTCTCACCATTGTGCAACCTGTTGAGTCGCATTTGTTTGAAGGTGACTTTTGGGTGACATATGGTTATTTTTCCATTGAAAAAGGTTTTTTTCATTTTTAGAATTGGTTAGTTGGGGGTCGACCTATATTTCGGTCCGACCTATAGTCCGTTTTTTTTTACGGTAATCACGCACACAACCTGTACATACTTATTACTGTTTAAAGAGTTTTTATGTATATTACCTCTTCCCTATCCTCTCTTCCTGTCTCCTCACCTTTTATTTCATGTCTTCATTCTGCCTGCTATCCTTTATTTCCGCTGCCCCAGCTCGGGTGCTTTAGTATCGATGGCAGATGCCGGGGCTAGGGCTAGCAAAAATCTTTTCCTTCCTTTTTATTATTATTTTAATAAAACGCTTACTACTGCTAGCTTCATTAAAATGAGATGAATGCTGCAAGAACTACAAAGACAACTTGGTTTATCTGCCAGAAAAAAATTTCAAGCACATAAGCATATTATAAAAAAATTATAGAACATCTTTACAACTCACATCTGGCATAGCTCCCTGATCACTTTCCCTGAACTGATCAATCATATCATTCACATAGAGGTGACCCTGCTATTGAGAAAAGGTGGCACCATATCTTGCAAACCATGAATTCTGCAAAACGAATCACTAGAAACATTTGTGATTGTGGGAGCAAATTGTAATCTCCAATTGGAGGTTGCAAAACCAACTGGGATTGTAGGAACCAATTGGAATGTCCAGTTGGGATTTGTAAACCAACGGGATTACCCAATTGGTCCGACCAATTGGATGACTACATCCCAATTGGTTCCAGTTGGAACAATTTGGAATTCTCAATGTTTCTTTTTTTTTACTGGGTCCCGCCTTCCCTGCTTCGTCTCTCAAGGTCATTGTGCTTTTTGGAGAGCCAATGGCTATATTCAAAGGCGGAATCCACGAGGACAGCTGTCGGTGCTTGACGCGAAGTGCGGAAATTACAATTTTTAAGAATTATTTGCAAATTATCGGTTCACTTTCGAGGTCTTGCATGCAGCATGCAAGCTCAGTTGCAATGACTTTACATTAACAACGCTTTTGATAACCTCGTTTAGAATAGTGTTTTAGAGGCCCTTTTATGGCCACTTGCACTTCTGTGCTAAGCACAGGGTCATGAAAAGTTGTGCATGCACCCTGGTTAAAGGGGCTCTGCAATACCCATCGGTATAAGCAGCCCACAGCTGCAGCTAGCATGACATCCTATGAAACACATAACTTCTATAAAACGTCTTTAAACAACTCCAAACATCTAGACACGCCTAACTCTAGATTCGCACTCCCTCACTAGAACAGGATTTGGCCACCCTAGTGTAGTACTTGGCCCCAACCTTCTATGAACAAACCAATCAACCCTCGGCCCAATGTCTCCAGCGGCTGCGGAGCAACTGACTACGGCAGCGGTCAGACCTGTGATGCAGCGGAGGGTGCTCAGAATTTCTGGCTCCGGACAGGCCGCCATTGGAATCTGAACCTGGCAATGTTTAAGATAAAACTTTATCAAGTGAGGCTAGCCCAGCAGTGATGTTCGAGGAACTAGCGGGAATTAAATGGGATGCCATAGAGCTTAGTGAAGTAAGGAGGACAGGTGAGGGGTATACACAGTACTAAAAGGACGGACACATACTGTGCTCTCGCGGATTAGCGGATAGACGAGAACTAGGTGTGGGATTCCTCATTAATCAGGATATAGCTGGCAACGTAGAGGAGTTCTATAATGTTAACGAGAGGGTGGCAGCTATCGTAATTAGGCTTAAGAGGTACAAGCTGAAGGTGGTGCACGCCTACGCACCTACATCTATTCATGATGACAAGGCCGTTGAAAGCTTCTATGAAGATGTGTAATCGGCAATGAATAAAATAAAATTACACTACACTGTACTGATGGGTGATTTCAGTGCAAAGGTGGGCAAGAAGCAGGCGACCACGCGGTAGGCAACTATGGGATAGGTTCTAGAAATAGCAAGGGAGGGTTATTAGTCGAATTCGCACTTAGGGGAGAAATAATTTACAGATACTGAATAGCTTAAGGTCACTCGACCGTGTCCGTCCGTTACATTTTAGGTCACGTGAACTTGCTTGTTCGTTACATTTTAAGTCACGTGACCTTGCTTGTTCGTTACATTTTAGCTCACGTGGCCTTGTCGGTCCATTACATTTTAGGTCACGTGACCTTGCTTGTTTTGTTACATTTTATGTCACGTGACCTTGCTTGTTCGTTACGTTTCAGGTCACGTGACCTTGTCTGTCCGTTACATTTTAGGTCACGTGACCTCGCTTGTTTGTTACATTTTAGGTCACGTGACCTTGCTTGTTCGTTAGCTTTTAGGTCACGTGACCTTCTCCGTCCGTTACATTGTGGGTCACGTGACCTTTCTTATTCGCTACATTTTAGGTGACGTGACCTTGCTTGTTCGTTACGTTTTAGGTCACATGACCTTGCTTCGTTACATTTTAGGTCACGTGACCATGTCCGTCCCTTACGTCTTTGGTCACTTGACCTTTGGTCTCTGAACCGGCTGTGGAGGCGCTTTTAAATTTTTTTAACAAAGTTTGGGTATCGGGGAAACTTCCTGAAGCCTGGAAGATGGCCGTTATTATTCCTCTATTAAAACCCGGAAAGCCCTCTACCCTTCCCAGCAGCTATAGGCCCATAGCTCTGACTAGCTGCCTAGCGAAATCTTTTGAAAGTGTATTGAACATCAGACTATCATTCGTGTTAGAAGACCGGGAGCTTCTGGATGTCCATCAATGCGGTTTTAAAAAGGCTTGCTCCACCACCGACCACCTGGTTCGTCTTGAAAACACTGTTCGTGAGGCTTTTGTACACAGACAGCATTGTCTCGCTGTCTTCTTCGATTTAGAGAAGGCGTATGACACAACGTGGAGATTTGGGATTATTCAGGACCTGGCTGAACTGGGCATCCGCGGCAGGATGTTGAACTGCCTTAAAGACTTTTTGTCTAACCGTACATTTCACGTCCGCCTAGGCTCAACCCTTTCAAAGAAGTTTATCCAAGAAAACGGAGTACCTCAAGGATGTATTTTGAGCACAACACTCTTTATTGTAAAAATGAATTCTATCAGGAAAATAATCCCGAGGTCCGTAATGTATTCTGTCTATGTAGATGATCTCCAGATAGCCTACACATCCTCGAATACATCAACATGTGAACGACAGATACAGCTAACAATAAATAAACTGGCAATATGGGCAGACCAAAATGGCTTCCGTTTTTCTCCACAGAAATCGGTGGCCATTCTTTTTTCACTCAGACGAGGCATGCAGATAGATCCCACCCTACACCTGAACGAAATAGACTTAGCCGTGAAAAAAGAACATAAATTTCTAGGTGTAACATTCGACAGAAAGCTCACCTTTATGCCTCACATAAATGCGCTGAAAAAGAAGGCTTCTCGATCCCTGAACATACTCAAAGTACTGTCGAGAAAACACTGGGGAGCCGATAGGACATGTCTGTTACAAATATACCGCTCTGTAGTACGCTCTACCCTGGATTACGGATGTGTAGTGTATGGATCAGCGAGACCATCGTACCTCAAACGGCTAGATCCGGTACATAATTTAGGTTTACGTCTCTCCACTGGTGCATATAGGACATCACCCATAAACAGTCTCCATGTAGAGACCAATGAACCATCGCTTACAGATAGAAGAGCCATACTCACATGCTCATACATTCTAAAAATCCGTTCACTGCATAAACATCTATGTTACCCTATCGCCACAAAGTGCCTTTCTAGAACACTCTTCAACAGCAAGCCGCAAGCTACTCGGCCTCTCCTCTTGCGATTTGAAGACATGTGCCGGAACCTTAGCATATTAGACGTATTGCCAAACATTGCCCGAAGGCGAGGTCCACTGCCGCCATGGCACAATTTCCCTGAAATCTGTGATTTCACTCTAACACAGTTCCCTAAGAAACAAATTCCGCAACAACATATAATACAAGAATTCCTCACACTCGAGGAAAAGTATACTACTTTCACAGCATTTTATACCGACGGTTCCAAAACAGATGCATACGTTGGAAGTGCAGTTGTACAGGGAAATTGGAATAAAATATTAAGACTTCCACAGTGCGCTTCCATCTTCACTGCGGAATGTTACGCCATTTGTGTAGCCATAGAAAAAATACTAAACGAGAACCTACCCAACAGTATTATTTACACAGACTCACTAAGTGTGCTCACAGCCCTTCATCCTAGAAATGCAATAACCCCGCTGCTTGGCGACCTCATACACAACATTACAACAGCCATAGCCCAAGGACAAAACATAAGACTCTGCTGGGTACCAAGTCATGTTGGCATAAAGGGCAATGAAAGAGCAGATTTGTGCGCTGCTCAAGCTTGTGAAAAGCAAATTAAAAACATAAATGTGCCCTATAGAGATTGCATGAACTTAATACATATTAATGCAAGGAAAAAATGGCAGTCCACCTGGAACAACGAACTAAATAACAAACTACGGTTAATAAAACCAGTCCTAGGTGAATGGAAGTCATGTGTGCACCAGAAACGTTTCAAAGAGGTCATTATCTGCCGACTCCGGATAGGTCACACACACTTCACACACAACTTTCTGCTAAGGAAAGAAGACATACCAGTTTGTACATGCGGAGAAGAACTTACAGTGACTCACATTTTAATTTCATGCTCTAAACTGGAAAGGCTACGGAAAATGTGTTTTTCTCCGTTTTATAACCAGTGCATCCCTTTTCATCCAGCACTGCTCTTGAGTGATAACGCAATTGTGGACATGTCCTGTGTTTTTAGATTTTTAACAGAAGCTGGTTTTCTTAAAAATATTTAAATCATGACCCAGTACTTCGCCTGACACACCTCGGCCATTCCTCATTCCTGAGAAAAAGGGTGAGGTCTGTATTTGATTGGTTGGAAGCCTCGAGATCCTTACCCTGGTAAGGATGGCTGCTGAGGTGACCCGACCCCCTTTAAACGTTTTTAATAGTACCAATTTCTAGCATCTTTTTCCTTCATCATCATGAGGTAATTTTAACTATTTAAGCACTCTGCACCAGCGACGATTTTCACATTTCCATAAAATCATCCAGAGATTTCTCCTATACCTCCAGCTTGGCGCATGATGGCCTTAGTTGCCTATGCGCCATAAAACCCAACACAACACAACACAACACACAACATTTTAGGTCACGTGACCTTGCTTGTTTTGTTACATTTTATGTCACGTGACCTTGATTGTTCGTTACGTTTCAGGTCACGTGACCTTGTCTGTCCGTTACATTTTAGGTCACGTGACCTCGCTTGTTTGTTACATTTTAGGTCACGTGACCTTGTCCGTCCGTTACATTGTGGGTCACGTGACCTTTCTTATTCGCTACATTTTAGGTGACGTGACCTTGCTTGTTCGTTACGTTTTAGGTCACATGACCTTGCTTCGTTACATTTTAGGTCACGTGACCATGTCCGTCCCTTACGTCTTTGGTCACTTGACCTTGCTTGTTCGTTACATTTTAGGTCACGTGACCTTGCTTGTTCGTTACATTTTAGAGCACGTGGACTTGTCCATTCATTACGTTTTAGGTCACGTGACCTTGCGAGTTTGTTACGTTTTAGGTCACGTGACCTTGCTTGTTCGTTACGTTTTAGATCACGTGACCTTGTTCGTCCGTTACGTTGTAGGCCACGTGACCTTGCTTATTCGCTACATTTTAGGTCACGTCACCTTGCTTGTTCGTTACATTTTAGTTCATGTGGCCATGTCCGTCTGTTACATTTTAGGTGACGTGACCTTGCTTGTTCATTACGTTTTATTTCACGTGACCTTGCTTGTTCGTTACATTTTAGGTCACATGACCTTGCTTGTTCGTTACGTTTTAGGTCACGTGACCTTGCTTGTTCGTTACATTTTAGGTCACGTGACCATGCTTGTTCGTTACGTTTTAGGTCACGTGACCATGTCCGTCTATTACGTTTTTGGTCACTTCACCTTGCTTGTTCGTTACATTTAACTCACGTGGACTTGTCCATCCGTTACATTTTAGGTCACGTGACCTTGCTTGTTCGTTACGTTTTAGGTCACGTGACCTTGCTAGTTCATTACGTTTCAAGGTAACGTGACCTTGCTTGTTCGTTACGTTTTAGGTCACGTTACCTTGCTGGTTCGTTACATTTTAGGTCACGTGACCGTGTCCGTCTGATACATTTTAGGTCACGTGACCTTGATTGCTCGTTGCGTTTTAGGTCACGTGACCACGTCCGTCTATTACGTTTTTCGTCACTTGACCTTGCTTGTTCGTTACATTTAACTCACGTGGACCTTGCTCCATCCGTTACATTTTAGGTCCCGTGACCTTGCTTGTTCGTTATGTTTTATTTCACGTGCCCTTGCTTGTTCGTTACATTTTAGGTCACATGACCTTGCTTGTTCGTTACGTTTTAGGTCACGTGACCTTGTCTGTCCGTTACATTTTAGGTCACGTGACCTCGCTTGTTTGTTACATTTTAGGTCACGTGACCTTGCTTGTTCGTTAGCTTTTAGGTCACGTGACCTTGTCCGTCCGTTACATTGTGGGTCACGTGACCTTTCTTATTCGCTACATTTTAGGTGACGTGACCTTGCTTGTTCGTTACGTTTTAGGTCACATGACCTTGCTTCGTTACATTTTAGGTCACGTGACCATGTCCGTCCCTTACGTCTTTGGTCACTTGACCTTGCTTGTTCGTTACATTTTAGGTCACGTGACCTTGCTTGTTCGTTACATTTTAGAGCACGTGGACTTGTCCATTCATTACGTTTTAGGTCACGTGACCTTGCGAGTTTGTTACGTTTTAGGTCACGTGACCTTGCTTGTTCGTTACGTTTTAGATCACGTGACCTTGTTCGTCCGTTACGTTGTAGGCCACGTGACCTTGCTTATTCGCTACATTTTAGGTCACGTCACCTTGCTTGTTCGTTACATTTTAGTTCATGTGGCCATGTTCGTCTGTTACATTTTAGGTGACGTGACCTTGCTTGTTCATTACGTTTTATTTCACGTGACCTTGCTTGTTCGTTACATTTTAGGTCACATGACCTTGCTTGTTCGTTACGTTTTAGGTCACGTGACCTTGCTTGTTCGTTACATTTTAGGTCACGTGACCATGCTTGTTCGTTACGTTTTAGGTCACGTGACCATGTCCGTCTATTACGTTTTTGGTCACTTCACCTTGCTTGTTCGTTACATTTAACTCACGTGGACTTGTCCATCCGTTACATTTTAGGTCACGTGACCTTGCTTGTTCGTTACGTTTTAGGTCACGTGACCTTGCTAGTTCATTACGTTTCAAGGTAACGTGACCTTGCTTGTTCGTTACGTTTTAGGTCACGTTACCTTGCTGGTTCGTTACATTTTAGGTCACGTGACCGTGTCCGTCTGATACATTTTAGGTCACGTGACCTTGATTGCTCGTTGCGTTTTAGGTCACGTGACCACGTCCGTCTATTACGTTTTTCGTCACTTGACCTTGCTTGTTCGTTACATTTAACTCACGTGGACTTGTCCATCCGTTACATTTTAGGTCCCGTGACCTTGCTTGTTCGTTATGTTTTATTTCACGTGCCCTTGCTTGTTCGTTACATTTTAGGTCACATGACCTTGCTTGTTCGTTACGTTTTAGGTCACGTGACTTTGCTTGTTCGTTACATTTTAGGTCACGTGACCTTGCTTGTTCGTTACGTTTCAGGTCCCGTGACCATGTCCGTCTATTACGTTTTTGGTCACTTGACCTTGCTTGTTCGTTACATTTAACTCACGTGGACTTGTCCATCCGTTGCATTTTAGGTCACGTGACCTTGCTTGTTCGTTACGTTTTAGGTTACGTGACCTTGCTTGTTCGTTACGTTTTAGGTCTCGTGATCTTGTCCGTCCGTTGCATTTTAGGTCACGTGACCTTGCTTGTTCGTTACATTTTAGGTCACGTGATCTTGCTTGTTCGTTACGTTTTAGGTCACGTGACCTTTCTAGTTCATTACATTTTAAGGTAACGTGACCTTGCTTGTTCGTTACGTTTTAGGTCAGGTTACCATGCTGGTTCGTTGCATTTTAGGTCACGTGACCTTGATTGCTCGTTGCGTTGTAGGTCACGTGACCTTGTCCGTCCGTTACGTATTATTTCACGTGATGTTGCTTGTTCGTTACATTTTAGGTCACGTGACCTGTCTTGTTCGTTACATTTTAGGTCACGTGACCTTGCTTGTTCGTTACATTTTAGCTCACGTGGCCTTGTCCGTCCGTCACATTTTAGGTCACGCCACCTTGCTTGTTCGTTACATTTTAGGTCACGTGACCTTGCTTCGTTACTTCTTAGGTCACGGGAAGCTGCTTGTTTGATACATTTTAAGTCACGTGACCTTGCTTGTCGTTACATTTTAGGTCACGTGATCTTGCTTGTTCGTTACCTTTTAGGTCACGTGACTTTGCTTGTTCTATACATTTTAGGTCATGTGACCTTGCTTGTTAATTACGTTTTAGGTCACATGACCTTGCTTGTTCTATACATTTTAGGTCACGTGACCTTGCTGGTTAATTACGTTTTAGGTCACGTGATCTTGCTTGTTCTATACATTTTAGGTCACGTGGCCTTGCTTGTTCGTTACGTTTTAGGTCACGTGGCCTTGCTTGTTCGTTACGTTTTAGGTCACGTGACCTTGCTTGTTCGTCACGTTTTAGGTCACGTGACCTTGCTTGTTCTTACGTTTTACGTCACGTGACCTTGGTTGTTCGTCACATTTTAGGTCACGTGACCTTGCTTGTTCGTTACGTTTTACGTCACGTGACCTTGATTGCTCGTCACATTTTAGGTCATGTGACCTTGCTTCATCATCATCAGCATCAGCCTTACTACACCCACTGCAGGGCAGAGGCCTCTCCCATGTCTCTCCAATTAACCCTGTCCATTGTCAGCTGCATCCACCCTTTGCCTGCAAACTTCTTAATCTCATCCGCCCACCTAACCTTCTGCCGCCCCCTGCTGCGCTTAGTTTCTCTTGGACTCCGATCCGTTACCCTCAAGGACCAGCGGTTTTCTTGCCTTCGCATTACATGCCCTGCCCAAGCCCACTTCTTTCTTTTGATTTCGACTAGGATGTCATAACCCGTGTTTGTTCCCTCACCCACTCTGCCCGCTTTCGGCCTCTTAACGTTACAACCTATCATTTTTCTTTCCATGGCTCGTTGCGTCGTCCTTAACTTAAGCTGGACTCTTGTCGTTAGCCTCCACGTTTGTGCCCCTTAAGTGAGTACCGATAAGATGAAATTGTTGTACACTTTTCTCTTGAGGGAAATTGGTAAACTGCCACTCATGATCTGCGAGAATTTGCCATAAGCGCTCCACCCCATTCTGATCCTTCTAGTTACCTCCCGCTCATGATCCGGATCAGCTGTCACTACCTGCCCTAAGTAGACGTATTCCGTCACAACTTCCAGGCTCTCGCTGCCAATTGTGAGCTGTTGTTCCCTTGCTAGGCTGTTGAACATTACGTTTGGTTTTCTGCATGTTAATTTTTATACCAATCGTTCTGCTCTGCCTGTCTAACTCATTGATCATGATTTGCAGTTCACCTCCTGAGTGACTCAGCAAGGCAATGTCATCAGCGAATTGCAGATTATTTAGGTATTCTTCATTTATTCTTATTCCCAACTGTTCCCAATTCAGGCCTCGGAATACCTCCTGTAAACATGCGGCGAATAGCATTGGCGAGATCGTGCCCCCTTGCCTGACGCCTTTCCTTATTGGAATTTTATTGCTGACTTTATCGAAGACTGTGGTAGCTGTACATTTCTATATATATCATCCAGTATTTTGACATAAGGCTAATCTACCCCCTGATTACGCAATGCCTGTATGACTGCTGAGGTTTCCACTGAGTCGAATGCTTTCTCGTAATCAATGAAAGCTATATATAGAGGTTGGTTATATTCTGCGCATTTCTCTATCTCCTGATTGATAGTGTGAATATGATCTATTACGGAATATCTTTTACGAAAGCCTGCCTGATCATTTGGTTGATGAAAGTCTAACGTTGCCCTGACTCTATTAGCGATTACCTTAGTAAATACTTTGTAGGCAACGGATAGTAAGCTGATCGGCCTGTAATTTTTCAAGTCCTTGGCGTCTCCCTTCTTATGAATTAAGATAATGTTTGCATTCTTCCAAGCTTCTGGTACAGTCGAGGTCATAAGGCATTGCGTATACAGGGTGGCTAGTTTTTCTAGCACGATGTCCCCTCCATCCTTCATCAGATCTGCGGTTACCTGATCCTCCCCAGCTGCTTTTCCCCTTTTCATTGCTTCTAAGGCTTTCTTTACTTCATCTTTCGTTACTGGCGGCATGACGCATTGCTGTGCACTGCTGTCTTTCTCATTAGCGCTCTGATTACATTGGCTACTGTACAGGTCTGTGTAGAACTCTTCGGCTACGTTAACTATCTTATCCATATTGCTAATGACATTGCCCTGCTTGTCTCTTAATGCATACATCTGGTTTTTACCTATGCCTAGTTTCCTCTTCACTGTTTTTAGGCTACCTCCGTTCTTTATAGCATGCTCGATTCTCTCCATATTAAACTTCCTTATGTCGGCTACCTTGCGCTTGTTTATTAACTTTGATAGCTCCGTTAGTTCTATTCTATCGGTAGGGTTAGATGCCCTCATGTTTTGGCGCTTCTTAATCAGATCTTTCGTCACCTGAGATTGCTTCCCGGTATCTTTTCGAACTGTCCTACCGCCTACATCTACTGCGCACTCCGTAATTATTGATGTCAGATTATCATGCACTGAATGAACATCAAGATCATCTTCCTCAGTTAAAGCCGAATATCTGTTTTGCAGCGCTATCCTAAACTCCTGTGCTTTCCCTCTAACGGCTAACTCGTTAATGGTCTTCTTCTACACTAGCTTCTTCCGTTCCCTCTTCAAGTCTAAGCGAATTCTAGACCTTACCATTCTGTGGTCGCTACAGCGCACCTTTCCGAGGACGGCCAAATCCTGAATGATACCAGGTTTAGCGCATAGAATGAAGTCGATTTCATTTTTAATCTCACCATTTGGGCTCTTCCAGGTCCACTTCCTGTTTTCTCGTTTGCGGAAGAAGGTATTCATGATCCGCAAATTATTTCTATCCGCGAATTCGACTAATAACTCTCCCCTGCTATTTCTAGAGCCTATTGTGACATTCCTTGTGTGTGCTACGAGGTACATTCCTTGTGTGTGCTACGAGGTTCCGCGTTCGACGGCGCGGCGTAGACGGAGACCCAGATGACAGCGGCATCATCAATTACCCAGCCATGCTCTTTGAGTGACGACCAGAACGAAGGGACCCGCCGCCGTCGCCGCGGGGAAACGGGCTTATCCTCCCCAATTGGCGTGGCGGTTCCAGGGGCGGCCCTCGCGAGCACATTCCAGGACAAGGGAACTGTCAGCGGGCCAGAGCGCGCCTTACCTTGAGGAGCGAGTGTCAGTTGATGGATGGAGAATGGAGGCCGGTGACCCGCGGGAACTGTCAGCGGGCCAGAGCGCGCCTTACCACAGCCGACGCTATGCGCTACCTCGAAGACAACATTCTTTCCCTCGGACTCAACACGTGAGGGGGGCGAGACAATAAGTGCGGTGGTATGTTTGTGCGCCCAAGTGAAAGCCCTAGCCCCCCCTCCTTCCCCTCCGGCGTGGGCGTCCTCACCCTAGGGAGTGTGGAGAAGAGGATATAAAAATCGAGAAGCAGTACGGAAGGGGGACGCTCAGGACGACATCGTTCGCCAAGAGGGCCTTCAGCGCCGAAGCCCGACGGCGTGCAGCTTCTGCCAGCAACCGCTCGAGCCCAACTCCGGAGCCACTCCATCGCCCCCATGAAGTCGTCGGCACGTAAGCTTGCTGAGTTTCATGTTTATCTGTAAAAGAAGATCAGTGCTGCCCCTGGAGACGCCAGTTATGACAGCGGAGGCATATGGTGTTGTGCAGTGGTGTTGAGTGCAGCGAAAAGTGTTTTGTCGGACGCACTGTGCGAGGCGATTCAGAAAGACAAGGGGAGCTGCGTGGACTCAAATGTTCGGAGAACATTCTTCTGGAGGGTGAGCGAGTGTGACATTCCTTGTGTGTGCTACGAGGTACATTCCTTGTGTGTGCTACGAGGTACATTCCTTGTGTGTGCTACGAGGTACATTCCTTGTGTGTGCTACGAGGTTCCGCGTTCGACGGCGCGGCGTAGACGGAGACCCAGATGACAGCGGCATCATCAATTACCCAGCCATGCTCTTTGAGTGACGACCAGAACGAAGGGACCCGCCGCCGTCGCCGCGGGGAAACGGGCTTATCCTCCCCAATTGGCGTGGCGGTTCCAGGGGCGGCCCTCGCGAGCACATTCCAGGACAAGGGAACTGTCAGCGGGCCAGAGCGCGCCTTACCTTGAGGAGCGAGTGTCAGTTGATGGATGGAGAATGGAGGCCGGTGACCCGCGGGAACTGTCAGCGGGACAGAGCGCGCCTTACCACAGCCGACGCTATGCGCTACCTCGAAGACAACATTCTTTCCCTCGGACTCAACACGTGAGGGGGGCGAGACAATAAGTGCGGTGGTATGTTTGTGCGCCCAAGTGAAAGCCCTAGCCCCCCCTCCTTCCCCTCCGGCGTGGGCGTCCTCACCCTAGGGAGTGTGGAGAAGAGGATATAAAAATCGAGAAGCAGTACGGAAGGGGGACGCTCAGGACGACATCGTTCGCCAAGAGGGCCTTCAGCGCCGAAGCCCGACGGCGTGCAGCTTCTGCCAGCAACCGCTCGAGCCCAACTCCGGAGCCACTCCATCGCCCCCATGAAGTCGTCGGCACGTAAGCTCGGACGCCCCAGCCTCTGATGTATAATCTTAATCATGTGTAATTATTGAATATATCTGTTTGTTTAAACTGAGCCATACGGTGTCTCTTTGCCTCTCCGTCCCGTGTGGACCTGCGCATTATGGGGGTCATCACACTATCCTATAGTCACCTACCGCGTGGTCGTCAGCCTGCTTCTTGCCCACCTTTGCATTGAAGTCGCCCATCAGTACAGTGTACTGCGATTTTACTTTATTCATTGCCGATTCTACGTCCTCATAGAAACATTCAACGGTCTGGTCATCATGGCTGGATGTGGGTGCGTAGGCCTGCACCACTTTCAGCTTGTACCTCCTATTCAGCCTAATTGCTATAGCTGCTACCCTCTCGTTAATACTGTAGAGCTCCTCTGCGTTGCCAGCTATATCCTTATTGATGAGGAATCCCACACCTAGTTCTTGTCTATCCTCTTACCCGCGATAGCACAGTATGTGTCCGTCCTTTAGTACTGTATACGCCTCACCTGTCCTCCTAACTTCGCTAAGCCCTATCACATCCCATTTAATTCCCGCTAGTTCCTCAAACAGCACTGCTAGGCTAGCCTCACTAGCTAAACTTCTAGCATTAAACGTTGCCAGGTTCAGATTCCAATGGCGGCCTGTCCGGAGCCAGAGATTCTTAGCACCCTCCGCTGCGTCACAGGTCTGACCGCCGCCGTGGTCAGTTGCTCTGCAGCCGCTGGGGACTGAGGGCCGAGGGTTAATTGGTTTGATCATAGAAGGTTGTGGCCAAGTACTACACCAGGGTGGCGAAATCCTGCTCTCGTGAGAGAGTGCGTTGTCGGTTCTGGTCACCGAGATCAGGCCGCACTCCAGGCCTGATTATGCAATTCTATCGAAACGCGGATTTTTTTTTAAACCCGGTGGAGAATTGCGCGGCACCAGGATTTGAACCCCGGTCCTTTTTGCACGCGAGGCGGATGTTCTACCTCTACGCCATCGCTGCATCCTCTACGCCATCGCTGCATCGGTGAGGCATATGCAGTACTAAAGGACGGACACATACTGTGCTATCGCGGATTAGAGGATAGACGAGAACTAGGTGTGGCATTCCTCATTAATAAGGATATATCTGGCAATGTAGAGAAGCTCTATAGTATTAACGAGAGGGTAGCAGCTATAGTAATTAGGCTGAATTGGAGCTACAAGCTGAAAGTGGTGCAGGCCTACGCACCCACATCCAGCCATGATGACCAGACCATTGAACGTTTCTATGAGGACGTAGAATCGGCAATGACCTTTTTGTTTGTTACATTTTAGGTCACGTGACCTTGCTTGTTGGTTACATTTTAGCTCACGTGGCCTTGTACGTCCGTTACATTTTAGGTCACGACACCTTGCTTGTTCGTTACGTTTTAGGTCACGTGATCTTACTTGTCTCGTTACATTTTAGGTCTCGTGACCTTGTCCGTCCGTCACATTTCAGGTCACGTGATCTTGCTTGTTACATTTTAGGTCACGTGACCTTGCTTGTTCGTTACATTTTAGGTCACGTGACCTTGCTTGTTCGTTACATTTTAGGTGACGTCACCTTGCTTGTTGGTTACGTTTTAGGTCATGTGACCTTGCTTGTTCATTACGTTTTAGGTCACGTGACCTTGCTTGTTCATTACGTTTTAGGTCGCGTTACCTTGCTTGTTCGTTACGTTTTAGGTCACGTTACTGTGTCCGTCTGTTACATTTTAGGTGACGTGACTTTGCTTGTTCGTTACATTTTAGGTCACGTGACCTTGCTTGTTCGTTGCGTTATAGGTCACGTGACCTTGCTCTTTCGTTACGTTTTAGCTCACATGAACTTGTCGGTCCGTTACATTTTAGGTCACGTGACCTTGCTTGTTCGTTACGTTTTAGGTCACGTTACTGTGTGCGTCTGTTACATTTTAGGTGACGTGACATTGCTTGTTCGTTACATTTTAGGTCACGTGACCTTGCTTGTTCGTTACGTTTAAGGTCACGTGACCTTGCTTGTTCGTTGAGTTATAGGTCACGTGACCTTGCTCTTTCGTTACGTTTTAGCTCACATGAACTTGTCGGTCCGTTACATTTTAGGTCATGTGACCTTGCTTGTTCGTTACATTTTAGGTCACGTGACCTTGCTTGTTGGGTTTTAGGTCACGTCACCTTGCTAGTTTTTTAGGTTTCAGGTCACGTGACCTGGCTTGTTCGTTAAATTTAGGCCACGTGACCTTGCTTGTTCGTTACGTTCTAAGTCACGTGACCATCCTTGTTCGTTACACTTTAGGTCACGTGACCTTCTCCGTCTATTGCATTTTAGGTCACGTGACCTTGCTTGTTCGCTACATTTTAGGTCACGTTGCCTTGCTTGTTCGTTACATTTTAGGTCACGTCTCCTTGCTTGTTCGTTACATTTTAGGTCACGCGACCTTGCGTTACATTTTAGGTAACATTACCTTGCTTGTTCGTTTCCTTTAGGTCACGTGACCTTGCTTGTTCGTTACATTTTAGGTCACGTGACATTGCTTGTTCGTTACATTTAAGGTCTCGTGACCTTGTCCGTACATCACATTTTAGGTCCCGTGACCTTGCTTGTTCGTTACATTTTAGGTCACGTGACCTTGCTTGTTCGTTAATTTTAGGTCACGTGACCTTGTCCGTCCGTTACATTTTAGGTCACGAGACCTTGCTTGTTCCTTACATTTTAGGTGACTTGACCTTGTTCGTCACATTTTAGCTCACGTGGCCTTGTCCGACCGTTACATTTTAGGTGACATGGCCTTGCTCGTTGGTTGTTTTAGTCATGTGACCTTGCTTGTTCATTACGTTTTAGGTCACGTGACCTTGCTTGTTGTTTACGTTTTAGGTCACGTAATTGTGTCCGTCTGTTACATTTTAGGTCACGTGACCTTGCTTGCTAGTTATATTTTAAGTCACGTGACCTTGCTTGTTATATTTTAGGTCACGGCACCTTGCTAGTTTGTTACGTTTCAGGTCACGTAACCTTGCTTGTTCGTTACATTTAGGCCACGTGACCTTGCGTGTTCGTTACATTCTAAGTCACGTGACCATGCTTCTTCGTTACATTTTAGGTCACGTGACCTTCTCCATACGTTGCATTGTAGGTCACGTGACCTTACTTCGCTACATTTTAGGTCACGTGACCTTGCTTGTTCGTTACACTTTAGGTCACGTTGCCTTCCTTGATCGTTACATTTTAGGTTACGTGTCCTTGCTTGTTCTTTACATTTTATGTCACGTGACCTTGCTTGTTCGGTACGTTTTAGGTCACATTGCCTTGCCTGTTCGCTTCCTTTAGGTCACGTGACCCTGTCCGTTCGTTGCATTTACGGTCACGTGACCTTGCTTGTTCGTTACATTTTAGGTCGCGTGAACATGCTTGTTACATTTTAGCTCACGTGGACTTGTCCATCCGTTACATTTTAGGTCACGTGACCTTGCTTTTTCGTTACGTTTTAGGTCACGTGACCTTGCTTGTTCGTTACGTTTTTGGTCACTTGACCTTGCTTGTTTGTTACATTTTAGCTCACGTGGCCTTGTCCATCCGTTACATTTTAGGTCACGTGACCTTGCTTGTTCGTTACATTTTAGGTCACGTGGCCTTGCTTGGTCATTTCGTTTTAGGTCACGTGACCTTGTCCGTCCGTTACATTTTATTTGACGTGACCTTGCTTGTTCGTTACACTTTAGGTCACGTGACCTTGCTTGTTCGCTACATTTTAGCTCACGTGGCCTTGTCCATCTCACATTTTCGGTCACGTGACATTGCTTATTCGTTACATTTTAGGTCACATGATCTTGCTTGTTCGTTACGTTTTAGGAGACGTGGCCTTGTCCGTCCGTTACATTTTAAGTGACGTGACATTGCTTGCTCGTTACGTTTTAGGTCACGTGACCTTGTCCGTCCGTTACATTTAAGCCACGTGAACTTGCTTGTTCGTTACATTTTAGGTCACGTGTCCTTGCTTGTTCGTTACGTTCTAGGTCACGTGACCTTCTCCGTCCGTTACATTTTAAGTCACGTGATCTAGCTTGTTCGTTATACTTTAGGTCACGTGACCTTGCTTGTTAGGATTTAGGTCGTCACCTTGATAGTTTGTTACGTTTCAGGTCACATGACCTTGATTGTTCGTTACATATAGGCCACGTGACCTCGCTTGTTCGTTACGTTTTAAGTCACGTGACCATGCTTGTTCGCTACATTTTAGGTCACGTTGGGTCGCTTGTTCGTTACATTTTAGGTCACGTCTCCTTGTTTGTTCGTTACATTTTAGGTCACGTGACCTTGCTTGTTCGCTGCGTTTTAGGTCACATTACCTTGCTTGTTCGTTTCCTTTAGGTCATGTGACCTTGCTTGTTCGTTACATTTTAGGTCACGTGACCTTGCTTGTTCGTTACGTTTTAGGTCACGTGATATTACTTATTCGTTACATTTTAGGTCTCGTGACCTTGTCCGTCCATCACATTTTAGGTCATGTGACCTTGCTTGTTACATTTTAGGTGACGTGACCTCGTTTGATCGTTACATTTTAGGTCATGTGACCTTGCTTGTTCGTTACATTTTTGGTGTTGTACCTTGTTCGTTACATTTTAGCTCACGTGGCCTTGTCCGACCGTTACATTTTAGGTGACATTACGTTGCTTGTTGGTTACGTTTTAGGTCATGTGACCTTGCTTGTTCATTACATTTTAGGTCACGTGACCTTGCTTGTTCGTTACATTTTAGGTCACGTGACCTTGCTTGTTCGTTACGTTTTAGGTCACGTGACCTTGCTTGTTCATTACGTTTACAGTCACGTGACCTTGCTTGTTCGTTACATTTCAGGTCACCTGAACTTGCTTGTTCGTTGCGTTATAGGTCACGTGACCTTGTTCTTTCGTTACATTTTAGCTCACATGAACTTGTCGATCCGTTACATTTTAGGTCACGTGACCTTGCTTGTTCGTCACATTTTAGGTCACGTGACCTTGCTTGTTACACCTTAGCTCACGTGGACTTGCTCATCCGTTACATTTTAGGTCACGTGACCTTGCTTTGTCGTTACGTTTCAGGTCACATGACCTTGTCCGTCCGTTACATTTAAAGTCACTTGACCTTGCTTGTTCGTTACATTTTAGGTCACGTGACCTTGCTTAGGTTTTAGGTCACGTCACCTTGCTAGTTTTTTACGTTTCAGGTCACGTGACCTTCCTTGTTCGTTACATTTAGGCCACGTGACCTTGCTTGTTCGTTACGTTCTAAGTCACGTGACCATGCTTGTTCGTTACATTTTAGGTCACGTGACCTTCTCCGTCCGTTGCATTTTAGGGCACGTGACCTTGCTTCGCCACATTTTAGGTCACGTGACCTTGCTTGTTCGCTACATTTTAGGTCACGTTGCCTTGCTTCGTTACATTTTAGGTCACGTCTCCTTGCTTGTTCGTTACATTTTAGGTCGCGTGACCTTGTTCGTTACGTTTTAGGTCACATTTCCTTGCTTTTTCGTTTCCTTTAGGTCACGTGACCTTGCTTGTTCGTTACATTTTAAGTCACGTAACCTTGCTTGTTCGTTACGTTTTAGGTCACATGATCTTACTTGTTCGTTACATTTTAGGTCACGTGACCTTGTCCGTCCGTCACAATTTAGGTCACGTGACCTTCTTGTTCGTTACCTTTTAGGTCACGTTACATTTTACGTCAGGTGACCTTGCTTGTTCGTTACATTTTAGGTCACGTGACCCTGTCCGTCCGTTACATTTTAGGTCACGTGACCTTGCTTGTTAAATTTTAGCTCACGTGGACTTGTCCATCCGTTACATTTTAGGTCACGTGACCTTTCTTTTTCGTTACGTTTTAGGTCACGTGACCTTGTCCGTCCATTACATTTTATGTCACGTGACCTTGCTTGTTCGTTACATTTTAGGTCACGTGACATTGCTTGTTAGGTTTTAGGTCACGTCACCTTGCTTTGTAGTTACGTTTCAGGTCACATGACCTTGTCCGTCCGTTACATTTTAAGTCACGTGACCTTGCTTGTTCGTTACATTTTAGGTCACGTGACCTTGCTTAGGTTTTAGGTCACGTCACCTTGCTAGTTTTTACGTTTCAGGTCACGTGACCTACCTTGTTCGTTACATTTAGGCCACGTGACCTTGCTTGTTCGTTACGCTCTAAGTCACGTGACCATGCTTTTTCGTCACATTTTAGGTCACATGACCTTCTCCGTCCCTTGCAATGTAGGTCACGTGACCTTGCTTCGCCACATTTTAGGTCACCTGACCTTGCTTGTTCGCTACATTTTAGGTCACATTGCCTTGCTTCGTTACATTTTAGGTCACGTTTCCTTGCTTGTTCGTTACATTTTAGGTCGCGTGACCTTGTTTGTTCGTTACGTTTTAGGTCACATTTCCTTGCTTGTTCGTTTCCTTTAGGTCACGTGACCTTGCTTGTTCGTTACATTTTAGGTCACGTAACCTCGCTTGTTCGTTACGTTTTAGGTCACATGATCTTGTTCGTTACATTTTAGGTCACGTGACCTTGTCCGTCCGTCACATTTTAGGTCACGTGACCTTCTTATTCGTTACATTTTAGGTCACGTGACCTTGCTTGTTCGTTACATTTTAGGTCACGTTACATTTTACGTCAGGTGACCTTGCTTGTTCGTTACATTTTAGGTCACGTGACCCTGTCCGTCCGTTACATTTTAGGTCACGTGACCTTGCTTGTTCGTTACATTTTATTTCACGTGACCTTGCTTGTTACATTTTAGCTCACGTGGACTTGTCCATCCGTTACATTTTAGGTCACGTGACCTTGCTTTTTCGTTACGTTTTAGGTCACGTGACCTTGTCCGTCCATTACATTTTATGTCACGTGACCTTGCTTGTTCGTTACATTTTAGGTCACGTGACCGTGCTTGTTAGGTTTTAGGTCACGTCACCTTGCTAGTTTTCTACGTTTCAGGTCACGTGACCTTGCTTGTTCGCTACATTTTAGGTCACGTTGCCTTGCTTGTTCGTTACGTTTTAGGTCACGTGACCTTGCCTGTTCGTTACGTTTAAGTCACGTGACCTTGCTTGTTTGTTACATTTGAGGTCACGTTACCTTGCTTGTTCGTTACGTTAGGTCACGTGACCTTGCTTGTTCGTTTCGTTTAGGTCACGTGACCTTGCCTGTTCGTTACATTTTAGGTCACGTGGTTTTGCTTCTTCGTGAAGGATCGGCGAAGAGTACGCAATTTTTTTATATATGAGTGCATTGTGAACTGTGAGCAGAGATAACGAAAAACAGCCCCAAGATGTACCTGCAAGCCTGCGAAGCACGTTCACAACAGAGTTCACCTGGCCTTCGAAAGATTTTATATGATGAGCCCAAGAGAGTTATCTGTCAAGAACTACACGCAGAAAACGGTGCTGTTTAACAGATGCTGAAGGTTGGCTGTTGAGGCAGAGATGAGGTAAAAGGCAGAACGGCTGTTTTTGCATGAGAGAGCATTATCCCCCTCTCTTTTAAAACGCAGCCAGTGGTACTTAGGCCTTCTTGCAAGGTAGACTGGATGAGGCCTGCAGTTTTGCCAGAAACCCAAATTCAGGCATCATCGGCGTATAATGAACAGTGTAAGCCAGAATGGAGCTTTCGTGGCAAATCCGCCATCACGCAGTTAAAAAGAAAAGGGCTTAGCGCACTTGCCGCTGGCACTCCTTGCATAAGGCCATGTTCTGCGCTTTTTCCTTGACTGCAGGAATTTTTTCCTGTCATCTAAAAATTGGGAAATCCACTATAGCTATCTTCCACTCACACTGAGGTCTAGCAAACTTGAGAGGACATGAATATTAGTTACAGTATCGCATGCATGCTTGACATCCAAAAATACTGCGATGGTGATATTGCCCTAGCCTCATGCTCTAGACATGTTACTGGGTTAATAATTGCATCCATAGTGCATCTACGTGTACGAAATCCAGTGACAAACTCGGAAAACCCTCCTGTTTCATCAATCACACCACGACTGAAGCCTGGTGTCAATCATCTTCTCCACCACTCTGCATAAGCACCTCGTCAGGCTCACTGGGCAAAAGGAGTCGAGAAGCAAAGGGGATTTACAGGACTTTAAAACAGGAATGACATGCGCAATCTTTCATGACTGGGGAACAAACTCATTGACCCACATTGTTAAATATCCCTAAAAGTACTGCGCTGGCCTTGGGCCAAAGAATTTGAAGCACTCCATAAGAAATTGAATCAGGCCCAGCAACTATCTTCGGACGGCACAACGCGAGAGCGCTTTTAAGTTCACCGACAGTGGATACAAAATACAAATAGGCACCTTGCGCATATGTAGCCCAGTTTGGAAATTCCTCGCAGTCTAATGAAATGTCAGGACGAGAAAAAGGCTGACAAAACTCATCAGCGAGGCCTGTTTCTACCGTTTCCCATACCATTGCAAGAGCTCCGAAAGGGTTATTCTGGGTAACGGGACTGCTTAAAGAGCGGGCCATCATCCACATCGTAGGTACTGGAGTGTCAGGGGTCAATGTACTGAAGAAGCCACGCTATCTTTTTCCTCCTAATTGCTGCAGGCGTTTACGCATTGACGAATGAATATTTTCAGCCTCACGACACGATTCTAAAGACCCGGATCGACGGCAAGACTTCCGCGTTTCTTCGTAGTGCCCCCAGTCTCTCATCAGCACACAGGAGTTTTTGTATTTAGCCTCCATCAAAACGCAGCGGGATGGAACCCTTGACCTTGGTATCAGCAGCCGAATGCCAAAGCCACAGAGCTGTCACGGCGCTTTGTGTCGAATACGCCTTTTTTGCTCTACATAATTTGATGCACGAACACGAAGGCACTTGTCAGCTGCCAGCTCACTGGGGCCCTCTAGGACTGTACTACGACGAGTGCTGGCACCTTGCAATGTACCCCGCGTACAGGCCTTTCACGAGCACTTTGGCGAGCAGCCCAAGCTTACTGAACAGGAAGACCCGCTCTGAACTCTACTGTCAATGCCGGACATACTGCGGGACGCTGACCCTGCTTTCTGTGTGCCCAATGTACAACCTCCACAAGGGATTCCGAATGCAGGCTGTTGCCTCAACCGCCTCACCGAGTCCTGGGAGTTTGCTTCCAGATGTTTCAGGTCGGTAAGCTCATTGAGATGACAGGGCAGAGGTCACAAGGAGACGAGAGCGTCTGCTTGCTTTCGGCAAGCAACGCACGTGCTTACTGTTTGGAAACGGCGCCGCCGAAGGGCGAAGTTTGGGGCTGCCCTGGAGAGGCGACCGTGATACGTCAACGGCGGGCGCTGTTTCGAATGTAGGCGCCCACGTTTGACACTGGGCGAGGAAAACAGCAAGGGAATCCCCCCGAAACGCAATGCTTTCCTTCCTACTTTTAATTATATGAAATTACTAGCTCCAGTTCTAGTGTGCTGACTTCTGTCATAATTACTGAACTGATATCGACACAGCACAATGTTTTGGAGAGCAAAGATTAGCAGAGTGTCACAGTGCCCATTTAAGAGCAAAATAGGTGAGCTGTGGCGGCTCACATGTGTCAGGGTCCTCGGGGAGGGGGTTAAGTCAGCAAAATGCGTGGGCTTTATGTGAGAGCGGTAATCATAGCTGTAACGCTGAGGTAGAGAGGACAGCAAGAATCAGAGAGCATTTGGTTTACAGTTTGCTTTATGGGGGTTAAATGTCCTAAAGCTGTGAAGGACGCCGTATTGGAGGGCTCCGGATAATTTCTACTACCTGGGGTTCTTTAACGTGTACTGATATCGCACAGTATACGGGCCACTAGCATTTCGCCTACCGCGGCCTGGATCGAACTCGCGTCTTTCGGGTCAGCAGCCGAGCGCCATAACCACTCAGCCATCGCGAGGGCAGCGAACAAGCTGTCATGACATCGTATGGAATGTGGGGTTATAGCGTCCCGAAGGTAGACGTTGGCTGTGTGCGACGACATAGTGGAAGCCTTGGGAGAGCACTGAGTTTTCTTCTTTAACGTGCACTCGCATCGCACGTTATACCGTCGTATTTGCATTCCTTCTCCATCCAAATGAAGCGGAGCCACCGCAGTCGGGATTCCATCCAGACACCTCGTGCTCAGATTACAAACTGCGATGCGTCGCTACAACAAAAACTTTTTACAGCCCAACGCCCCCCTGAGAGGTACCTCATGAACATCTGCGGCGTGCGCGATCGAAATGTTTTTCCGGAGCCCTGCTCCTGCGTGCGTCCCATCTCATGTGCGACAGAGCTTTAAGCGGTAAAATCACTTTAAAAAATCTAAATCTGCAGGTGAGAAACAAACTGCGAAAGCATGCACTTAAAAAATCTTGCATCATGAACTTCGTCCTGAAGGGGATGGTCGGCTTCAGAGAGCTCTCCTCTCATATTATCTTCCCCCCCCCCCCCCCCCCCTGCACTGGGTGGATATTCCTTCCAGGACTGTCAGTGTTACCGACGCGTAAGAACTGGCAGGTGTCTCACGCATACACATCGGGTGGGAATAAACTATAAGGAAGGAGCCGAGTGTCTCGGAACACACCCTCAGACCCTGCCTGGCTAGCCCTGCATGCGACACGATCAAAACACGCAAGGGTCTGTACCTTGATGCTCAACGTAGTCCCTCCGGACGAACTGGAAGTCGTCCTCGGAACCGCTGAGCTCGGTGTAGTCTGGCTGCAGAATGCCTCTCCTCTGCATGTTGCTGAAATGAGCCACACACTAGCCAGCTTGAGCGCGCCAAGCTTCGAACAGTCGCTGTGATCTCAGCGCGAACTAAACTCGGAAGCCAGGTCAGTGCTTGTGGTGAGGTGATGACATAAGCTGCCCAGATCTTGCAGCGAAACTGAGCTCACGGCTCCTTCACAGCGAACCTTACAGAGTAGGCCCTTCGTCTGACCACAAGCGACGACCAAAGCGAAAATACACGCAAGCGCGCCGAGACAGCTCACGAGTTACCGCGAATGCACATTTTTATACGCAACCTGAATGAACAAAGGTGAGCAGTCACTGCGACTGCCAAGGTTCCCTACTTGCGTATATTGGGGTTGAGAAAGCTGAGGGGAAAAAGTATTAGTACCGCAATCAAAACACACTGGCTAACCCATTGGCTATAGCTTGAACGAGAGCATACTGACAACCTTTCTTCATGTGCAGACCAAGACTCGGGCCCGTTTTAGATCAAGCAATGCAGGCAGCTTAATGATAATCGATAGCGTTGCATAGCGTCATGTGCACAGCACTTCGCTTAGTCGCAATCACCGCATAGTATCGCTCACCCACCCCCATCAACGCCTTGCTCTGTAATCGATTAGCGACGCTGTTTAAAGTCAGAGCAGTTCTTTAGGCGTAAGCGCAGAACGACGGCAGGGGCTCGAGGAGCTTGCCGTCAGAGCAGAAAAATGGCAATAGCGCGGGGTTCAAAGCAGTGGCGCCCACAAGAAAAGTCCGTTCTAGTGACGCAGCTTCCCTTCGCGACAGCCTTCGCCTCGATCGACGTCCAGATCGGCAGAACGAAAGCGCGGTACTATAAGCGGCGGACGCCAACCGCTGCTTGACAGCAGTGGCACCTTCGGTTTCCTTTGCTGCACCGGAATGCCAGCAACGTGAGCGGTTATTCGGTGCTACGGGGTGAAACATTTCTCGATACATCCGAACAAAACGTTACCATGTCGCCGAAAGACATTGCAAACGATGCACAAGCCTTACCTAGAGTTCGCTTTGTAATCCTCGTGTGCAGGATGGAGGATGAATTTGAGCGCGTTCATGGAGCCGATTGTTTTTTTTTCATTCGAACAAATTAACTTACGGTATTTGCGCCTGCTATATTGCACTTACAGGTTTCCCAGTATTCTGCGTCTCCCGAGAATTAGTATTTTTTTCACCTTGTAATTTATTAAACAGACATTTGATCATATGTTTGTCTTATCCCATAGTCTCATAAATCCTAGTGTTACGCAGCGCAGTTTTTTTTTGTGCATGCATATAATCGTATCGTCACTGAACTGTACTTTGTCGCTTGGCATGTGTGAATTGTTTCATTTGTGTGTATACTTTTAGTTGACAGTTCCGCACACCTAACCAAATAAAAACGCGACCTCTTGCTGTATGTCCTGCTGTGATCTAATGAGGAGCGGTGGGCCTAGTCGAGCACATTCAGAGGCTTTTTGTTCACGGCCCTCAGCATCCCCGATGTTTGAATTAAGATTTCATTACTTTTCGCGTTTCTTTTTTCTTTTGCGTCGAACGCTACAGCGTCCAAAGGAGAAGCAAGTGCTGTGTACATCTACTCAAGAAACAAACCAGCTCACTTGAAGTAATGGTCCATCCTGAGCTGGGGTTGTCCGCGAACCATCAGCAACCGCACATGAACTACAGCGCCCTTGAAGTTGAGGTCTTCGGCGCCGGGACTCTTATGCGGCGTAGGTTTGCGGCGACGACCGCTACTCTGCTGCGAAATCGCCGTCGGGGAAGACTGTTCGGCGGAATCGCCAGCGGACGTGGCGGCCGCTTGGCTGCCCAATAACGCCGAGTTCCCCGATGACGCTCCCTTGAAGTCGGACTCTCTGTCGCCGAAGTCTTCTGGACAGAGGCGCGAACCGAGCTGTCCGCCGCATCGGCCAGCGGCATAAGGGACGATTCTGCCAGTGCCATCAAGAATGATTCATCCGGGCTTGACTTGCACGTGCAGCGGTAGCCCCGGAGCCCCGGAGTCCACCACAGACAGCGGTCGTGGCAGTCAAGTCGCTCACGTGGCGCGCCGCTTCACGTGCCACCATCTCTTCTGCCAAGTCATGGATCTTCATGAGCCTAGCCGTCTCCCCAGAAGCGTCGAAAGGCGGTTCGCTCTCGGCGTCCGCGGTGCGCAGCAGGGCCACACCCGGGTACAAGGACGCCATGCGGAACGGGCAGACTGCCGAGGCGTTCTCGTCGTTTGCGGAGTCAGACGCACAATCTGGCTTCCACGCCGTAGCAGTGACGTGCGTCCGCAACTGTCGATTTCACCAGCGCCGACGGGTCAGCCGCGGCGGCGTACCGAACATTCTGAGCGCTGCTCTGCGACGCCATACCGATGCTGTCAGCGCTCATCGCGCGGCCGAGCTGTTCGCGACACTTTGCTTTTGCTCAGTGCGTGACGAAGCCGGGCGGCGGGAGAAGGCGGAACTGGTGCGCTTGATAACGGTCGAGCCACATCGGAACGAGCTTCAGCCACCCAGTGCCCTTCCGCTGGAGGAGCGCTATAAGGTGCGCAGTCATTCGACACCACGCTGTGCTCTCGCTTACAACCACCACGCGGGCCGTGCAGATGCCGACGTGAGAGAAAGGTGCACGCGAGCCTTGACAGCCGAGTGCAAGGGCCTACGTTAAACATCAAAAGAACTACTGCGGGCGCAATATTAGCGCTTCAATAGCCCAGTATTTTGCACGCAGGAATTTTTTTCTTTTCTGCGTGTGTCCCTCAGCCAAAAACGGAGCACTGCGGAGAGATAAGCTGGTTCGCCGTAGCATCTGGTGCGACCATGGAGGTTGCGCTCCTCAGAAGCAGCGTATAGTGAAAAACGACCATCCGACAGGGGCGGCTGGCAACGCAAAGGTCAAGTTCCCTTCCACGAAAAGCATTCCCGCGGCGCGAACACCGGCCGCACAGTCCCGTGTTCCCGCTCGAAAGCAGAAGTGGCAAGATCATGGCAACGGTGGCAGAACTGCTTGCAAGCGCAATCTCACGGCTTGTGCCTCTTATCGAGATATGCGCCCTGCCTATAGCATGCAGCCCTTTTGGCGCACGCATTTCTCTCGGGCTCTCTGGGCCTGCGAGTTGGGGCGCGGGAGCCGTTATATCAGTAAATCTCTATCGCAAGTCACCATCGCGGCACAGCTTAGCGCCGCTACTTATTGTTATGCACGTGGTTGTGGGTGAATAATCGTTGAACAGCCACTGTGGCGAGAAATTTCGCGCTTTGTAGCATCTTGGAAGCTGGGCTCAGCGAACCGTCGTCCTTGGTTGACTGGCACAGGCGGCGACTTTCACAGCAGTCACAGTTCGGCACGAGAAAGTGGCTGATATGCCGGGCGTTCCAGCGAATACTTTAAAATATTTTAAAAAAAATCGGCTTATTGGCGTAAAAATGTGGCTTTTGCGGCATAGCATTACCAATTTTGGCGGATGCCGGAAAACTGGACAATCGTTTTAAGAAGTAAGCTGGATAACTAATTTTTAACAATTATCTTTTTAGCTAGTAGAGTTAGGCGCCTAGTAGAAATTAGAGTTTTGTAGCCAGTCGTTAGTAATAGCGATGTCAGTTTTTATAATTTCGAAAACGCGATTACCCTTCGCGCTGTGGCTCGAAAAATTGGGCTCTTTCGACTGTGGCTACGTGCACTGGAGGGGTTGCTGAGCCTGCAAGCTCCTCGAAAGCGCGTGTATTTCGGCGCGACGTAGCCGAAATTTGTTGGGGAAGATGGCGGCACGCAGTGCAGCTCTCGACTGCTGTACACATGGTAAAACAACGGGAAAATCGTCGCGTTAGGAGTGTTTCTGGTGGCATGCAGCGTCGCATGCCTACTGCTACTCCATGTGGGTGCCTCGTTTCTTCTTAATTGTTATTGAAGTGCGAGTGCGCCGATTATGACGCGTTTGAAGTGTGTTTCGTCCGTCGAGCACACGGGATTGTGCATGTTCTCTGTAGGCGATTGCAAATGCACGTGGGAAATTTGCTTTGGCCTCAAGAGGACGAACGAAATTCCCATAGGAAACGAATTCCCGAGGAAATTGGAGCGACTGCTCTGGCTGGTTCTTTTTGTGTGGTCGGCGTTTAGTTGCAGTAAATGTCGAAGGTTTGTGAAACTCTTCGTGCATTTCTTTTTTGTCTTTATTCTCGGCCGAGGACGACGGTGCCGTGTCTTTTCTGACGCAGGACGAGCTCATGATGGAATTTTTCGTCCACAGCAAAGCTTCATCACGAACGACTGAAACAGCAGTTTGCCGATATGCACGGGTGGCAGCGAGGTGCCGGCAGAAATGAACGAAACAGTGTCACCTTTACTTACCGCATGCGTTAGTGCTACAAAATGCATTGCGAAACAGGTTTAAGCGAGAGCACCCATATCCTTTGTAAGGAGCACCAATGTGTACTCTGTCAACCAGATTCAGACAATGGCCTTAGAAAGACAAATGCCATGAAAAGAAGATTTGCTGCGATTTAACTACTGATCAACCAGCTCACAGAGCGAAAGCTGTGGTGTATCGGGAAAGTAGACGCGGCTTGGCGTCTGTCACGTTGAGTGCGTTCCGCACACTGGATAGGCAGTGCGCCCACCCTGCCACCCTGGCAGGTGACAGTAAAATAATTGGTTGATCGCAAGAGGTTACTCACTCCATGATGGATGGATGGATGGATGGATGGATGGATGGATGGATGGATGGATGGATGGATGGATGGATGGACGGACGGACGGACGGACGGATGGATGGACGGATGGATGGATGGATGGATGGATGGATGGATGGATGGATGGATGGATGGATGGATGGATGGATGGATGGACGGACGGACGGACGGACGGACGGATAAGGCTGAACTCTTTAAATCTAGCGGTGGTTCAAGTCACCTAGCCATGACTCGTAAAATTTTACTGTTGTCTTGATTTTGGCCACCAAACAGATAACCTTCGCTTGGTTACTTCTACCCGCTTAAAATCTACTTTTCCTCCACTGTCCCTAATCACAATGCCTTGAATAAATCAGGCCCGCTGCTTTCCACTGCAGAGTGAAGCCCTTTACAGAAATGTATTAAGTGTTCAGCCGTTTCCTCCTGCTCTTCACACGCACCGCACAACGTGTCTATCTCGTGGTACCTGACTCGATATGTCTTATTCCTCAAAACTCCCGTCCTGGCCTCGAACAACAAAGAGCTTCCCCTACAATTATCATAGGTATTATCTGTGGCAATTTCCTGCTTAAAGATCCTGTATGTTCCCAGTGCCGATTTCGTCAGCATCCCTCTTTTCCACACAGCTCTCTCTGTTTTTTTAACCTTCTTCTTAATCGATAATTGCCGATTTGCCCCCAACTGCTGTCCAGATATTTGCTTGTCAATTTTCTAGTTCGCTTTCTCCATTTTGTGTCCACATTTCTCATGCACCGGCACCTGAAAACTTTCCAAGCCTACTGCTTTTCCCCATTTTTCTTAATCGCTCCTCAAATGCTATTTTACTGCTAGATTCTCTTTTCTCGAACGACGCCCATTCCATATCACCCTGTGCCCCCTGATTAGCCTGAAAACTTTCCAAGCCTACTGCTTTTCCCCATTTTTCTTAATCGCTCCTCAAATGCTATTTTACTGCTAGATTCTCTTTTCTCGAACGACGCCCATTCCATATCACCCTGTGCCCCCTGATTAGGTGTATTGCCTTGTGCTCCCAAAGCTAGCCTCCCTACGCAGCGTTGTTTGATTTCTAACCTTGCTTGAACATTTGGTCTCATGCACAGGGCTGCATTGCCGAAAGTCAGACTACAGAAATCTTAGCAGCGCCACCTTGCGGTTGCCGAGAACTTCACGACCCAAGCATAGCCTCCGGGATCCGAGACAGTGCGACGCGGCGGCAAATTTGAATACTATTTAGAGCGCAACTGACGATACACTCCTAGCTCCGATCTGCACTGCGGCAGATCGGTAAGGCAAACACGCCCTACAAGAGAGATGGGAATTGTTTCATTCAGCTTGCCGTGTGCCAATCGCATAGAGCCCATCCCGCAGACGTGCGCTGTCACGGAACGAAGTTGTCGTCTGCGAGCTGCTTCCAATTTTTTTCTCTTTCAGCTTTTGAAACAGGAAAATTAAAGTACAAATGGATCACATAAGACTTTCTGTTTGGTATCAATGCTTATACGGCCTGCCTGCCAAAGGCAGAGTGCTTGCGTCTTCTTGTAGTCTCTTTCACTACGATCGCAGACCGCGAAAGAAGGTCCCTCCGCAGCTCCTTCCTGTTCGATTCCAGCCGGCGATGCGGTCCCCACAATGTAGCGGCGGCTGCGATGCTGCGATGCCACGCTTATACAGGGCAGCCGACGATTGCGACGGCTGCATGACTGCAAAGCATGAACGGCTTGATTATCGCTAAAGTGGGGACATTATAACTTCCTCGTCTTTGTGGAAGTCTGCGAGAATTTAGAAGTATAATCAAGCCGACTTTCCGATCTGGAGAACAGCTTATGTAAGAACGGAAGCGTTCTTAAAAAGCACAGACGTGCTAGCATTGACGAAAGAGTGCCTTCGCAAAGGCTAACGATAGCGTGATGGTATGAGCAGTAGAAGTGCAAGAAAATGGAGTTTAAAAATGGAGCTTAAAGGTCGACAATAAAGGCTGTGTTCTACATCAATAATCTTTATTACCTTTCACGGTACAGTCAATAGGAGGCAAGGAAAATGCCATTTTTAATCGACTTCAGCAATCTCCACGGAACTGCAGCGCTAGAAAACAGTACTTAACAAACAGACCTGTTATTTAGAACTGAACAGTAATGATAAAATGTGGGCATATATACACAGTCATCCACGCACATTGAACAAGAAACTAAACGCATGCGTGTGCTAACATTCTCAAAGAATTATAGTACATCTCAAGATGTACTGGACGACACAAATACATTCTGCCTTCCTTCGTGTCAAGTTTGGGTGTATGAGTTCCTGGCTATCGCGTTATTTCTTCTCTGCTTCCTTGGTGTATTCACTTTATTACGGAGCAAGATTAGCGCTGCCATATGGTAGATGCCAGGCACGGAGCCAGAAATGTTTTTCGGGAGGGGCCCGAGGCAGTTTCAAAGGACGAAGGGGGGGGGGGGGTTCATGCCTTACAATAACACTGCTTTGGGGGGGGGGGGCGACTTCTTGGATACGTCCCTGGTAGATACGCTAACGGCGGTAACTATAACTATGGCCGTGCGGCAAATGCGGCCAGGCATACACAACGGCAACGATAGCACTTGTCCTGCTTCGCCTGCGGGGTGAGGACGGCCAGGTAAAGACCCCAATATGGACTCCGTCGAGGTAACACGCAGATATGTTCTGCAGACGCCGATGGAGCGTGATTTATTTATTGCTTCATTTATTTATTTATTTACGTTTCTGCAGCGCCATGAAGGCGTAATTGCAGGAGGGAATATACATACACAATCAATCGTATGTACCATGTACCAACCTTTTCTACAGGATGGCAAAGTATCTATGGCAGATGATAAAAAAGAGCGCCAACAGCGCATTCACATCAGTCAATTGTTCGGGAAGGACAAGAAGAGGAAAAGCAGAAAAATAGCAGCTGAGCATGCGTGCAGAGCACAATTCCGACAACAGTGCTCGGAACTTTGCCTCGGACTGGCAATAAACAATACAATGAGGCAGCTTATTCCATTCATTAATGGCATGCGCAAAGAAAGACAGTTGAACACATTAGTACCGCATTTTATCTCACGTATTTTCCAGTCGTGATCGCCCCTTCGGGATACAAAATGAGGTGGCAGCAAATAAGTTTCGGTGTTAATAGCAGTTTTCTTGAAATAAATGCGGTAAAGCAATTCTAACTTTATTCGTAAACTGCGCTCCTCCAGAGAGTCCCAGTTTAGATTCTACTTGATACTGTTACTTCGATAATTAAAACAGTATTTGTTGGTGACGAACCGCGCCGAACGATTCTGAACGCGTTCAGGCATATCACAATAGGTTCCGGCGAGAGGGTCCCAGACTGCACAGGGATACTTCATAATTGGTCTTATGTTAGTGAAGTATAAAAGTTCCTTAACCTTCTGAGGAGCATTCCGAAAATTTGTTTTAAAAAAATTAGTATTCTTGATGCCTTTGCCGATATATATTCAGTCTGCTTTCTCCATGTCAGGTCAGCCAAAAAATAAACCCCGAGATATTTACAAACTGTTATTTTGGATAAACGCTGGTTGCTTAAAACAGAGCCAGACAAAAAAGGAGTACGCCTGCGCGTAAAAGAAATATAGCAAAATTTTGCAGCATTCAAAGCAATGTCCCATTTCTCGCTCAAGCGCCGAATTCGGTCCAAATTTTGCTGCAGATTATTTGTGTCACATTAGACTCTAATCGAACGATATAGGACACAGTCATCTGCATAAGCCGCACCTGACCGGTAACATTTTGCACGATGTCGCTGACATCAATTAAAAACAGTAGAGGCCGCAGTACCGATCTCTGCGGAACACCAGAGGTGACAGAAGCAGTATTTGAAAGCCGGCCGTGGACCAAGACGCGTTGCTTGCGCCCTTCAAGGTAGTTTTTAATCCATTGAAGCACTTCTCTTGATAAGCCAAGAGACGGTAGCTTGTCGAGTAGCAGAAGGTCGGGAACTGAGTCGAGTGCCTTTTTGAAATCTAAAAATACGCAGTCTACCTGCTCGTGGGGGTCGAAGGCAGAGCAAAGGTCTTGGTTGAATTCAGCTAGTTGAGTTACGCATAAATTGCCAGCCCTAAAACCACGTTGGGAGTCGGTGAAAAATTTATTGCATTCAAGACGTTTTATTACAGAACTGCAAATGATGTGTTCCAATAAACTACAGCAATGCACTCAGCTAGTTGAGTTACGCATAAATGGCCAGCCCTAAAACCACGTTGGGAGTCGGTGAAAAATTTATTGCATTCAAGACGTTTTATTACAGAACTGCAAATGATGTGTTCCAATAAACTACAGCAATGCACGTAAGGGAGATTGGCCTGTAATTAGCGACATTATTCCTGGAACCACCTTTATGAATCGGTACTATACGTTGGCTACTTTCCACTCGTCAGGCAGACAGCTTGTTTCAAGAGACTTATTGAACAAAATAACAAAATAGTGAGCAATCATATCCGGACAGGCGCGCAGGGTATACAAAGAAAGAGCGTCTGGTCCGCCTGCAGGGCCAGCTTTACTATTCTGAAGAAGTTTAACGATCGACACCGCTGTATGTAATAACCAGGTACGGTATGACAGTGGTTAGAGTCTCGGAAACAGGGAGGAGGTGACCTGAATAGAACTGAGTAAAAACAGACAGCTTAGCTCCCAAGGGATAAAAATAGTAATTCCTTGCTATCTTCATCTTAATTTCTATTTCTTTGCTAAGACGCTTTAACGAGTCATAAACATTACGATCCTTTTTTTTGTATCTGCTTAGGAGGCGGTGTCTTTTGTTGATAAGTAAACTGATGTCTCGAGTTACCCACGCCATGTCAACTCGACGATTACCAGACATGCATTTGTTAGGAACGTGTTGGTAAATTATTTTCCAAGTATGTATGCTCCAAAACATTACCCACAGCCCATTGCAGCTTAAACTTTTTAAGTAAACTGATGTCTCGAGTTACCCACGCCATGTCAACTCGACGATTACCAGACATGCATTTGTTAGGAACGTGTTGGTAAATTATTTTCCAAGTATGTATGCTCCAAAACATTACCCACAGCCCATTGCAGCTTAAACTTTCGCTGGCCGCAGCGAATTCAGGCAGGAGAGATTCAAGCTCAGTGCAGATGGAGGTGTAGTCGCCCTTTTCACAGATGTAAACATTTCTGGATCTCGCATGAGATGCCCTAGAGCTGATAGGCGCGAGCTGGGCAACCACGCAGTCGTGGTCACTTATGCCGGGAGTGACTACACCGTCCGTAAAGATGGTCTGTTAGTAAAAATTAAGCCGAGGACAGAACCATTGTTACTTCTCTGTCTTGTTGGATCCGTAGCCAATTGATACAGGTCATTCATTAGCTATAACAAAATTCAGAAGAGCCTGCAGGCAAGGCACTGGAATCAGCCACAATGCATTTATTGTGGTCCCACTGGACATTGGGCATAATAAAATCACCGCCTATGATAATATCCTGGTTTAGCCAAGATAGAAATTCGACATAAATTTAAAAACGCAAGAGAAGAAGAGTGCTGCAATATCTGCTGATAGCGCAGTGGGGGCTACGGGCAAGCCTACAGTGCCGGTATCAGGACACTGCTCGGACAGGACGTACCACGTGCGGAAATTCATTGCACAACCTCGGCGTTGCAAATTCGCGAGGGCTTGGCTGTTTTCAACATTGACCCCGGACAGATGTTGCAGAGTCAGTTCAGCATCATCAGTACACAGCTGAGTTTTGCCACGAATATCTCAGTACTGAGGATTGGCCTCCGGCTGCAGACCAACGGAAACAATGCTGGAAGAATTCTGGGAACCTGACGCCATCGGCATTATAAGAAATGCAGGCCGCAGAACCAGACAGTTTAATCCAAGTGCTGTGTCGGTGCCATTCTCCGATGCGTGTCTTCCGTGCTCGCCAAGCACGGCGCACATCTGTCACGGACTGAACACGAGCAGGGGACTGGGGCCACGGTGGGGACAGACGTTGCTCGGTCATTCATTTTGGAACGACTGCGCGACGTGCATCCTGGTATGCCGGCAAGGAAGAGCCTTGAACAGTCAGATTCTGATACACGGGCTTCGACCACGACACTGGTTATCTTGAGAGACCGTGCCCGCAGTATATGCTGCAGTATGCAGTGTTTGCCGCTGCCTGCATCGCAGGATCCACCAAGTTAGCCAAAGCGAAATCTCCAGTTGTCCTGGCTATACAAATGGTCCTTTCTGGACGTGCTGAGGGGCACATCGTTTGTGTTCGTGTGGGCGCTGAAGCAAATGGATCAAGGCACGGTGCCTCTGAAGTCTGCGAAAGCAACTGTTGAAAGTGCTGTGTGGCCTTTTCGCGCGATTCTGCATCCACAACCACGATGCGGCTGTGTCTGACAATGGCTTGCAGTGTACGAGCGCATCGAAAACGACGGCCCCATACAGTCCAATGTAAAACGGTTTGGTTTGAGCGGTGTACACCACCATAAAGAAAGACCACGCGTCGGAGTGCATGCTGAAGCGTTGCTTCAAAAAGTTTCTGCTGCGCTTAAACGTTACGCCGATGCAAGGCAGGTAGTCGCCCGCGCAGAGACGGCTTGGGTTAAGACCACAGGCTCGGCTGGGTGCTCACTTTATAGGGGAGGAGAAGTTGGGTGATAATTCCGCCTCGTCGACGCGGTGGGCGCAGCCAAGCCACCGTACAAGGCCGGAATGCATCTCTGGTCACGGTGGCCCTTCCAGCAAACTGTGGGTGCGCGACACCGTGACGGCAACCTCAGTCAGTCGTGTCGGCATCTCGGCTAGCGTCGTCCTCGGGCGGAATGTACGGAGGAAGCGTCATATAAGTGAGCTTCTGGAAGCGCACACTGCCAGAGGGGCAACGCCGGTGGAACTATCCGAACTGTTCCTGTCTGGTGTAATGCGTCCACGGGAGCTCGACTTCCGCAGCGGCCTTGTTTCGGCGTCCTCGACGCACGAGGAAGTCCCTGACAGCTTTATGTTATAGACGGAACGAGTGGTGTACCGCCGGTACGAACCCATGCGCGTCTTCTGTAAAGACAACACATGAGAAACATCGACAGCAAAAAGAAGCGGCAACAGCAAACGTCGCGATAAGGAGTCGCGGCTTGACTTCGAAGAAAGGGAAGATCGCAACGAAGATAACAGAACAGCTGCCAGGATTCTCTCGCGAGAAAACAGCTGCATCCGAGGGGACCTCAAAGACACGCCGACGGAAACGACGGGGTTCTTAATTGGCAGCGACACAAAGGGTAGCCGCTGGGTCAACACCACGGCCTACTCTGCAAGTTTAAAGGCAGCTGTACGATCTTTTTTTTTTCCACATGCGAACGCGTCCTTGCGACCATGCGCACGGGCGCGTGAGGGCGCGTTGCGTACGAGGTGCATGCTGTACGATCACGTTTGCTGCTTGCCACCGAGCGGACGACTCCGGCTTTCTGATTGGCGCGCTCGTCAGTGCCGCCCGTGCAGCAGCACAGGCATGTGACGTAGCCAAACACGAAGATATCTTGCCCTACGAATACACACACATTGACATTGTGGCTCACCCGAGACATGTTTAGCTGTGAGATTTTTCGTAGCAGGTAAAACCGCGATCGGCTGTGATAGCCATGGATCTCGGCGCGGCCGATTTTGACGTCCGCGAACGAAGTCGCAACAAACTTTGGAACACCGCAGGCGAGGTTCTATTAACGTTTCCGCTATTTCTACTTCAGAAAGTGAAAAAAGGCATCACACCGCGATCGTGACACAACTCGTTCGACAGGTAGGCGGCTAGACTCCGCTGAAGACCGCCCATATATGCAACCGTTCTAACTACGCTCTAAGATCTTTGCCTCCTAATATTTGAAGAGTGCCCCCATTGAAAGTTACGTTATTCCCTAAAATGCAATAACGATTTCAGAACGACGACACGATTCGTATCGCGAATTCTCGGAGCAAAGGATACGGGACTAGAACAAGCTATATAGGTTTGGTTTATATGGGTTTAACGTCCCAAAGGGACTCAGGCTATGAGAGACGCCGTAGTGAAGGGCTCCGAAGATTTCGACCACCTGAGGTTCTTTAACGTGCACTGACATCGCACAGTACACGGACCTCTAGAATTTCGCCTCCATCGGAATTCCACCGCTGCGGCCGGGATCGAAGCCGCGTCTTTCGGGCCAGCAGCCGAGCGCCATAACCACTCAGCCACCGCGGCGGCCAAGCTATATAGGTTAGCAGTACATATTCGATCATTTCTAATTATAACAAGGAAATTCACATAGCTGGATCAGGCACAGGTTAAATCATCAGTTATTCAAACTAGCACACTACAGTCTTTTTACATGTATTATAATTGCGTTTATTTTCTAGCTTTTTCATTAATGCATGTACATTTTAGTTGTCATCTATAAACAATGGTTGTCATTGTCAAGTAAACGGGCCTCCTTTCTGTCTCCCCACTTAACTGTTATTGCAAAAAACACTTATCTATTCATTGATATAAGAAGTGTGTGCTCAATTGTGCATGTATTAAAAAATTTCTTATTTTAGCACACTGCTGTCGAATACAAACCCAAATGCACGACAAAATTATGTCATTCCCAGTAATTCAGAATACGTAAAATCAGTTGTAACTGCAGCAGTTGTGCATTTCACAGAAGAGTGACTGTGCCACGGTACTGATTTCTATTTGTAATGTTATTCGGCCCGTTAGAAAAGCCAAAATAGAAATAGCACAGGGTAGTGACAATTAAAGGGGCCAAGCCATCTATCACTGCACCATCTATCACCCTTTCCCGAAGGAACTTTGTGGTGAGCCGCTCAACACAGCGCGCAGCGTCTGTTACCGTGCCTAGCGAATGAGATGTGCTGTTTCATGTATACGGTAAAACTGACACGGGACACGTCAGTTCTGTGCCGCAAAGGTGTGCACTCGGCATGGCCTCCTATTTTTCTTACTACGCAAGTTAGAGTTCCTCCAACCCGCTAGGGGGCACTTGTCAAGGTGGTGTAGGTGGAAAATTACATGATCGCCAACGTCGTACCAGTGTGTTCAGTCATTTGTTTTTTCTTCCTGTCTTAACGACGGGAATAGACTCCATAACGAAGCTCTCCCTGCGAGCCATCAGGTTAGTGCTGTTAAAAACCTGCTGCTCCATATGGTGCTAACTTACCCTGTGACTCTCCTATTGGATGTTTTCGTATGTTTTACTTTTCCTTTCTTTTCTTTGCTCTTCCGTGGCGCACATTCCGATTGTTTCACGGTAACTTTGTATGATTTTTCCCACCTCTGGTTCTCCTATATAATGTACTGTCGGAAGCAGAGTGTATATCACTCGAGCTGCAGTTAGATTTATCGCTGGGTGACTTTGCGACAGCGCCTGCTGTCGAGAAAGGCGAGACCATTTTTCTTTTTCTTCTCTAGAGGTATGTCATTTTGCTCGTTCACGCCCCCTACCCATCTGAGAACGCAAGTGTACGTGGGAAAAGTTTGAGCGAACTTGAGAAGACGACAGTCGCCTTCAGTCGGAATAAGTGCATCATTAAAAAAGAAGGAACAGGAAGATTGCTGCTCATTTTAACAATTATTCCTCTCTTTTTTTTTGTGTAGACCGAAACCTCAAACAAATTGTATGAATCTGGGCATCTCATCGGAACCTTGGATACTGCTGGGCAGAGTTTCCGCTGAGTACATCTGGGCGATTCACGAAAGGCTGACGTATACGAAAATCCGTGCACTAACGTCATCTCGTCTGTGCCAGTTGATGATTGTAACTGAGCGTACACCATATATATGGAAAAGCACTAAAGGCTATCGCTGTAAGGTGGTAAAAGGAGCTTGACTTGTGAGAAATTAGTGGGTGCTACGCAATGCACAGGGCAGTGTAGCTCTGCACTTCTGAGCAATGTAAGTGAGAGCCGACAAATAAAATATCGGCAGCTTACCTTTAGGTTACAACGAATGGTCAGCGCTGGCCGGTCCCCGAAGTGATTGTAACACAATGATGGCGCCATTCATGACTGCCACTCGGCTGCCTCTGAACGAACTCCAAGTGCCACAGTAGCCTATGAATGATTGGGCGCATTCGCGGCTGACGGCAAGGGTCCTTCTATACCTAGGCCTGCGCTATAGACTCCGGTTCGAATACGGTTGTCAAAATTGGCTTTCGCTGGAGGTTGTAGTGGCCGGGCAAAATGACCATGCCCCTGAGCCGTCAGCTTTGTGCACATGTATACAGATGTTTATCTTTTTGCTGCCAAATGGGGCATACATGCACAGCAATAACAAAGGATGGTGTCGGGCGCGCGGCCTTATCGCATCCGAACGCAGCCGGAAGAAACGGCCGCCGCGGTTATGTGCGTGTACGCGCGGGCGATTCGGCGCGCCCAAGAAACAGCCGGCGCTTTGTGCTTCTGTGTGTGTGCTTGCCGCTCAGCGGCGACGACGAGAGACCCCCCCCCCCCCCCCCGGGCAGCATTTACGGGGGCATCATCCGATAAGACCAAGGTCTGCGCGCCGCCTCCGCAACGACGGGAACCAGCTCAAGATGCCTTCACAGGGAGCCGACCGAAGGACGCAGCGGGGAAGCAAGGAGGAGAGAGGGCAAGCAGGAGAGGAGGACCGGGAAGAGAGGAGAGACGACCGAGAAGAACGGGACAGGCGGGTGGTGGAGGCCGAGACGAGAGGCCGCTTAAAAAACGGCCCAAAACGTGAAAATAATGTCAATAAATTCTCCCGTGTTGTTCATTCCGTGGTGGTCCGGCTTCGTCGGGAGAAGCGTGGATGAGTTAGGAAGAACCTGTCTGACTGATGGGAACACACGAAACGAGGCTAAATGAAAAAGACGGGCGTAGAGCGACAGAAAGGCGCTGAGGAAGGCACTATTTGTTGGCCGTCACTTCCACTGCTGCAGCACCTTTCTACGATCGACTCTCGTGCATATATCCTTTACTGATGTTGCTTACTTATTCGATGTGACTTGCATTGCCATGCACCAACTGTCTTGGCTGTTATATTCCCGGTAATATACTCCGGCAGACGAATCCGGTTGCTCGCCATACCAAAGGGGTAATTCGGTGCTCCTTTAAGATGCGTTTCACTTTTCACTAAGTTCTCCAGCATTTCTAGCTGCCTGCACACATCTACGGCACATCACAAGGCAAAAAGCGTAACATGTGTCCAAATCCCCCCCCCCCCCCTTTTTTTTTGTTTTTCGCATCTGCTGCGGCGGGTTTTCTCTTTTCCGGGACTGTGCGAGAGGCTGACCGCAGGTTTGGTGTGCAAAACATGGCACGCTTTGGCTGGGGACGGCCGCCTCTACGGCGACGATAGCTTTCTTTTTGGAAAGAAACGTGAAAAAGAGAATGACGGGACTTGCAAAGACCTCAGCTGTTATTACATGGCTCATAGTGAAGAGCACAGCCCTGGACGCTGAGCTCTGGGGGCACGTGGGGAAGACACGGAAGAAGCTTGAGCTTAAAAGCTGCACCTTACGCCCGGCGGAATTTGTCTACGCTGCGGAAATGTCCCAGGCTAGTGGATCTTACTATTTCGGACTGTAACAGCCTAGTCTTGAAAAGCGGGCAGTCAGTACGAGACGAAGAAGCAAGCGGCATTTCTTCCGCACTGGCAGGAATCAACGCTTTAGATCTTTCTAATAAGCGAGATTTGACGGACGCTGCTATCCACGAACTGATAACAGCGGTGGAGAGTTTAAGCACCCTTTCAGTGCAGAGCTTCCCGCTGTCTCTGTATTCTCCCATCGACGCTGCTTTCCACGAGAACTTTTAGACAGTAGGCATAAAACTGTGATAGTCAAGAACGGAAAGAAACTAAAGGGAAAAGATTATTCAATTGGCGAAGACATTTCAAAGAACGTTCGTGAACTAAGAAAGAAACTATGGGATAGCGCGAAGCCGAACCGAGATAAAAAAGAAAGGGTTTCCTTGGTGTTTGATAAGTTATATATCAATAATATTCCTTACGTTTGGGACTACGAAAAAAATGATAAAGTGAAGGTTCAAAAAAACGACGGTATCGGCGCAAGTCGGCCCGTGACGCGAAGTTGTACGCAGTTGCGAAACCGCTCACCGATAAAGTGAGTGGTTCATATACCTCAGCTTCTTTCTTCACTAAGACAGATAGCTTGTCTTGCCATAGTAACACGGGCCAATCTAGTATAAAAAGCTTGAGAATAGTTAACATTAACGCACGCAGCGTTGCAAACAAGAAAGACTCGCTTGAACTTAAACTGCTGGAGTTCGACCCACACATATGAGTCCTGACGGAAACTTGGTTACATGACGACTTAGCAGATGACCTGGTATTTCCTCCTCATTATAAAGTCGTTCGCAAGGACAGGACCTCAAGGGGTGGCGGCGTAGCCATTCTCTTAAAAGACTCTGTAGAATGCGACCTTGTATATGATGTTCCAGACCTTGAATGCCTTTGCATACAAATTTCTTGCTGGGGTCATTCTTTCATCCTGTATGCTTGCTACAGGCCACCAGATGCCACACCCGACTATCTTATTAAGCTACAACATCACCTGTCTCATTTCCAAAAAAAGAAAATACTGTTAATAGGTGACTTCAATCTGCCAGATGTGTGCTGGGACCGCTTAGAAGGCGGTGCTAAATCTGGGAGCAGTGCAGACGTTCTGTTTGATGTCATGCTTACTCATGATTTAGCTCAAATTGTAAATCAACCTACTCGTGTACAAGGTACATCTTCCTCTATACTAGACCTAGTTTTTGCTAACCGTCAATATTCTATGCATACTGTATCGGTCGAAACAGGCATTTCAGACCATCACCTCGTAAGCGTATCGATAGATTTAGTTAAGTCCCCATACCACAACAAAAAAGCCAGTCACGTACGATGTTTCAAGGATTATTCTAGGGCTGATGATGCCGCAGTGATTGAACATATGGAAACTTGTTTATCGAGCTTCGATGATAATGATGATGTCTGCAAGCTGTGGGAGCGATTCGTCGAAATGTGTCAATATTGTCTAAATGCCTTCGTTCCAAATAAACGCAAAAAAGTTCACAAACGCACACCTTGGATGACGCGGAAGATTATTCAACTGAAGCGAAAACTAAAAAGATCTAAGAAAAAAAAACACCAGTTAAGTCAGATTGAAACGCTTAAAAATAATCTTGAACGTGCGGTTCGTGAGTCAAAAGACTTGTACTTTAACACAACGTTACCCAGTTTTGTTAAAAATGACCCAAGTAAATTTTGGAACTTCCTGAGTGACAGCAAGAAACATATCTCAAAAATAACAGCGGAGGGAGAGACATTGACTGATCCGATTGACATTGCACGCCATTTTAATTCTTTTTTTCACAGCGTATTCTCTGAAGCAGGTCTTCAAACTGTACAAAGCGCGTCATATTTTCCTGTATCGGAGGTTGACTTTGTTAGCCTCCCTGGTGTATTTGCTTTGCTTTTAGAACTGAAACCTAAAACTTCTTCTGGTCCCGATAATTTACCAAATGTATTTTTGCGACGCTATGCCGAAATAATTGCGAAGTTTCTTTTTGTGTTGTTTAAAAAATCTCTGCTGTCATCAAAACTTCCGGTTGAATGGAAGGCTGCTCGAGTTATTCCCATCTTTAAAAAAGGAGACTGCACATTACTACAAAATTACCGTCCTATTTCTTTAACTACCGCATGCTGTAAAATGCTCGAACATATTATTGCTAAACATATTAACATTCTTGAAGAACACTCCATATTAAGCGACTTTCAGCATGGGTTTAGAAAGGGCTATTCTACAATAACACAATTAGTTACAATAGTACACACTTTTGCTAACACACTGGATATGAATGGTCAAATAGACACCATATTTATGGATTTTATCAAAGCATTTGATAAAGTTCACCACGGAAAACTCATTCAAAAACTAAAAAACATTAATCTTCCA